>OX451347.1:488645-759332 GCA_949629155.1 Myopa testacea
TAAGAAATGAGTTCGAAATTCTTGATTTATTGGTGGGATAGTTTTTAGAGTATATCTGCAACCGTGACATCATTTTGGCAAACACAGAATTTCCATTAAAAATTATAACAACAATAAAATAACAACAAAAATAATTATTGAATCAAAGGGATAAAATTATCTTTTTCTCGGAAGCTATGAAAAGTAAGCCTAAAAATATTATAATTTGAAGTAACTTTTATAGAACTTTTCCAGAATTCTTCTGGTTCTTAAATTTTAATCGTAAATAGAAACCTATTCTTAATTTTTAATTAATTGAAATTCAAGGAAAAGTTATATTATTTTATTTTACTAAACAAATATTTTGTTGTATGAAAATCATTAAAATATTATTTTAAACACTTTCGTTCAAAGCAATAAAAATGAGTTAAAGATAATAATAATAAAATAATAATAATAAAAAGAAGAAATACAAAATAAAATACAAAATTTCAGGAAAATAAAAGTATAATAAAATTTTTCAATATGAAAAATTGTCCTTAAATTAATATATTCAACAGCTCTCTAAACAATCTATCAACAAGTTTCACTGTCAGTCTGGTTTTTTTGTCTTTGCATAAAAAACACCCACGAAAAGAAAACGTCTGAATTTATTTTTAATTAATTGTGGCTTTAATATTATTTTAACACTAAATTAAAACATCTTTTTATGAAAATTCAAACGAAAGAAAATTTAGGTTCGTGTGTAAAACGAGAACCTATTTTTAGGCTTTCAAATTGGATAGAAACCAAACCACCGCCAATTTTTTTTTTTGTGTTTGCAATTTTTTTGGTACAAATTTTGAAGACTTGTTTTTTTTGGTTTGTTTGGTTAGAATGAAAGTTTTTGAAATTTGAAAATGAAGTTTAGTCAAGTTATCAAGAAAAATTCTTCGCAATTATAAATTGATCAGCGTGAAAAATACTCATAAATGTGTACTCTCTTCCTTTCTTTCTCCTTCTTCTTCTCAGTCTCTTTCGCTCTCTTTTTATTACCTCGTCTTCTAAAATATTGACCAACAATCAACGATATTGACCAATATTGACCACATGTGGTTGAATTTATGCCTGGTCATTATTTTTAACTCTTGCAGTTGGTATTCCTGTAGTTGTTGTTGTTGTCTTCTTCCTCTGTTGTACCACCAATTTTGTTGTTTGGTTTTTTCCTGTTTTTTTTTGGCTTTGGAATCTCAGCTAAACTCAGTATTCGGTTCATTTCGTCCATCGACAAAGTTGATCAATATTTTGTGTTTTGTGTCAATAATTTTGGTACTTTCACTCTCCGCGTGTTTTTCTTTTCTGTTTTCCTCTTTCTTTTTAATTTAAGTTTTCGGACTTCAGGCTTTTAAATGATACAATTTATTTGTGAGAGGTACCCCCGCCCCACCCACACCTTTCAAGGGGTGCCCCACGCGGTCGCAGTTGATTCGGTAAAGGATCATTCATTATACAATAACAACAACAACAGCAGCAAACAAGAGGGAACACATGTTTTGTTGTTGTTGTTTTTGTACTTTACACATGCTTAATTTTTCATTTCGAATTTTACACACTTTGGACATAACTTGCAATCAACATGAGCGAAATGTCAAAACGAGGAAGAAGAAGAAGCAGAGATGTAGCGCCAGGCGTACTTAAGATGTGTTTCCCATTATAATATATTATATAAGAAAACAAATTAAATTCATAGGATTTGCATACAAAAGGTTCACTCACGGGGTTTTTACACCTCAAAACCCTCGAATAGTGAATTTTTCATTAACTACGTGATATCTTTAAGCTGAACTGTATTAAAGGTGATAAAATATGTCATTTTCTATGGTGTACTCTTGTATTAGCCAATTGACTTTTATATTTAATATAAACCACTATTTTTCGCTGTTGATCGATTGATTTCGTGTATCCAAAGAAAGTTTATTGAATAAATAAGAGAAGTTTTCTGAAATCAACTCACTTTTTTCTATACTCTTTATCTCTGATCTGGTGAATAAAATATGTATATGTTGATTTTACAATTTTTATAATGATTTTGTATATTTTATTACTATAATTTAAGAATAATAAAATTAACTTCCGAAATTTGATTCAGTTTCAATTTTATTATGAAATTGAATTGTTTTTTTAACAGATTCATTTTCAACTTTCAGAAATATCAATTTATAACCACAACCAATAAAAGTCAAATAAAATCCATTATTTAATCAATCGCGTTTCGATTAACAAGTCACGGGTTCGCTAAACATTTAAGCACATTAATTAGATTTAGTCAAAGAAACGATTAATGATAATGATTTATTACAAAAGTGATGAAAAGGCGAGGAAGAGATGAGTTAAAAATCGTTTCTTTCTGAAGCTCATCAGTTTATTTGACAGCAACATTTCAGTGTTATTTTTTGTTGAAAATAAAAGTAAGGAGAAATGGAAGAAAGTCAGAATAGAAAAAACAAAAGATAGGTTAAGTTTATCAATAAATAAACCATTAGTTTTAAAAACCGATGTCTTGTAATAGGATTTCTCTAGTTTTATTATATTATTTTATAGAAGGTCTTAAAATTTTGTTTTTGAAACTATTCCGCTCTTTAATAATTTATTCAACCTATCATTTAAACAATAAATATTTAAATAGAATAAATATATGTAAATCGAGTACAAGCAATAAGTTATCCAGAATCAGTCAATAAAGTTACCGCTATAGAATGCTTAATTAAATAAATTATTTAAACTGAATCACACAATTCAAAAAGAAACCAGCCGATGGCCCTTTATAGTCTATAATTATTAACCCTGAACATAATAATAGTTAATTGTAATAATTGTGGCTTCTTTTGAATATGATATTCTTAAGCTATTATATTTATTTTGAACTCATTTTTAACCGATTTATTACTCCACTTATTATTATTAATCACTTATTTATTAAGAGTTAATTTCTTAAAATTCAACCAAAAAAAAGAACACTTGACGTATTTGGCACTCTGAGATCTTTGAGTGCTTTGATTACCGCAAAGTTTATTTAATCTTAATGCACTGAAATCTGGGTCAAGTCACGCACAAGAAACCGCACAAGAAAAACACACACAGACACATCTACACACATACACTCACACACACACACAATCTCAATTCATTGAAGGCACACATTTTTTTATATTGTCGACTAGATTTGCAATTAAAAATAATATTTTATGGTCGAAACTACACCCAGAAGCAGATTTCCCTCTTCGGAAAGAGGGATACTTTTCCTTAGAATCGGAAAACTCAGTAAATTCTACACTTTTTACTTTTGTAAATCAGAAAGCGTCATTATAAAAAGATTAAAAAATAAGATTATAAAGAGTGGAAAATAATAATTTTTGCGTGATCATTTCGAACACAATTAAACCATAAACCGAACACTTTATTATTATAATGATACGTGATGTTGTTGTTGTTGCTGTTGTTGTTTTGTTTGTTTATATCTCGCCGCCATAAATTCATCAACAGCGCATCAACGCATCAGCAGCGGGCGCATCGTTCGCTTGCATGTCGCTACACGTGTCCGTGACTTGTTGACGCTCAGCGACATCAACCTGCAAATATTTGTACTCAACTGATTCGCGAACTTTTGTGGGAATGAATAATAAATATTTTTTAATGACACTTTAAACACTTAAAATACCGAAAAACGATAAAAGCTCTGTATAAACACAATAAAAGGCGTTGTTGTTGGGCCGCCTTCAAAACGACAAAAGGTCGCAGTATCGCATGCGTTACGGAAGTTAAAATTCAAAATAATTCTCTGCAATTTCGTTCTTTTCCACTGTGATTTTTTTAAAACAAAGTTCAAGTTTGTTTTTTACAGAATAAATAAGAAATGCACTCTGCTCTTCAAAGCGATTTTTTGCCGATTCTGTAAAATTGCCAGAAAATCAAACTAAAGTTTAAAGACCGTATTTTCGAATTAATAAGTGATTATTTCATTCATTTGAATTTAATGAAATATTTTAAACAATAAGAATTGCTTTTCTATTAACAATAAGAATTGCTTTTCTATTAATTTAGTTGTTACATTCACTGTTTGTAGTGCGTTTTTTACTATAAAAGGACTTTTGTTCTTCGTGGAACTCCAGAAAACAAATAAATTGATAAATGAATAAACAATTGAGATATTTTATAATATCAGTTGTCTTGTGAAAATATCGGAATGATCATAAAACCAGGCGTTTTGATAAGAAAGCCATCTGAATTCTGATTCCGCCTCCGTCATGTCACATGGTATGTCATCGCAGAAATATTTTCAGTTTTTGCTGACAGCTGAGCAGCATTTTTAAGTTCGCATAAGTTATTAAATAGTTTCTAAATAAATGTAGTTTCTACCCACATTTAATGAAGTCGCTTCATAATAAGCGTTCATTTAACAGCAGATCGCAGCTAAAAAATGCTTTAATTAACTCAAGTTCAAGCTTGGAAAAGCTTACGTTGGACGCCCACTTCGAGGTGTAGTTTTTTTTCAGATGTTTTTTTTTAAATGTTTTATTTTGCTTACTTTGAATTAAATGAGATAACTTTTGTGCGTGTTTTGGCCTGCATTATTTGTTGTTTTTAGTGGGTTATTAAGTCACCTTCTTTATTGTTGTTGTTCGCGTTTGAAGATTGAAGGAATGTTTTATAAAAAAAAATCACACTTTTTGCCATTTAATTAAAAGACGCTAAATTATGTAATTTCAGTGAAAACTACTTTACTACTACTACTGGTGGATGAGGGATATACAGGGTGTTATTACAGGTTGAGGTCTTAATTTTAGTTGTTTTATTTTACTTTTATACTGAAATAAAGTGTCGCTTCACGGAAGCAATAAATTACAATAAAAACTCGCTGATCAGAATACGAATGAGAAAAAAATCATTTAATCAATCAATGAATGAATGAAGAATTTTGATTTCATTTATTATTGTACAGTTTTAATTAATTATATTTAATCTAATCTTAGAAAAAAGTAAAAAAACAAAAAACAATTGAATATATTTGCAGCGAGATAAATTTTAAAGAATTTATGAAGTTTAAACTGTTGAGTTGTTGTTGTTGTCAAATCTCAGTTGTTGTTGATTTTAATTGCTATACAAGACACAAAACAAAAACAAACACAAAACAAATAACAACAAACACAAAACAAATAACAACAAAAACCCAACATCTTATTATCAACAATTAAATGATAACGAAAACAGAAAACAAGTTTAGTTAGATAAAAGTTCAACGCAAAGAAAAAAGGAAGAAATTTAATCTAAAATTTCAATTCAGATGAGACAAGCTCACGGTTGTACATACCATAAAGCAAGAAGAAGAAGAAGAAAAACACCGTAATTAGTGAACAAAAAACAAACTAATTTTATTCGTTGTCGTTTTTTGTGGGTAAACAAACACTTCATTCTTGCTCTTGACTCTGCAATCAGCTGTTCGACACGGAGACTCTCTCTTTCTCTGGAGTTAAAAACTGAGCAGAGCGCATCTCTGAAAGCAGCTCTGTGGATCTGTGGAAGATCTGTGGAAGAAAACCCATGCATGAACCACATACATGTGCCTTGTGTACTTGTGTGTTGTGTGTATCTGAAACTGCAGCAGCACTGTTTTGCGTTTGAACAGCTTTTTAAACGGTGTTTTCTGAGGCTTTTTCACATCTCAGCTTCTCGAACGAGCTTCATTTAGAGTTCAAGTCTTCGTGCGTGCAGACGTCGTGCGAGTCGCTGCTCTTGCAATCCGCCGCTCTTCGTTGATCAACAAACAAGTAGAAGTTAAAAATAATTACTAAAAAACCGAAAATAAAATGTTAAAAAATATTGTGTTGTGAAGTGTAGTGATTTGGAGAAAAAAGGCAAACAAAACAAAAATAAACATATGACTTTAAAAAAATGGCTTTTTTAATTGTAAATAAACATTAAAAATTTATTTAAATATTTTATAAATTTATTTTCGTGTTTATAAAATTGTTTAGTGTTTAAAAATGTAGCTCTATGAACGAAATAATTTTTTATTGGTTTCAAGCTGAAATATTTTAAGAATGTCGGAATTTTTAATGTTTTTAATTTCATTGCCCTGAAATTATTTTGACTTTATAATTTGTAATAATTTTTAATTTATAATTTTTTATACTCTTTGCACTTAAGTTAAAACTTGCAAAATTGTTTTAGTTTTGAAGGTTTTCAACAAATATTCTTCCTCTTCTTAATGAACCCCTTTTTGCTTAAAAAAATCCAATCAATCTTTCATCAATCTTAAGCGTTTCATAAGCGGCGGCATTTAAGCTGAATCCATTCAAAGTTAATTCAATTTTAAGCTCTCTTTTAATCGTATTCATTTTTTTGCAAACAAAAAGCGAATAAAAACAAAAGTTTAATCTTATCATTATTACTTCTTCCCTCTTCTTGTTCTTCTTCCGTTTCTCTCGCGATCCTCCCGAAGAAACACCGCATCGATATCGAAGCAAAGTCTAAATTATGGCCAAATTAACTGAAACGAAAGACAGGCCGGTCAAAAGAGAGGCTTTCGTAAGACGCAATCATTTCGCAAGCGATCGTCTCTATCAAAGTCAAATCTTTTAGTGTTGTTGTAGTTGTTGCATAATCATCATTCGCAGGAGTTGAAACATTTTAACCTCTGCGTACAAATCGTTAAGAGCGCAGATGTTGCCGAAAGTCCCCAGCAACAACAACAAAAATTACAATCATCGAGGATCGTCGCCTTTTCCACTGGCGACGTCGACATGATGTGTTGAGTCAGCCAGAGTCAAGTCATCATAAAGAGATCAACACGGCCAAAACAACAATAAAACTCGCTATATGTTTTCTTTCTTTATTTCATGCACAAATCAATCTGTTCGAATTGTTTCAAAACTCACAGCTGATCGCACGTTCCTCTGCGGTAACCGAAAGATGCGATCATGTCATGGAATTCCTATGAATTCCATTTTATTGATCTTTTCGATGATCGTTTGGGTCAACTTGTGGTTGTTGCTTGCTCTCAAATTTAATTTTATTTCTTATTTAATTTAAATCATTCTTTTTTTCCGTTTTGTTGACATTTCTTCTAAATTCTTGAGAATATCTTCTAAATTCTTGATCGCCCTTCACGACCGTCGCTGATGACGACGATGATTATGATGATGATTCATCCATCCAAAAGCTGGCTAAAAGTTGAGTGAAAAATATCATCAACATGACATATCATCATCATGAAACATCATCAAAACACCTTCACAATTTCTTTCCTCATTCTTATTTATTTGTTGCCTGTTATGTTGTTGTTGATCAACGAAATTTTCCACATTTTATTCGGGATCGGAGTCGATCTGCTCGAGGGTGTGATACACTCTACGAACACACAAAATAAGCACAACAACAAAATTCCGCCGAGGCAACAAAATTTTGAGATAAACACAACATAAAATTGATCAAAATCGGGTCTGAATGCGTTATCACGAGTAGAACGGAGTATTTTTAGTTATGATCTCAAGTTTTCATGAGGAACGTGATGAATGAGCGAAGAAGAAGTAGAAGAAAACTAAGAAGAGGAGGGAGATGCTAATAAAAAACGAATTTTCTTCTCAATTGAATCAAATGATTTATTTATAAATTTATTATAGGAAAATCTTCGGAGGAAGGGGGAAAAACCTCGACACGTGTGAGAAACATAAAAAATTATCATCTTGAAAAAAGAATTCATCATAGAAAAAGTAAAAGTAATCGTAGAAAATCGTCATAAAAATATTAAACAAAAGTTCGTCATAGAAATATTACATTATAAAAAATATTGTGAAATGATTACATTATATAAAATTACATTAAAGTTATAATTTATAACAGAACAATAAATAAAATCCAAAAAACATCAAGAAAATTCCTAAAAAGAGAGAAATTTCATGATAATAAAGAAGAAAAAATAGTAGAGATGAATAATAAAGTAAAACTGAAGAATCTCAAGTAGAATATAATTTATTTTCCATTTAATATTCAAACTTCATCCGCTAAAATTAATTACGTGCTCATTCTTGGTTGTTTACTGATGATAATGGTGATAATTATGATAGATGCTAATGATTATTTTCCAAGTGTGATTATGATCATTATTACAGAATTGTTAAAGTGTTATTAAAGTCTTCTTGCTTCTCGATTGGAGGCAAAATATTGAGGTCAACATCGCATTCATTCATCATGGATATAAAAAGTTGGGTCACTTGTAGTGTTAAAGAAGAATAACGATGGATTTTGTCTGCTTATTCTTTTTATTCCTCTTCTTCTACTTCTTCATCTTCTTCATATTCTTAATACAGTAATTCAAAAGAACAAACAAATTCAAGTGGTTTTTCGAAACCAAAACGTTATGAACTCGAAAGAAGAGTGCTTCTCAAAAGATTGAGTGATCATTCGATAATCTTTAGTGTTTCTGCAATAATGAGAAATTGATGCTGATTATCAGAGCTAATTATTATTATTATTATAATTATTACTATAATTATTATTATTCATGGCCACTCAATCAAAATGCATTTAAAATACGAAATCAAATCAACCACTCTATCATTTGTAATCGATCACTCTATTAAACTCAATCCCCGAAACCCGAACTTACTCAATTAAAAATATTGGTTTTTTTAAGAATACTTTATATAGAGTGATCAGGATTTTATATCATAGTCAACTTGATCAACATGATTGATCAATGTTCTCTTTCAAATCAAATTACAGTGATCTGTATGATTGCTTGGATCTGGACAGATCTCCATTAGAATGAGCGATGATGCTTGGGCTAAAGTGACTGATTCATGTGACCAGAATCTTCATCTGCGATCAGAATAGTCTTTATAAAGATATTCGATCAATGTCAATTTAGAGATCAACACAAGATTGATGTGCTTGATTAAGGTGATCGATTATGATCAGTGAATCTTTGATGACGAAATTAGTTTTTCTCTTTCTGTTATTCTTTAAATATTTCACAAATTTATTAAATTAAATGTAATTTTTTTAAAGAAAGATAAACAATAACATGATCATCTTAAAAAGTGATAAAAAATAAATCCAAAAATTAAAAAAAAATAAAAAAACAACTGGCAAAAATTACAAAAAAGTCGAAATAAACAAACAAATCCTGTGAAAAGATGGCTGCCACGGTGCAAATAGGAAATTCTGCCACAACGACGAAGACAACCGGAAACAACAACCCTCCCATCGGTGGCGGTGGCGTGGGTGTTGGCGGAAATCCGGCACCCAGCCTCACTCAGAACCCGCGCCTCAAACGCATCGTCTACTCGAAGTACCGCGAACTCCTCGGCTCGTACAACGACAAAGCGAACGCCATCATCGAAACCCTGCCAGCTTACATGGTGCACGAGGACCGCGGTTTCCAAGGATTCGAGCCGCGGCTGGGGAACGACGAGGGTACGCTTATGTAAGTCACTCAGGGCCGGTGAAGGGTTTGATTTGGTGTTGGACACCTTTTGAAAGTCTGTCAACAGATTTCAGATGTTACAATATTTTATTTTTTCTTGTGTTTATTTTTCTCATGATTTTTTTGTCTTTTTTTGCATTTTTGCAAGAGTTCGCGAAGGTTGAACGCGACGTTTTTACGATGCTCTGAATTTTTGCAAAATTAAAGTAAACAAAACAAGCAAACAAGAAATAACAATAAATAAAACGCATTTAATTTCGTATATAAAATTTATTTCGCACCGAAAACACCGAAAAATGACGAAGCGTAAATTTCACGAATTATTCGTTTTACGTGATAAGAATTCACGTGATATTCTGTGGTTTTCGTTTTGTTTTTTGGGGTTTTTTACTTTATGTGAACTTCAATTGAAATGAAATTTATTATTAATAACTAAACCAGTAAGAAAGCTATATTCGGCCTGGCCGAATCTTAGATACCCTACACCTAAAAGTTTTGAAAAAAGTGCCGAAGCTAGGGTAGGACGGCCGTGGGGGTCCACTCTGGGCGGCACAATGTCGGGGGCTGCAGTTGTGGAAATCAAGTATTGACTTATTATATTCTAGGAATTTTTGGGGCTACAAGTTGATTAACCGCCCCGGACTCCATGAAACCTAGCTACGACTCTGTATAAATAGTAGGTGTGGTCATTACCCTTTTCAAAACAAAATAACTAGCTTAGTTGTTATATAATTGTGTTCATTTAAACTTTATTTCCGTGGTAATAAACTTGTTCTCATACTGCTATACTGTATATGTAGTGTAAAAGTGGGCGGACCGCACCCAGTTTTCATGTAATAATGTTTTTTTGTAAAACAAGTTGTTATCTAAAGTTTTATTCAGGAAGTTTATATATTTTACAATATAACCCTCTTTTGCCTGTGTAACCTAAAAGTGGGCGGATCACGCCCATATTTGGCATATTAACGGATAATGCTACTCTATACTCAGGAATGAAATTTTGTTGTAATAGCTCAAAAACTAACGCTGATATCACATTTTTAATAAAAAATAGGCGTGGTCGTGGACCGATTTTGCCCATTTTCAATACCAACCTGCACACCACAAGAAACAATGTTTATGCAAAATTTCATCACGATATCTTCACCGGTTCTCCTGTGATCGTGATTTCAACAGACAGACAGACAGACAGACAGACAGACAGACAGACAGACAGACAGACAGACAGACAGACAGACAGACGGACGGACATGGCTAAATCGACTCAGGAGGTCACGCTGATCAATAAAATATATACTTTTCTATACCTATCGTCTCTATTTCTATGCGTTACACATTTCGTTACAAAGTGAATATACCCTTACCTTAAGGTGTAGGGTATAAAAATGATGTTTTTTAGAGGATTCATTGATTTTGACACTTATTCTAAGTTTTATAATGATTATTTTATAGTAAATATTTTTGTAATATTGCAATTTAATACATTTTTCCGGTTTCTCGAATTTCGTAATATGAAAAATGTTTTCCATGATATTCACTCGCTTCTTTTTTCACCCATAAACAGATCATGAATCATTTGACTGACTCTAAAAATACTCGCAATTATTAATGCATTATTAAGAAAAACATTACAACAAATAAATTCGCATTCACTTTGAAAATATTTCAGCCATTTTTGTTGAAAAATCATTCTGTAAAAATACCATTTTTATCTGTTTTCATGCTATTTTCGGAAGCGTGCAAAAGTCAGTCATTCGGTGCTTATTTTCGGTGCACATCCGAGTGAGTAACCGTCTTTATTTAGAAAACTTGCAGCAGCAACGACATCAAATTATTTTTCACTTCTAAAGCACACGGAAAATTTGTCGAAAATTTAATATTACATTGAATATTTCTTGTTGTTCATTGAATAAATAGAATTAATGTCTCAATATACACAAAAACATTCACTCGTTTATTCGTTTCACTCGAAATGGCGACTTCAAGAACTCTTCATTTGGAAGGCATTCAAAAGCGTGAATAAAACGATCATTAAAATTACAAAAACAAAGAAACTTTTCAAAAAATATTTAATGTTATAAATAACTAACTCTAACCTTTAAATTATTCAAATGATTCCAATTTTATTCACTTAAATGCCTCAGAATTTTGAGCTCAAATAATAGAAAACATTAAAAGAAGGAAAAGAAATTTCTTTCTTATTTTAAAGCACATTATTTGTCATTAATGACTGCGAACCATTCATTTCATTTGTTCATCACATTGATGAACCTTTCTCTTTGATTTTAATGTACTCATAAAGTTCGCTGTACAAAACAATAGAAGTTTTTCCATTAAATGTAAGAAATTCAAATTTAAATAAAGCAAAGACAATAAAAAGGGAAAGCAACTTTATAGTTTATTTTAAGGGCCATTCTCTGTCATTAGTTATTGAATTAAAGTCTTGAATCAAGTCTTTCTTATCGCATTGTACATTCATCACTTTGATTAATGTTTCTTCTACTGAATAACGTGTATTTTTATTGTACTCATAAAGAAGATTTTCCGTTCAATGCGTCGACATTTAAAATATAAACAACACAAAATATATTAAAGAAAGAAAACAGAATTTAAAGTACCGTTCATATTTTCATCACATTAATGAACTTCTCTCTTGATGAACTTTTCTCTTGATGAACCTTCCTTCAAATGAACAACCTGTACTTTTATTGTGTTCTCGTGTTTCAAGAAGCAATTCTTAAAGAAAACAAACGTAATTCTTTTGAAGAAACGAGAATAAAATAGCAAGTTAAGTGGCAACACTGGTCACTTAACAGCGGAGTCATGTTGCAGAAATGCTGTTGCATGTGGATCGAAAATAAAACAGCACCATTTAAAGAGTTGCTGTTGATTCGATCATGATGCTTCTTATGCTTCTTTTTCTTCTTTTTTGTCTTCTTCTTCTTCCTTTTTCGGTCCTTCCTCCTTCGGACGCTGCTGTTGAAGTTCTTGAGAATTGCAAAACGTGTCACGTGAGCTAAAAATATACAAAACTGAGTTCTACAACAACAGCACAAAGCATCTGAAGATACACTCTTCCCCGGAGGGAGTGGAGAAGAAGGAGGAGAAGGAAGCATGAACGACACTTGCAACATTTTGATTTTTTTGTATGCAGCATCTTTTCAATCGCCGTGCTGAAGGCAAACGCGTTTTTAATGCTGTTTTTCGTCTTTGCTTTTCTTCCTTCGTCTTTGCTTTTAAATTTAGTGGCTCTTTTGCTCAATTTTTTAGTCTCATTTCAAGATCAAGGGCAAAAGTTGCATGGATACGCTATAAATGGATCTCGATGGATGTGTGTGGGTTCGGATATGTTTCTGTGTGTGTGTGTGAGTTTCTTGGGTGTATTTGCGTGAGTGTGAATGACACAACGTTAATATTTTTCTAAAAATAGCCACAAAACTACTTTATTTGGTGGCAACCCGAAGCGACACAGTTTTTAAGCTGATCAGAAGTTTAAAATATAATAAAATAAATAATATAGAGAGAAATTGAAAGTAAATTAAAAAGAAATTGAAAACCATTTTAAAGTAAGTGAAAATTGAAAGAAAAACGAAATGAATATCGTAAAAAAGGCGATTCTCTGCACAACAATTAAAGTGATTAATTTTTGTAGTGATTTCAAAAATCAATCTCACGCGTCAAAATGTCACTCCAACAAAGCGACAACATAATGATTAATAATTACAATTGCTTCGATTACTTCGATTACTCGATGCCTGACTTCAGCCTCAGCTGGGGAAAAGTAAAGACAACAACCATGAATTATCGTAAATCGTAAATTGAGACAAGATTTTCTGCACAATAAAAACGTATGTACGATGTTACATTAAACATTTTTGATAAGCTTTAGAAACGTAATGGAAAAAGTTTAAAATAAAAAAATTAAAAAATCGTTGAAAGTGAAATCAATTTAAGTGCAATTTTTCTTTAGTCGAAGTTTCCTTTTCTTGATATACTAATAAATATCACAAAGTTTGTTTTTATTATTATATTCATTTATACATGTTGAATGCACAAGAATTTCAGTTTAAAATAAATAAAGAAATACGCAATAACACTTTTAAAGAAATACGCAATAACACATTCTTGTGAAATTCTGTCACACGAAGCAAAAATACGTTGATCGGGAATATGTTATTCCGTTAGGTCAAAGTAAACAAACTTTGACTGTTTTTCTAAGAAGATAAGAGGCGACGAGTGGTCGCATGTTATCTATGTACGTTTTTAAAAGGATACGTAATAGTAGTTTACTTTATAGAAACGAAGAGTTCTTTTATTCATTCTCTGGTGATCTCTCATAGTGACAAGATCGTATCTTAAAGTTATTTTAAATAAAGACTTGAACATTCGTATTTAAAATTAAACTAGTGTTTTATTTCTAAATCTAATAATACATTTAATTTAAATATTTAAATTATTGAAAATATCGTATATAAAAAATGTCTGTAAAAAGTTTTACTACTATGCAAAAAATTGTAATTGAATTCAGTTGCTGGTTGTCAAGCTGACAATTAAATATACACAACAATTACAACAACAACAACTACTACTACAACAACAACTACTGCAACAACAACTACACAGCAGCAGGCACGACAAAAATCAAACAACAACAACATAACAACAAATTAATCAAAATACGCATTCGTGAATAGAACAAAAAAACGCTGCTTGTCAATAGATTTCATTTATTTTTTTATTATTTATTATTTTAATTTTTTTTTTTATTAGTTTTTCATTTCCTGAGTTCTCTCGAGTGATTTGTTGCTTATCACGAAACACACGAAATATAAAACAAGAAAAATAAAAAGCATTTTATTATTATTTTCATGATTAATCAGAAGCTAACAAAATAAATGATTCTTTCTGAAAACTTGGAAAAAAGTTTGGTTTTTTAGTAAATGATTCATTGCGATTCGTTGTCACAAAAAATAGTTTCTTAAAATTCTGGGCGTGGTCACGTAGTGTTAGAAATGCTATTATTAGAAAACCTCAATTAAACTTAAATAAAAATTTAAAATATTTAATTATTTGCAGAGTTATTTTAATGATTTTAAGCATTTTATTGTTAATGGAGAAATGGTTGTCATTTCAATGTTGATTTTCCCACCTGTCTGTCTGCTTCCCCGCCCGATCCAACCCTCTTCTTCCCCGTCTACTTGATGTGCTCATAAACTGGACGACAAGCGGAAAATTCTCACGCATCTCCTTCGGGTGTCCATAAAATAAAACAAACCGCTTTTCAACACCTGATGAGCCGCAGCCGACTCGAAACCAAGCCGTTTGAGACTCGCTTTTCCGGGAAAAACATGAACACATCGTAAAATGTTGACATCTCTAATTACGGGCGACACTTTCATGGTCGGGCAGACTCCACAGCAGAGTAGAAGCGAGTTCGAAGCGTGTAACTTGTCGCAACTACACAACATTTTATATGAGCATAAAACATACACACAGCGAAACCCCGTGGAGGGGGAGGAGGGAAGAAGAGTCACGCAGAGAGAGGGTGAGTGAGAGGGGGACAGCGAGACAGAAGCAGAGAGAAGGGGAATCACACGCCTCTTGTTCGCACCAAATTAGGTCAAAATCAGCGTCTCCGGCGGGTCGCGTCGCTTCGTCGTCGGCTGGGAAGAAAAAACAACACATGAAATGATAGAAAGACAGAAGAAGATAGAGGAAGAAGGTGAGGGAGAAAGAGAGAGCGAGACAAAGATGGTTAATTAAAAGAACTTTTGTGCTAAATTCTTTCTTGTGCTAAAATTGTTCTTTGCTGTTGCTTTCTTTCTCTCGTTTCTTTCTTAATTCTTGATGAGGTTTATTAACTCTAGAAATGCCTAAAGTATAATGAGCTGAGGGGCTGTTTACATCATCATCACCTTGTGTCGAATTATAGCCGTAACTCCATCAGACTTTAACTCCAAACGGTTAATTCTTTGGATTTAATGCGAAGTCGCTTTTCACTCATTCGAAAATATGCAATCAGTTAAAAGCACCTCAAATTGGTACTCAAATTGATTCTTAAATTGATTCTTAAATATAAATTAAATATTCTTTCTTCTGTTTTCTTTTATTTCTGTAGAAAACAATGAAACATGTTCTAGTTGTTGTTGTTTTTTTTAATCCTCTTTTGTTAGAGAAACTGTGCAACAGGTTGTTAAACTGATAAACTGTTAGATTAATAAAATGATAAACTGTTAGATTGCTAAACTGATAAACCGTTAGATTGCTAAAGTGATAAAATGTTAGAAGAACACACACAAACAACAGTGTATGTTGTTTTTCCAAATTTGGGTTAAATACTAATTAAGAAATCTACAGAAAAGAAACTAAAAATGAGTTAATAAAAACATCAACTGAACTTGAATTCGAAGCGGTTTCTAACAGAAGCGACTGCCAGATAACAGTTAATTTTGTTGTCTAACAAAAGCAATTTTTGCAAAGAATTGTTTTTGTTGGTTGCTGACAGTTGACAGTTATTTTAGATTCTTTTCTTTTAAAAATAATAATAATACTGCCAACAAAAGTTTCAAATCATGTTTTAATTTTGCTGAATAAATAAAAACGCATGAAAATTGCGTCACTATTTTGCTCAAGACAAATTAAATAACAAAATAATGAAGTGTATTTTAAGGAGACGTGTTTCTTAATCAACTTGGGTATGATTTTTCCTCATCAACATCACTTTTTATATGATTTTTGATAACAACAGCAGCAACACTACGATACCACGAACCCAATTTTTATATAGTATAAAAATAAACCCTCGTCCTCGAACAGCTGTTTTTTATAAACAAGACATCGATGACGTCGCTGCCGCCGGGATGCTGCGTCGGCAGAGAAAAGCGAATCAATGCAGTCGGTTTCGACTCAATGCAATCGGTTCGTCGAAAGTAATCGTTGTCAGGTTGCTTTGAAATCTCTCAGAAATCATGTTCATGTTCATTACAGATGCCGCAAGTTGCAATAATACGATAGAATAGCAATTCGTATATACAGAGTGCGGGTTTTCTGTGGAATGATTGCCATAAGTAATGCATTGGGATTGTTTTATTTTATTAAATGAAATTCTTTGAACTCCTGAAAAGGCTTTTAAAACCCAACCTTTTATTTATAGCAAAACATCCACTCATGAATATACGACATGATAAAAATGAGAATTTATTTAGTAAATTATTCTGATCATGTGAATTTGAGGGGATAATAATTTCGATATGTATCGGTACAAGTAATTAATTTACTTCATCACCCTGTACGCATGACATTCGTCTTGAAATGTGGTTGTTGTTGTTGTTGCAAATATGACACTCAAACTATTCTAATCGCGTTTTTAAGTACGAACACTCGTTGAGGTCGCAATTTTTGAGGAAACGCAATATTTTTGCGGTAAATAAAATCGTGTGTTTCTCTTTTAATAGCAGCGAAGCAATTAAATGCAATTTCAGGGGGGAAAAAAACATACTTAAAGCGGTGGTGTAGTTTTTATATCAAGCGGTTTACTTAAACTTGGGCAAAGCAACTTTTTATAGCAACAAAATAATTCATAAAATGATTTATTAGAATTTTTATTTTCTTATTTTTTTTTTATTTTTTTTTTAATTTTTATTTAAACGCTTTAAATGCGCCACAACTTATTTTGTTGGGCGGCATTGCCAACTCTATACACAGATGTTGATTTTTTGGTAGTGTTTCTAAATTTTGCACACGTGTTTTTGGAATTCAGAAACAACAACAACAAATATGTGATCTCTTAAAATCATTGCAGTTGTAAATTCTTTCGCCCCCTCTCTTGCCGTCTCCCTCTGACCCACACTCTCTATCACTAGTAACTGCATCGGAAAAAACGACGCGCGATCAGATGTTCTAGTAAAAGTATAGCAACCAGCTGATTGCTTTGGTTATCATTGTGAAAACAGTTTTTAGACTTTTCATTTTCAATACTTATTAAGTTTACAAAATATATAAAAAAGTAAATAAAAATATAAAGCAAAATAAAAGTGTTTTCATCAGACTTTTGAGGCAGCTGTTGTCTCAAAATAATAATACTACAAATACTTGTGACAGATGCGCAATTTCAAGTACCGTTATGTTAAGAATTTACAATGCCAGAGTTTCTTTAGTGATTCTTATAAGATTTTATTTTAACAACTATTGTAAATATAAAAATAATTATTATATTTTTCAATTGCTAAATCTTTAAATAATTATTTTTTTTGTCTCTTTTTCAGCTATGGCACGTCCACTGCATCGACCATGTCCGGCGGCAACCCCTCACAGCGCCAGCCCTACGAGGCGCCCGCCTGCGTGCAAAACGCCATGATGACAAAAGATAAGAAACCGTTCACCTACACGCCCGGCGGCATCGATCTCTCACAAATCAAATCCGAGCGCATGGCCAAGCGTTTAGCGCGCAACGCCCAGGCCGAGGGCGCCACAGGGGCGTCGCAAATCAATCGGCCCACACAACAACCGGGTTCACCTTGTGCCTCTCCAGCCGCTGCTAGCATCGGGGCAGCTGCCATGGGCATGCCTTTTCAGGTCTTTCCAGCGGGTCCGACACCTCCGCCCGCCTCCCCAGCAACGGGTAAGCAACACACACCACCTGGCAGCGTCGTCTCCGCTGCGGCTCCTCTTCCTCCACCACCACCACCACCATCTTCCAACACACTTGCACCATCCACAAACAGAGGCGGCGCTTTGGCACCCGGTTCGCCCAACGCCGCACGCAAGTCGCCCACTCCACAGCGATTTGAGCCACCGCCGCTGGGATTCAGGCCAGAAATCAAGATTCCTCCCAACCCGATGGCAGCTCTGAAAAAGATTACGCCTCCAGTCGAGAAGAACAGCTTCTGGGTGGACGAATACCGCAAGGAGCGCTCCAAGAGTCCCATGGTGAATGCAAATGAAATCAATACAGAGAACATCCCAAACGGTGGCCCTGAAGCTGCCACCAACAACGACGACGGTGAGATGTTGGCCATTTTTGAGGCTTTGACATTTATAATTTCTTGGATTTACTTAAAGTAAAAAAGTAGTAATGACTGCGCTGTCAGATTCATTGCCAAAACTGGGCGTGGCTTGGGAAATAACAACTTTTAGCGGCTGTGGTTTGAGCTTCCACTAAACGAATTTCGCTATACTAACCACACTTCATTGAGCGAAGATCCCTAATAATTCTAAGCTTAACCCTGTAGATACTCTAAGTGTAAATATGCTTATAAGCATGCCTAATTTAGGAACAATTGTATTTTAATATAGCTTAGTTAGCTTAATAATATACTGCATAACATATAAAATTTTACTTTGCTTGGATGAAATATTGTAAAAACTATACTCACTAACTTTAGTTGAATTTAATCGAAATCTAAGGAAAAAACTTATGATAAAAGATCCTTGTTCCATACTGCAACAACAAAAACTGGTGGTAGCAGAATCTCGTCAACATCTCTTAATACTATTAACACTTAGCAACACATTTTTTAACCCATTCATCTTTCATCGTTAAACCTTTAAATGTCATTATTAAAAAGTCTTCTTTTTCTATATCATAGTCAATAAAAAATCCTCTTCAACAGAAACAACGGCTCAGGAACCAACGATTAACAACATAAACCACAACAACAATAACATCAATAATAATTATCAACAATACTCACCTCCAACTCAACAATCATATTCACCAAAAATACAACAACAACAAGAGAAACCACAACAATCACCACCACTGGCAGAATTTCGTAGTGTTGCTCCACCGCAATCACCAGCAGTTCATGTTTACACGTTGCAACAACCACAACAACAATTCAATGAAGCAGCACGTGGTCCAAATTCAGCAATGCAACCACAGCGTACTACCGAAAGTCCCTTTAAATACGCTCAGCAACAACAGCAACGCCCTGTACAACCCAGCTCACCATTGGCACACCAACAACAACAGCAACCTTCTGCACCATCGCCAACGAACTCAACATCTTCATCAAACGGGTCAAAGTCGGGTCAAACCGTACCTTGGCGCACCCAACGTGGCCCACAACCACCACAAGCACAATTACAGCAACAGCAGCAGCAAAAACATCCACAACCCATTTACAATAATGTGAAGTCTCGAGACGTTTATAGTCCTGCCCCGGAGGGACCAAAACCAGTAAGTGTTTTATTCTAGTTAAACAATTAGTAAGCATATAAATTGAACATTAAATAAACAATTGAAAGCCGAAAAAGCGTGACACAATTTTCTCAAATTCGTCCTTCCTCTTTCATAGACCAATGTTGGTTCCCTTTACATCGCTCCACTGGATCAACCCATCGAGCCGCAAGCCCAAAATATAGTGCGTCAACAACAGATTTTGCAGCAACAGCAACAACAAATGCAAGAACAGCAGCAACGTCAACCACCGACCGCTCGCTGGATGAGCAGCACGCAGCCTGTCCAGAAAGAGCAACCAGCTTGGGCACGTCCTGAGGAAAATGGCAACGTGGTTCCATCATCTTTACAACGCATTAAATCACCGCCACCAGCGGCGGCCAACACACAACAGCATCGTCCAATACAAGGAAACGGTTACGCAAATTCACAAGATTTCGGTGGTCACGCCCCATCCCACAGCACCGGGTTACGTTTGCAAATCAACACGGGAACCAACAACCAGAGCGGTGCTCCAAAGGTAGGTCCTGAGCCCTGAGTGGGCGCGAGGAAAGAGATTGGTTAAATGGTAGACAAACCCTTTTTAACGGTTTTTTAAACTTGAAATTTAAGGAGCGTATAATTCCAATACAACTGGAGCAAACACCGACGCCCACTCAAACGCCAGCCCAGTCAAATTTTGGACCACAGCCACATTATAACAATAACAGCATTAACAATGGAACAGGAAGTGTTGGTGAGTTTGGGAGCTTCGGTTTAGGTGCTTCTAGTATTTCGTACTGTATTAATATGTATATTCCTGGACTTTTCTCGATCACCAGCACCCTCTAGCTACGTGATGCGCTCACCAAACCAATTTGTAGACCAGGGCTACAATAACTACAGTGATCTGCCCCCTCCACAACAGCAGCAGCAGCAGCAACAACAACAGCCACTCCACTTGCATGTTGCTTCACCACAGCAGCAATATACTAACAACAGCGATATTAACAACGGGGGCGGCCCAAAGACACGAATTATACCGGTAATGATTGAAGGTCAAAGCGGTGCACGTGGACCGATCTCGCAGTCACCAATCGTTATACAAAAGTAAGTAAAAATAAAAACTAAGAAAATTTAATTGTTGGTCACGATTTTGGAAAATAAAAAAGCTTTTAATTTCGAGATCTCTGTTCAAATGTTGACAAATAATTCAAATTTTAAATTCGAATTTTTTGTGAAGAAGCAGTGAAACTGAGTGCTTTGAGCTTAATGTTGAACGGTCTAATAAAAGCTCTAATTTATGAATTTTAAAAGAAATTGCACAACGATTCAGCTTGTAACAGTTTTTGCACAGCTATATTTCTGTTTTGTGCAACTTAAAGAAGGTTTCAGTTGCTTTTAATTTGCTTTTTTTGCTTTTAATTTTCAATAACAGCACAGATTTGAACGATTTTAAACACACGTATTTTCAGCACAGCTTTTTTATTAAGTTTCTTGTGGTTACTGTATCTTGTTGCACTTCTTATATAAACCAATAATTTTTCGTCTTCACAAAAGCGATAATTTTAAGCTTTATGTTCATGATTGCCCACTTGAAGCAGAGATACGCTACCGAAGAAGTCAGCTCAGGTACGAGTATAGTGCAAAAACACTCACAAAAAATATCACAAGAGTACTGCTCACCCGTGATGTCTAAAATACAGTCGAAAGTTCTGTGGATTAATCACTATCTTAACTCTTCATGTAGTTTTTATATGTTTTTTTTTGTTTAAGTTAATTTTAAGTAATCTGTGATTATTCGAAAAACGGATTGAAGAAAACGTTAAAAAGCTCTTCGATTTGTAGACATGAGGTTTATTTATTGAGGAAGCTTTGGGTAGGATGTGTGACAGGAGGATGTCTCCTTTGTTTTATAAAATTTAAGCTTAACACTATTTCATTTACTGATTGGAATTCTGCATCATTAAGAAAGCTTTCACCATGCAACGCATCCGGTATTAAATTAACACCATCGCTCTGTTCATTATAACCTCTAATCTTATACTTGTTTTCATGCTGCACTTTTACATGTTTTCGATCGTTTACACAAACAGCCGCTCGAGCTTTTAATTCACCAAAAGCTTCATACTTAAAATTTACTAATCTTCGTGCACTAAATTCACTTACACCGATTTTCCAGCGACCAACGTACGCCGCCTGTGCAATCGAAATCTTTCAGAATCTTGCAAAAGATCACAGACACCATCGGCGATGATGGAAACACGGTGGCCGGGGTGCCGACAAGTGCGCCCGTCGAAGGCTTTGCCGATGCTGAGCCACAACTGCAACGGCCGCAGTACGCGCGCCAAATGAGTGCGCAGCAGGCACGCAAGAGTCCCAACATTGACCAAATGAAACGCATGCAAATCGCACAGGATCAGCAACAATTATGGCCCCAAGGTAAGAAGAATATAGATCGAAAAAGCAGAGAGAAAGTACGAAAAATGGGAATGCAAATATGTAGGCACAAGAATAGATTAACTACGATTTTAGATATTAATTTTAATAGAGAGAATCATAGCATTTATTTGAGGATACTGAGGACAGTAGAGCTTTTTAGCATACAGAGGGTGAAGCTTTCTCTCACTATTCCATTTTTCACTGAAGTATTTAACAGAATCGAACACCCTCATCTTTCATTTTTAAATACAATAGATAATGACAGAAATTCTTAACCAAACTTTTCACAGCTCATATACAAGTAATATGATCTTTCATATTTCGCACTCATACTATGTTCATATACGTAATATTTTCTTATTCATTCACTCTATACTCTCTTCTACAATTTTACTAAATATTTAACAATAAAATAGATAAAAATCAAAACGATCCGTTGGGCAAAGAAAAGCTCTACACTGGTCCGGAAAATCCTTCGAAAACCTTTCAAAAGCTACAAAAAGCTATTGAGACAAACACGTCAAAGTATTCGAAGCAAAACAGCAACAACAATGATCATGTTACGAGCAATGGTAGGCAAAACAACAAAAACAACAACCAACTAATTTCAGGCTTCCTGTCAGTTCGTCTCAAGCGTTAGAATTGATCTATAGTATATCAAAATTATTTGAGTCTTTTTGGTTGCCTTGAAAAAGCTTTTTCAATTCCAAACTACAATATTATTGCTTAATTAATGTGAAACATATTAAAAAGCTTAACTATCATAAATTACATAATGATAAACATAATAGAAGTAACAAAGCTATTACAGACTTCTTTAAGGCGTTTGTTTCTTTTTAAATTCCAGGTAACACAGTGATAAAGCAGCAACAACAACAACCACAACAACAACAACTAAATAAATATCCCCAACATCGTACGATTTACAATGAAGGTACAGTATATTAATTTACGTAATTATAACCTTCATTTACATGTTACTTTAAAATGCGAAAATGATGTGTTAATCCGAGTAAAATTTCTTAGAATTCTGATAAGATTCAGTACACATCTTAAGGCAGCTATCTTGTTCTTCATTCTCTCCCCCCCTCTTTCGAATTCCTTGAATTGACGTGTTTTTATTTAATTTTCCCGTAGACATACCCCAACAATATGTACATCCCAGTGAACAACAAGTACCGGAACCGAAAAAATACACCGGCAGCGCCATACCAAGTCGATCCTTTAAGATTCTGCAAGCGATGACAACCCCAGAAAATGCTGGTAAGTCGAGCTTCCATTATCCATTTCTATAAATCTATGTTTTCTATCTAAAATCTGTATATTATTTTTACATTTTTTACTATACTTTCTTACACTTTACACTTTAAGTATAAAGCCACAAATGATCACATGTAAATGAGAAATAAATGTATATATTGTATGTATTTATCTAGCTCCTGTACAAGCTTCTTCTAACACACACATACACACACGACACACATACATATGTATATAACAAGATTACATTTCTGAAGTTTGATTTATTTTGCGAAGTATTTTATGCCAGATTTTTTTACTATGAGAATATTAAGATTGCTTCTGTGTTATCGTTCGTTATCATTTGCTTCTAATTAATGCTCTTTTTTATTGAGGATCACCCTGTGTATCGTTACCCACATATGGTTACTTTTTTCGAAAAAATTATACCAAGTTATTCGTTTATTATACCGGTTTGTTTATTCAGAGGATTTCCGATTATATCATTTCTATATAATGTAAATTGTTTGTCCTTAAGAAGGCTCAATTTGACTTCAGATGATTATATTTACTACAGCTGCAGTTATTCTTCAGAAAACTCTGAATGGGATCCAGAATAACTATCAATTTATTTATCGTATTTCCTCCGAAGAAACTGGAAAGAAAAGGTTACAGCTACACAAATGCTTCTAAGAGCCACAAACTCATCTCGGGAACCAACCTTCATAAAGATGAAAGAGTTTTCTGAAAGATATCTACAAAACTTTATAAAATTAGTATTTCTATTTTTCAACTATAATTTCTAAAAATTCGACTTAAAAAATATAATTCCTTTTTATGTATGTATTTCAATGAACCTGAAATGTTTGGTTTTTAATTGTTTGAATACTTTTTCGAAAAAAATCACCAAATCTACAAGAACCCCGCGTTTTTTCGAAAACATCCTCACGTACATTTTTGTCACTCCACACACCTCATGAAAACCGTCTTCATTCATAAACGTCACGGAACATTTGCCATCATTATCTGTATAATTTGTTGTATGTATCAAAATTCTGTTACAAAATTGTGTCATGTTCACGTTCCATAATCCTACTTTCTTTCACTTGTGTTTTTCTTTCTCTCTCTCTCTCTTTCTCTTTCTGAAACTCCTTTGTAGCCGAGACGGAAGGCTCGGATAGTAATATTGTTGAATTGAACGAAACACGTAATCAAAAAAATAATCCAAATCCAAATCCAAATCAAATTCCAAATCTGCATCAAAATCAATCTGTATCCAATATAAATACTACGAATTGCAAAAATTGTTCTTCGGCCACGCCCCATCCACATTCAGCGCCCCCATCGTCATCTTCGAATAGTTCATTAAGCTCCGAATCATCGTCCAGCCACGCACATCCCAGTCATTACCATCCCTGTTCAGCATATCCGCCATATGCTTGGTGTCCACAAATACTGCCAACAGGCGGCCATGTGCCTTATTCATATCCGGTACCACTGCCCCCTACCAATGTAGAAACAACACCGAACTGGCCCTATCCTTATCCCATGCCCCCTCCGGGCGACAACGCACCCCATCAACACTACCAACCCTATCCGTATTACTTCCCCTACTTTCCACCGCCCATGCATGCTCTCCATGCACACCAAACATCATCACCACCTTCCATCTCTTCGCTTGAATATGATACTCAATATGCTTACGATCCCAACGGTTACCCTTTCCTTCCGGCGCAAGCCTACCATCCGTACCCATTCGCAAATATAACAGCCTACACTCGGCATTTAAACCCGGCCAGAAGAGCCATCAGTGTCCTCCCAGATATCATTGTTACCCCCAGCACAGATGAAATACCGCATACATCAATACAGTATAAAAATCCGACCAAAACTGAGAGAGAACAACGGGACCAGACTAAAGTTCGGGCAAAGTCAGTTGACGTTAGTGAAATCTACACTCTGAAAGCTCGAACAAATGATCCTATACCACGAGAAAAGCGGGAGGGATCCGTTATAGACATGCTAGAGAAGCGCCTGAATGAAATTAAAAATTCCGCGGCTGAATCAACATCGAGCTCCGAGAGTAAAACAAAATACGTCGGAGAACTTGAAATAGGGTGCAACCAAAAATCACCAAGCGGTGATATTTCATCGAGTGAAAGCTCAAGTGATTCTAGCGATCGTGACGAAGTGACACCAAAAGTCGATTTGAAAGCACACCAGAGTCTTCAAGCTATAAAATCAGTTACGAATGTACAAATCTACAACGGAAATACTCTTGAAGAAAATGAAGATGAAGATGATGAGGATGAGGATGACGTGACATCGGCTGACGGTGAAAGTGACATCTTCGACGAGGAGGGTGAAGGCGAAGTTGTGGCAGATTTAGAACTGGATGAATGTATTGAAGAAGATGATGAAGAAGATGATTATTTGTTGGAAACGGAAGAACTGAGCGTAATCTATGAAGAGGAGAGTGAAATGGAAAAGAGCAGCGATCAAAGAACAGCACTCAACATTGACACATCCAGCAACAGCAGTCAGGCCACTACTATAAACAACAAATACATAGAAGAGGAAATTGAAGAGAATGACGATGAAGATAGTGACGATGATGAGAGTTTAGTGGATGACGAAGGTGCTGAAGATTCTTCTTCGGTGACTGTAAGGCTGCCACTGAAGTTCTCGTTCAGTCGCTCTTCCAATGATGAAAACATCGCCACGGTGGAAGTTGGAAACAGTCAAATCGAAGAAGCTAATTCTATGAATATCGAAGAGAAGTGGAACTCTTTTAGCGTCACCTCACCGAAGGCAGAAAAAGAAAACGGGGATGCCCCTGATGGCAAGCCAAATTACGATGATGATCGAGATGTAAGTGTTACAGTTAGCTTAACTCCTTCGTCACAAGGTAAACCAGTCGACAGAAACACCGAACCCAAGCCTGAAACAATTAAATCTGCATCACAACGGTTGACTGGTAGCTCTACTGTGCACGATGATGGCGAATGCGAACCTCAGTCTAGCCAGGAAGATGTGTCAGTGTCCTTCTCTCTCAACATGCGAAATAAGTTCCTGAACCAAACTATTAACGGCGAAGTAACAAACATCATTTCGGACCTTAAAAAATCATCGGAATTAAACACTATAAAAGAAAACAAACTCACATCTGAGGATGAACCCGTGGAGGAAGTAGATTTCTTTGCTACTCTAAGAGCCACTAAGATGCAAGCTCAAAAAAGTAAGGAACAATCTGCCAGCTATTGGGGCAAAACCACTTATAAAAATACACAATCGACTACAATAGAGACTAAAGAGTCGAAAACAACTGAGACGGGTGTAAATCTTGCAGTCAAAGATGAAGTTATTGATAACATTTGGACGAATATAGATGACGATCTTACAAAATTTGAAACTCCTGAAAAGAAGTCTAAAAAGATAAGCGCAGAAACTTCAGAGAAAGTTTCTGAAAGAAGTTTTGGCAAAGCCAATGCTTTGGTTAAAGAAGATATTATTGATAATATTTGGGCTAATATAAATGAAGATATAAAAAAACTTGAATCTCCGAAAAAGACAACAAAAAATAAGAAGGTAGAAAGTACTGGAAAAACTTCTATAAAGAATTTAACTAAATCAAACACTCCACTTAAAGACAAAATTACTGATCATCCTTTGATAAGCAAGACTGAGGATACGGAAAAGGTTGTGCCTACAAAAAAGGCAGGCACCTTAGAAACAGCAAGAAATAACTTCTGGTCTGCAGTAGAGGAGACAATAAAAGAGCCCAGCGTGATTGAATACTTTATCAAAGAGGAATCCCACAAACATGGAACGCAAGAATCTCAGGAAAAACTAGAAAACTCAGAACAATGGATGTCAAAGGAAAAGAAAATTCCTTGCTCACAGTTCGTGAAAGAAAAACTTCACCACATCAACGTAAAAGCAATAATGCTTAAGTCAAGGATGGAAACATTACCACAAAAACAAAACGCTGAAATCACTCGTTCTTTAAAAATTAATGAAAAAAAAGAGCTGAATGGAAGCTGCTGTCCTTCTATCGATCCTGCTGAGGAAATACGGGAAACATCTCCTTCAAAAGATGCTGTTTTTCCTAATAACAGTGAAAATAATGAGATAAACTTCTGGTCCACAGTATCTGAAACTCCTCAAATCTCTAAATCTGAAGAAGTTGAAGTGGACTTTTGGGCGGAGATTGAAAAATCAAAGTCAATTAGCAAAGAATACCAAAGTACTTGCGATTTAGTCGAATGTCCAGAAGAGCCGCGCGAAGTTGACACCGATGAGGAAATTGATTTTTGGGTCGAGATTGAAGCAAATAATAATCGAAATAATGATGCAGTAACCTTTCAGAAAGCGGCTAGCTTCTGGGCCAGTCGTGATCGTCAAAATTCGGTGGAAGAAACGCCCTATAAACCTTTGACACAAACACCGTTTCCTGCCAAACTACCAGATGAGCCGTGCATAAACATCGACTCGTGGACGGTGGCAGCGTTGGAAGCAGCTAGAGGAGAGGAACCAGAAATTATAGATCCTGCTGTAGAAGAAGAAAAAATGTTAGCCCAGGAATTCAACCAAATGCCCGAAGCTAAATTTGCGGAAGCTGGGAAAATTGAAGAAACAAATGCAACACAAAACAATTCTTACATGGAAGCTCCGATAGATGCCGATTTACCGGCAGAAGAAGAAGAGGAGCCAGATTTTTGGGCTATAATTAACAGTGAAAAGGAAAAAGCTTCCAAGAAAGTTAGCGATAAAGAGGAGTTGGAAATTAAGCGTAGTAATTATCGGAAAGCTATGGCTTTCTTTACCACTTCTATCGACGAACATAGAGAAAAAGCTGGGGAACATCGAGAGGTAGAAGCAACGCCTATTTGCAGAAATACTCCTGTCTGTGAAGAACCAGAAATTACGAAAAACAATAACAATATAGAGAATGGTACAGAAAATCTGAAAGAGGTTAACGAAATAGAGGAATCTGAGGAAGAGGATGATGATAGCGATGAAGAAGAAGGAGAATCCGAAAGTGAACCAAACATCCATGATAGAAATTCCACTCCTACAAACTTAGAGTCCAAACTTCTTACCATTCAACCTACCATAGAAGAAATTAAACACGATGCGAGAACGATCACTAAACTCCCTTCAACTGATCTTCCCGATCAGAAAGTCTCTGTTCGCGATAGAATTTTCGCTTTTGAGTCCGGTGCCATGGAAACACCAGAGAGCAAACAACTCGACGCTAAGAAGCATTCTCTTTCGGTCGAGGGCTACAACCGGAAGAGTTCGTTGTCACGCAACAGCAGCTGCCAGCGTTCGGAGTCCGAAATGGAGGAAGATGACTCCGGTGTTACGGACATGAATAAGCAACTCTCCGAAACCGATACGGAATCGGAAAGCTTTCCCGAATTGCGCAAAATGACCAGCTATCAACGCGCCGCTACACATTCCAGACTCTTCAAGCTTCTGCAAGACGAGAACGACGAGGACATCGCACAAAAAGCCACACAAACAAAAGAAGAACTTCATATGGAAAATGAACTCCAGCTCAAGCCCAGCCGACGCAAGATCGTGCACAACGTCTCAGTTACACGTCGACAGAATCCGAACGTCCTGCAAGAAGCTGAGACCATGTCACAGAGGCGCGAACGTCTGTCGTTGCCACTGCGCCAGAAAAACAGTATCGATGCGGACAACCCGTCGACGCCGAACAGCCCAGCATCGCCTATCCAAGGGCAGCCGAGCAGCCAGCGCCTGGTGAGCGACAAGCTTGTCAACGAGTTGGTGCAGAGCTTGTTATTGAAACGGGACAGCAGCCACTTGCGTAACATGCCCATGGAAAAGCTGCAAGCTGCCGCCAAGCTGGTCCTCGAAGAAGAATTGGACTCTTCTCTGTTGGAGTCTATGGACAGTGAGTCTCTTGACAAAGCAGCAGTATCTGATAAACTTGCGAAGACTGACAGCAGCTACACTGATTACTATAACTCGTGGTCCGCGGCGGTGGGTAGTTCGGATATCGTACCCTCCAAAGCGTTTCGAGCACTACAGGATAGACCGAAACGAAGCCCCTGGTCAGTCAAGTGCCCCCGAGTGCTGAGTTCAAAGACTATAAATCGTGACTTGACGCGCGTAACTGAATCGCCAGAAATACTTGTGAAAGGCAGCAAATCACCGGAACATTTTGCCAGAGAAGGCTCTGTCAGCAAGTGGAAGAAGTTCTAGCAAGAGAAGGGGTACAGAAGAATTTTGATAAGAAGAAGGAATAAGTTAGGAAAGTTAGGACTTTAGACACGTTGAAGTACAGGACCAAAAATGGACCACCACTCGATTGCAGAGTAAAAACTTTGGAACGAATTAAAATATTGACGAAATGGCACGAGTGGAAGTGACAATCACACACTAATTGTGACAGTTCAAATGTCCTTTTTTACATTGTTCGAAAATTATATAAGACAAACTCATCCTTGTCAGGAAAGCTTCGTTTTCGGTCGATCGAGTGCCGAATTGACGTTGAGTGTTGAAATGCTAGAACACGACACTCGTTAAGAATTCGTAGAAAGTAACGAGTTGTAAAAAAAATTGTCTAAGTTCTCATACATCATTATACAATATTTTTGTATATTTTTTATGTTTCATAAACTAGCTTAAAAACATCAGGAATAAAGTAACCCTATTATAAAGTAACCTCATTTAAAAGTAACCAAATATCTAACGATTAACTAGTCCCCATCCATACCAGAAAGCATTTTGAAAAATCATATCCAAGTATATTTGCATTTAGTGTACATATGTAATCACTGCCACGCCCCCTCATATGAATAACGTACAAAAATAATAAAAACAATAGAGAAAGAAACCTCAAAAATCACAAAAAATTGCAAAAATCACGAAACTAGAGAAAATTTTGCATTTGGATGTCGTTGCGAAAAAAAACAAAATAATCTAAAAACCAGGAATGTTCAACAGTTGAAAAAATTACCAAAACAGTAATTAAAATCGTTCGTTCGTTCGTTACCTGCACACATACATACGTTGCTGCCAAATATTAACAACTACTCCTACACTGAAACAAATTCAAGACCAAAAGCATTGCAAATTAAAATTCGAAAACCTAACGAAAGCTCGTTGAAAAATCCGAAGGTACCTTAAAACATACATATAAATTAATAATCGTTACATTAATAGTTTTTAATAACTTTTCATTTTGTACGTAGTTTCCTAACTTTTGCTTTTGTTTTATTTGCTAGATTGTTTTTAATTTTAAATTTTAACTCAATTTGGAATTTGCAATTTTTTCATTTCAAAATAATTTAAATAGTTGCGATAAAATATAAAACAACACAATAAATGAAATACTTACGACATTTACAGCCTCATAATGAATAATCACGCGAAACGAAAACACTGCCATCGTTTATATTTTGTTTACGATTACGTTTGATTTGATTTCGTGTGATTATCTATTATAAGGCTGTAAGTTCATTAATGCTCGTACTAAACGATTATTCAGGTTCGTATGATTTCAACTTGGATCTACTCGTATTTGAATGAAAATGTTTACAGAAAAATAATCTTCATATACTTTATCGCATCTAAATGCATATTTATAGTGAATAATTGTTTGCTTTAGAAAATTATTATTATTATTTTGAATGCACTTTTCAACTTAACAGCTTTATTGGTAGTTTAAATATATTCGCATTTTAAAACCATGGAGAGCAAACTCTACCTTCGAATGTGTAACCTATTTTTTTCGTAACGAGAAACGGTTGATGCGTAACGCTATGTAACGTAAGAAACGAATGATGAATTAATATGTCAAATAATACTACAGTTCAGTGTTCCAAAATAATACATTAAAAATTAAATATTATAAAAAATTGATGGTATAAAAACACTCGCTGTTTGAATTACTTTTTTGATTTTTAGATTATAACTAAAATCCCAAAAAATTATCCAAAATATCAAAATAAAGGTGAAGTTTTCTCTCTTGTTTTTACAAATGAAACAAGTTTCTTTGTTTGTTTTTTCTTTCCTTTCCTTTCGTTTTTCATTTCCTTCCATTTAATTTGAGTTTTGCTTGGTTTCGTTTGAAACCTTTTGTGTATTTTGTATAGAAAATGTAGACAACAAACTTATTCAAGTATCAAGGAGATACTCGTACACTCCAAACTACGATTGTTTACGATTACGACTCAGTTAATTCTACGTAACTAAAAATTCTGAGTACCTAATTTCAAAATCTCATAATCTCTGAGTTTTCTGAGTTTGTACGGATGATTATTTAAAATCTCAGCGATTTTCGTTTAACTACGAGTATCACTGATGTACTTCAAACTTCAGAGACTTCTGTGGGACTGTAATTAAATAATTTTGAGCTCAAAGTGAATCCAAAACGAGAAGATTTTTTAACTATTAAAAGATCAAGAAAATTCTGTTCATTATTTCATAATTTTTCGTAAGCTTCTTTATCTTTTTTTTCTTGTATTGTTTATATAATTGCTTTTACATTGATTACTGAAGTTACTTTTCATTTTTTAACTTTGTAAATAGAAAAAGAAAAACCAATTTCTTTATAAGCAGCTATTTTCTATAGTATACAGCTTTAAATGTGAAGAATTTGAAACTATGAAAACATTGTGATAGAAATGAATTAATCGTGTATTTTCTCATCTAATTTCAGGACCTGGACAATCGGATCTATAATTATTTCTCCATTCAATAGAAATCAATTATAGATTTATTTAATACATTTTGTCCGACAGTCGAGAGGCAATGATATTGGTTGAAATAAATTATTAATTTACTTTTTTACCAGTTGACAGGTAAAAAATTACATTTTTATAAAAAGGAGTGACATTTTTATAAACCTTAAAATGGGTTTAAAAGGCAACGAATGTATCGTAACTTTAGAAAAAGAGATTGGATTAAAAAAACGTAATAAAAATTAGTTAACAAATTAGAAAAAGGAAATACGAATCATGCATTAAAATCATTATAAAAGCATATAAAATTAACTTAAGTTTATTTCTAAAACACACTACGAGTGACTTTATTACACTTTGAATATTATTATATACATTTTCTTGCTATCACTATTATAATCTATGAAAGAGAGAAACTGAACATGTAGTCGATATCACGATTACTCTCTATTAAGACGGATTGAAATATAAAATATTTATAATTTAAGATTATAATTTTAAAAGAGTTTTTAATTATATACCAATTATATTCAATTTTTAATACGCATCTGGTAGATTTTCTGGAAAATTCTCTGTAGCTCTGAAGTATTAAAATGATTATTGAATACTTTTTTAATATTGTAATTTAAAAAAAAATACATATGTTTGTGTTGTAGAATTTTATGGAAAATTTAGCAAAAATAAAGATTTCTTTCTTAAAAGAAAACACCAAAAAATTCGTTTTATTACGTAGGTACTCTTATAATATAGATATACATAATCTATTATATATAATATAATATATAAATTAAAAAAAGTCAGGGAGTTTATTGAGCGAACACCAAAGCGCAGTACCAATGAAATACAGCTAAAGAACTGAAGGTATGGCCTTCAACGAAAATTCAACAATTACGAGGCGAAATAATTGAAACTCGTGATTTATATATGAAGAGGTCGAACTGACACGAGAGCTTTTCAAAGACTACAATTTGTTTATTCAATACTTTAATACGAATACATTCAGTTAGAACCTGTTCAGAACTTTTATTTTTATTATTATTTATATATTACTTATTATATATGTATCTAACAATCTATTAATAATATATTAAAATCAGCTTTAAGCTACTTGTTTTCTTATAAACGAGCTAAGTTTTGAGATCAACAAAAACAAAAATTCCTTCATCCGAGTAAATTGTGGAAGCCTTTTAAAAAGTGTAAAGTTGGATAGCCTTAAAACTGGAAACACATGGATACGCTTATATGTATAATAAATCTAGGTATATATGTATGTATAACTGTAGATAGTTTATAAACTTTTAGTTTTTACAACTCAGATACGTATCTGGAATTGATTACGTACATATTTTTTTAGTTGTACAGACCTGCATAATTTTTAACAATGTTTAACTTTTGAGTTGCTTAAATTACAATATTTTTTTTATAAAAATATTTTACGTTTAATATTTGGCAACAATTTTGAATTGGCTATAAATTGATAAATACATTATATAGTTAACTTGAGTGTTGTGATATTTTATATTCATATAAAGCATAAATATAAAGCATTGTTAACAGGTTTCATCAAGTTTTGTCACTTTCACTTCGTATGTAGACTCAATATAAATATACTTCTAATTTATATGTATATATGTAAGTAAGATGTTATCTTTAACAAGTTATATTCATATTCATAGAGTACTATACTATGCTATAACAGTTATATGATATTTCTGAATATCTAACATGATTTTTGTATATTATTTTGGGTAATCTATTCACATTGAAAGCATATTTATTCCTATATATAGATATAACATTTGTAAATATTGTTTAACATTGATAAGCTCTACATGAACTGCTTATATTGCTATTCGATTATTGTATTTAGTTGTTGTGTATTCTTCGCTAATTGAAGTCAACACTTTTGAAATATATTTCTAAACCATTTCAAGTAAGCATTTGGAGCCGGTTAAAATGTATCAAATACATATAATAATTAAGACGGATATAGCGAGACAAGAAGTGAAGGAGAAAAGGGAATAGAAACAGATACACGGAGTAAAAAACATGGAAATAAATTTAGACTAATTTGTTCACTCATGTAAGGAATGCAATAGTTTGTACATAGATATTGAGATGTATTAAAAATAAATGATATTCAGTTTACTTGATATATTATTTTCATAAATATTCCATCTCATTCGTTGCTACAATTATAATTTAAAAGCAACAATTTTCTTATAAGTGTTTATATGAATAAAACTTCTGTTTATAAGTTTAACTAAACTAGATAAATGTATACCTTTTTGGAAGATCTTTTAAGCTGTTTCAGTGTTCATTTATGCTTTTCCATTTGAAACAATGTACAATAGTTAAAACCTGAAATCTAAGAAAGTAGATTAAAGAGACCATACAAAAATATCCTTACTTTTTATAGTGATTTCTATTTTTATAATTTAAAAAGCATCCACATCATCGGCCTCCTCACAACGTACAGACATGAGTTCCTCGACGATGCGATACTCATGGCACTCTTCACATATCAAGCGTCCATTCGAGCTGTTGGAGCGCTGTACTTTGTCGTGACACACAATATGCACCAACTTCAAGTTCTTCAACGAGAATATTTCCAGGAAATACTCCAACACAGAGACGTCCACAACACATCGCTTCTTATGAACAACACATTTCGTTTGTGGCTTCTCGACCAAGATGCGTACGTGTTCCAAAATGTTGGGCAAGATGCTGCGGCACAATTCAATCTGATGGTCGAGATTCCACACTTGAAAAAGTATCAGGTTCTCTCGCGATGCGTAAGGATTAATGGTGTGCTGCAGGGCACAGCAATTCGTCGAAGGAGCCGCCGAGTAGGCTCCTTGACAATAGAACTGACCCAGATCATTGCAGAGCGACACCGACCACTCATCGAGGATTTCATGTTCTGCTGCATACTGTTTTATTACTTGCTTCAGACGCTTGTTAGGTATCGACCTGGCGTCGGTTTCATCGTCCTCACTGTCGTTGTTATTCAGAGCTCTTAAATAAGCATGTTTTTTGGAATATTTACGATTGAACATCATCGAAAAATAGTCACAACCAATCAGTAGATAGCGAAACTTTCGCAAAATTTCATCGATTATTTTACAAGCTTGCAGATTGCTGCGATAGAGACGCGTACGTGTCAGTTCGTCTTTGGTTTTGTAGTAGTAGCCACGCACACGATCCTGCGCTCGCTTGGTCATTGCCTCCTCCTTACTTTTGCAGCGTTCATCTTGAGCTCCGGCAAACCACTCTGAGTGCTCTGTCTTAAGACTCAAGTGAGTCTTAAGCAACTGCAGTTGATCTGCAGATGCGACTCCCCCGTGACCAGAAGCATGACTACGTTCATAAGCTTCAATCATGTGGCGAAATTTTTTCGGATGTTGTTCCATAAACTCGGTTATGATCTCAGACACTTTTATCAACGGAATCCGCACTCGTTCGTAGTTAAATTCTTCATCTGTAAGGAGTGAACGAACTCTTTAAGATTTAATATTTAATTAGTAACGAGAAACAAACCGATTGTAATGATTTCATTTGGGCCGCCAATAATGAAGAGCGTCTGGGGTTCCAGAGTATCAAAGTACTGCTCATCAGCGACTTCAAAGCCATTGGAAGCAAGGTAAACATGCAAGTCGGTGAACTGTAATGAAACAGAAAATATAACACATCTCAGAGCCCCACAAAGACATTAAACAATGCACTTAAATTTATATCGAAAATACTAAACTATTGTACTATTTAATACACAAACTTTAATTGGAGGAAGACTTCTCTACAAGCTAATTTAAGGTGAACTTTGCTCTATGCATGAAACCAAGTGCACAATCGACGTTCGCTCCGGATTAGAGAAGTAGGTTTAATGTTCTTGACATCCCAGCAACTTTGACCGTCAATTTCAACAGTAGAAACAAAAATCCCAAAAGCAGTTGAATGTCCTAGCTGCTGGCACAAATCAGCAGATTAGACTGCAGTGTGTGCAACAAGTGGGTGGTGAGTGGTTGCGACTTGTGCTGCCCCTTCCTTCAACTTAAAACAAATCACAGCTGCGCACTACAATGCTGACATTGAAACGATTTTGTACCATGGTCGCTGCTGCGTCGTCCTTCATCCCTCAACGACATTGACCTTGAAAATTCCCCGCCTGCATGTATACTGAAGGAATCCACGGGACTCCAGTTACAGCGTAGTGAATCTTTGAAAACTTGAAATTTTAACTTACTGGAAATTTTCCTCTCGCCTTCTGCTTGAGCATGGCCAAAGAATTGGCTCCGATTCCATATCGGTGACTACGTTGGTTGTCCGTAATTTTATAGCCTTTCATTTTTGTTGCTAAATTTGTTGAACTGCTTTTCAGATAACAGTTCAAGTCCTTGCAAAAATACTTATTTGATCACAGCAGCTTCTCCTTGTAAATAGCAACCGAACAAAATCGCAATGTTTTCAAATTCGGGAGCAGTTCAAATTTTTACTGCATACAAAATCAACTCACTAAACACAAAAAATCTCTATTCTATCTTTAAAACTTGTTTACCTTTTTTGTTGCTTTAAAAGACTAGGAAAGTGCTGCCAAGCTGAATCGTAAACAGTAAAAATGGAAAAAACCTTAAATGGACCAAATTACACTTGTTCCCTGTTTTATATAATAGAAACAAAAGTTATAAGCACAAATTTTTTTAGAAAATTTATAATCGAAATTATTTTTCATTACTGATGCATGCAAATCTTCAACACATAGAAAATCGCACGACGAATATTTCGGTGCGAACTGTCAGAAATCTTCTGCCGCAGTTTTGGATTTGTCAAAGTCCATGTAAACACTCAAAAATAAGAAGAACAAGAGCGACACCTGCGAATAAATCGCATCCAGATTGATCGCAGATGCGATTTATTCGCAGCTGCAAGCAGAGGCAGCGACGTAATTTTGTTTTTTTTTCGTTTCCCATAAGAGGTCGTTTAATTTTGACAGTTCGCACCGAAATATTCGTCGTGCGATTTTCTATGTGGTCACGGCATAAGTAACAAGAAGTTTTGGCTGACCGTTCTGGAACTACTCCAATTTTGTTATTGTTGTTTTAAATTTCATGCTGATTACAACAACAACAATTTCTTTTTCTCTCCTATAATTATCGAGTTATAGCCCATCGAAAATTGTAATTCCTATTACTATATCAATATAAACTATTAAAGATATCGGGATTTGATTAGTATCATCATAATTGGATGAAAAATTATAAGTGAAAATAAAATTTGATATATTCTTAAAGGATATATCCAAGCGGAAACGGAATGTTATGGTATGTTTATATTTTTATGTATTGAAAAAAGAAACATGCAACTTCAAGTTTTTAAATGTATTTTCATATAAAAATTTTTCAATATTAATTTTATAAAACTAAACTCACTTTTCGAATTTATAACTTGGCAGCATTGCGTCAGTTGAACATGTGTTATGTATAGTGTTTTCTCACTCTTACTTAACAAACTCAGCTGTTCTGTTTGACGGCTCTACGAATACCTAACAAAAAGAAAATCAAATAATGGTGAACTCAACAAAAAAAACTGGTGTTGAAATCGAGCTGATATAGAAGAAATTGATCAATATTGGAATCTTAAAATAACTTTCTTTATAGTTATCGTGTTCAAGAATATTGCTAAGAAATATGTTAAGAAAAAGAAGGTGTGAAAGTGAGCAAATAACATGAATGTTGTGTAGGTGTGCGCTGGCTGGTGAAGTGTGATGGAAAAAAATGTATCAAGTGAATTACATGGCAATTATTGAATGTGAATTTAAATTAATCAGTGCCCGTTGGCAATAATTGAGTAAAAGTAGCCGAAATTATAAGAGGTGAGAAGAAATAAACGCGACATCAACAAAAAAAAGTTCACGTGAAAATAGTGTTTTTGGAAGATTTTGTAAATCTTTTTAGAAGACTGCCAAAGTTACATCGAAAGCAATATTAGAATAACTAAAACAAATGTTAAACTACGCCAGAGTTAACTCTGTTAGTTTAACCCATTCAAATCTTTGAGCTGCAGCTAAGAAATCTATCGAACTAACCTCAATTCGATCAAAGGAAATCAACTCTCACAACGTTTGAATTTGTAATCATTTAACCAGACCAGTAGACTAGACACCGCAGCTAAATAGCCACCGAAGGGATTAGTCAGGCGTGGATGCAGCCGACGTTGGCTGAAAAGTAGAGTCAAGCACTCGCAGCATTGTACTAAGTTGGCCGAGTATCGCTCTCTTCTCCAGTGCTCTCATTATGGTAGCCGATAGTGAACTACAGCTGCGCGATTTCGATGAGTCCGCCGACTCTGATTCCGAGACTGAGCTACTGATTCGCCATCCCGCAGCAAAACCCACATTGAAATCAGTCAATCACGTCGCAGCCAACAAGTCGGGCAACTCGTCGTCGTATTTCTATGGCGGCACAGCGGCCCCATCGGCAAATCGTCGCTACAGCCGCTCTCCGGCGTCGTCGTTCACGTCACCTTCGTCGGCAGCAACGAGTTTCCTTAGCAATCTGTTTAGTACGGGTCGTGCCGCCGGACAGATTCGACTTAGAAATGAGCGCAGTGGTGAACGTGCGAAATTATCTGCCAACTCGAACAATTTTACGTCATCCAACTATTTTTCCAATACCACAGCAACGGGATCAACAAACGCGAACGCGAAACTGGCGCTGACAACGCAAACGTATCGGGAGCGCGCCAGCGGAAGTGCAGCGAATGCAGGTGATGAAGGTGACACTGCTGCGGCTACCGCTGCTGCTGCTGGCGGCGGTGGTGGTGTGAATGGAGGAGTGGTCGGATCCGCTGATGCAGTTATGCAGACTGTGATCGATCCGGAAAACGGTTCGACGACGGTGTTTTATCAAAAGAATCGTCGGAAAAGTAAACGCAGATCCTTGGCCAATTTATGCAAAATGTGCTTGTGCGGGTGAGTGAGGGACGGAGGTGAAACTCCCGAATAATATATAAGACAAAAAATAAGATTATGGAATAAGGATGAGAATTTAGGATAATCAGTGAGAAGCAAATCATTTTTAAAACAAACTTTAATAAAACTCATTTTAGATCCTATTCAAGAATGTTGCTTTACTTCATAAGCATGTTGAAGTATATATGCGATTATTATAGAGCACGAGTATAGATATTTTTGAATAAAAGGAATAAATTAAGCTGATTGGTTTTTATTTTTGAATCAAGGTCAACCACATCATTAAATTTGTGCTGCTTCTTTGACTCTTGAAAGAAACTCTTGATTCGTATGATTTCAATTAAATAATTCATAGTTTTATAAGTTCTCTTTTATTTGCGGAAGTACAAAAGTGTTTTTTATTCAATGATTTAAATCATTGATTTCTTAAATAGTTTTAATAAAAATGTAATATTGTGTTTTTTCTTTAAATTTTGCCTGACCTTTTATTTTGCTTCTATAATTTGTACAAAGCTCAGTAAGCTTTAAAGCATAAAATCTATTAACTAAATAACTATTATAATTAAAATCAATTAAGCCAATAAACTAACCAAAGATTAGGAACAACCGTAATCATAAGAAAACTATAAACAACAAGTAATTGGAAGTTTTAATAGCTGATTCCAATCTTTGCTTGATATCTTAAAAAGTTGAATTCATTGAATAATAATCAGGCTCACCTGGTGGAGCACCAGCTTCGCTGTAGCTTGTAGTGAAAATAATTTATGGAAAAATCTAGTTTCTAGAAAAAATATAACGAATATTTTATTAAATTATATTAAATGATAACTTATATATTCTTAGCTATATTTTAGATGATCTAAATTCTAAAATAATATTCCATATTAACATAAGTTTGTATAAAAATAATATCTTTATGTTTTTATAACTGGAATCAATTTAAAGTGCGTGAAGTTAAATACGTCGCGATCTTAACAGAGAACAGAACTCTGTTAAAGATCGCGACGTATTTAACTTCACGCACTTATCAATTTAGACATTTAAAAATAATGAAAAGTAATAAAAATGAATGAAAAGTAACACTTTATATTTATTATGATTTCATTACTTGATTGTATATTCATATAAAAAGTATTTAATATGTGATGTTAAGGAAATCATTTTTATTAAATTTTTCCTCTGCTTAAATTTTTATTAACATTTTTATTTGTACGTTTTTTATCTTGTAATGAGGTAAATATGTAAGTGTTCCTTCGGTTCTTTGTTTATAACAAGGTAAAGAAATGCTTTTTTGGTTCGTACAGATATTTATTTGCTTTACAGTTATTGATTTTTAATCAAATAACTACATGAGTAAGAAAACTAATTTTGTTTTCTTGTTTTTCTTTTTAATGTGGCAACCATAACTACTCAGCTGTTTGTTGTTGTTGTCCCTTCGGTCTTTGTTGCTGTTGCTGTTGAGACGTTAGCGCTCAAAAGAAGCTTTTGCGGTGCACTTTTAAAAACTCTGCCATTCATTTTAATGAATAGCTCAATGCCAAGACAACAACAACAGCAAACACGAACAAAACCAACAACTAATAAAACCTAAAAAATCTTGAAAATAATTTAATACAATAACAACCGAAGTTATTTGTTCGAACTGAAGTTGTTACGAAATCCGGTTTCGAGTCGATTTTAGTTTCGTGCTTTTTTTGTGTTTTCTGTTTTTTTTGCGTTTCTGGTTTAGTTTTTTAAATGTTGGCTTATGTATTTGATTAAATTTACATACATATTTATAGTTATTGTTGTTGTTATTCTTGTTGTTAATATTTTTTAATTGATAAGAATTTAATTTTTAGGATCCCAAATTTTTACATTTTTATTCTTAGTGAGAACGAAAACAATAACAATTTTAAGCGACTAATTTATTCCATCGTTATTAAAAAATTTAATATTATTATATAGCCAACTTTTTCCGCATTAAAATTAACCGCGTTGTGGACGTTAGAATGTAAAGAAAACACATTAAAAAGTATCGAGGTTAACCTTTCTCAATTAAAGCGAAATGCTACAAAATTTACAGCCTTCGTTGTAATTTTAATTGAGAAATTCTCGTAAAATTTCGAAATCATTTCATCGAAAATAAAAACAAAAAAGAAAGAAAACATCGACAGCACGGCAGAAGAATCTTTGCGACTTGTGAATGTGGAAAATTCTAAGAAGCTAAAAATATCCATAAATATAAAAAAACCTTGGAAATACTAAAAAATATTAACAAAATAGAAATATACCATCTGTATTACAAAATACTGGTATTTAATGCAGTGTAAAATATGTACAAAATAAATTTAGTTTTAACAAAATTAATCATAAATATATAATGAATCGACGTTCTTTCGATATGATTTTGGAATTGAAGAAGTTTTTCTTAAATTTTGCTTTTCATTTTCAATTATGAAGAAGAAATGAATTAAAATGAATTTTAATGTTTAAAATTTCCGTAAGTTTATTGAATTATTTCTAAATTCAACTAAATACTGTTAAATACTAAACAACTGTTTATAAAATATTTAATAAATCAGTTGTTATTTTAAAAAAAAGCATTACTAACTCCTCATCGAAGAGGGCAGAAGCCAGAAAAACAGAAACAACAAACGATTAATCGTAATAAAGTAAGAATACGAAAACTCGAAACTTATTCGGCAGCTGTTTATAAATTAAATTAACACCGAGCGAAAAACTACGTGTACATGTTTATTTAAAAAAAGAAAAAATATCATGGAAATGTTTTGAAATATTCTGTTGTTGTTTTAAACGCTTTGAAGTTTCCATTTCACTGCCAAACTTAAGGAAAGCTACAAAATATATAATAATAGATCTTAATTAACACAAGTTAAGCGTCTAGAGCACAACAAAGACTAGAAAAGTACCGAAGCATGAAGTAAATAACTACAACAACAAATAGTAGAGTATGTACAGTTATAGAAGAATTCAAGAAAAACAAAATTGAAATCCGGCAAACAGTTGAAATTTCAATATTGAAGTCTTCATTAACATTCTGTTGGTTCATTGATAATAACAATTTAATATTTTGTGATTATGAAACAATGAAGATTAAAGCGTTGAAGATTGAAAACCTTGAACATTATCATCTTTAAAGATTTTTATTTCACAGCATCGTCCCAAAACTACACAACAAACTGTTCACTGAATCCAATAAGTTCAAAAAGAAACCAGTCGATGGCCCACCCTATATAATTATATGTACAATGTTATAAATACTAACAACAGTTTATTTGATATATTATATATTATATTTTATTATCTATCCGTTTTATTATTTTATTTATGCTTATTCGAATAAATTTCACTGTTTATTTGCGAAGAAGAAATTTTAATTTCTTTCCTCCCGACGCAAAATAAAAATGAAAATAATTTTATTCGAGTCCAGTCGAATTTCTTTAGTTTAACAGCCAAGAAACCAAGGTCAATATTTTGTACGTTTAGGAATAATATCGCTTTAAAATACATACAAATATTTTAATTATATTCTAAAACATTAAAGCCCTTATAAACGATAAACGGTCTATCCGTTTAACACCCGTTTTGTTTTGTGCTTTTCGTATTTTGTTGGTATTTTGTTTGTTAGTAAACTTAGAAAAGCACAAAACAAAACGGGTGTTAAACGGAAAGACCGTTTATCGTTTATAAGGGGGTAAATTAAATCTGTATGCAGCTTGAGTTTGAAATGAAATAAATTCAAGTCGAATGAAGCCAAAAACAATTGAAATACGAAGTTCTTAAAGTTCCATTCAATTTATGTTTTGTTATTAATTGAGTAATGTCTTAAAATATACAAATTTAATTGTTAATTAAAGAAACTGAGTCTAAATGATTCTAGATTACAAATTATTTTATACAGTTCCTAATTCTTCTTAATTCAAATGAAGTATTAAAGAAATGCTTTGTTTGCTTATTTGTTGGGGTTCTAAATTTTCGTTTCAAGCCTTTTTGGAGGCATTATATAACCGTTATTTCCTCTCTTTCTCTCTCTTTCTTTGTCTCTCTTATTAACATATCTCCCAAAACGTTAATATTTCAACATTTATTTATTTAAACTTGACTAAACACATGCCAATATGTATGTATGTCATTGTTTTCATATAAAACCAACAACAACATCATCTCCATACAATCACATTTGTTGCTGTTTTTCTTATTTAAAGTTATTTCTAGAATACTTGAAGCTTTTCCTTCCATGTGCTTTCTTTTACTCTTGCTTTTTTCCCTCCGTCTTCCATCTTTAGCCTTCCTCCTTCCGCCCAATCTATTTAAAAAGCAAATAAAGCACTTTGCATGAAAGGAAGTCTTCTTCTCTCCTCCTCGCACGCAGTCGTCTCATTTTTATTACTATTGGAAGCAAAGATTCATTGAAATGATGCCAACATCAAGCTAACTGAAAATCAGTTTATTTAAAATATAGTTCCATAGAAAGGAAAGATTATCCAATTAATATAAAGAAATAACCGAGTAAGGAGGGTGTTAAGGGGAGTGGAAGGAAATGAGACAGAGATAGAAGGAGGTTTCTTTCCGTTTTAACTGGTCTTGCTTTTTATAAGCCAACATAATGAAAGAAAGGCATTCGATAGGCTCTACTAAGTTAGCTTCAGTACATAAAAAAAATAACATAATAATAACAATAACATTGTTATGAGGGTACAAAGAAAAAAAAGACATAGAAAGGCGAACTATAATCATACTACAAGCGACACATTACAACTACAGAAAACTAGGAAAAAAGGGTGAAAAGGCAAAAAATATTATTAACAATGAACGGTAAAAAAAACGTTACCACAGCGAGGTGCGTTGCATCATGTTAACAGAATTAAAAAGAGGGGATCAAAAGAGTGATCAAGTAAAAGAGGGAGCAAGAGGGGGGGCTTGAGAGGAAGACGGAAGCGTTGCGGAGACACGCAGCGTAACTCTTTCAATTAAGTTAACGTTTTCCATTCATTTTTCATTTCTACCTTCCCATCTGCCCCAACAGCCCCCACCAACCCCCTCCTCTGCCATTTGAAGCTTTAAATGCAGCTGAAAAGCGTAACGAAAAACGTTCGGCGAGTTTACGTTCTGCAACGACGACGATGACGCAGTGTAACGTTTTTTCTCAAAAATTACGTTAAATTATTGCGCAGAAGTTGAATTGAAAATATTTATACGAAAATATTACAAAACTAAGAAAAGGGAATACGTAAACGTAACAATTCATCGTTGAAAATAATCAAAGAAAAGGGCTGCAAACGAAATGAATTTGTAGGAAAATCAAACAGAAATAATATCTAAATAATGAGAATAATTATTATCGGTTTGTAGCACACGAAAACAAAATTAGCTGCTGTTAGACTCTTAAAATTGAACTTTATTTTTCCCCCATTGATTGAAAAACATCGAAATAGGCCTCAATTTCATTTAACGTTCTTTTTTTTCAATATATGAACTTTTATTATACGAGTGAACTCTTTAATTTGAATCATTACGTCATTACAATCATTACGTGTTCATATAATCGAGATCGTGTTGTATTTTTGTCTCGTTTAACAAGAATTGGGGTTTGACCCACGTTGAATAATTTGCCAAACTTGAGTTTTTTGTTCTTTGTTTTTTCCTTGTTAATATAAGCAACATAATTTGAAAAAAAAACAAACAAACATGGCTACCAGCATCTGTCAAAATTCTGACAACCTTTTCAGAAACCACACACACACACATACAGCACAGTATAGTATGTACATATATCAATACAATGAAATCAAGTAAGCAACCAACAAATTCGATTCGATTCGGTTGGAACGGAGACCTAAAAAAAGTTTTAATTAATTTTACACATAAACTCGGTTCAGTTGTTATGACGTCATATTTAGCATTTACGAAAATAACAACAAAAACAACAAAAAACAGCAGAACCACAGAAAAAAATACCGAAGCCTGTAAATTTTGTGGAATTGAATTTTTTTTACGAGCTTTTATTTAGCTACGCTTGTGTGGCCGTTGTTGTTGTTTTTGTGGTTGCTGTTCTTGTTATTCTTGTTTATATATTTACATTTCTCACTGCATACATACATATGTACATACACATACATACATACATCTGTATAACTACAATAATATTAAAATGCCAATTTAAGCGTGTATAATTTATTACCCTCGATTTTTTTAAAGAAAAAATTTATATAAAAATCGTTTTCAACATTTTTAGTTTTATGAAATATAGTTTTAAGTTTTTTAAATTGAGATTAGTTATCGTTATTTGTATCTATTCGTATATCTTGGAGTTCTTAAGAGTTTTTTGCAGAGTTCTGAAATGAATTAATTAATTGAATACATATCCATCATCATCACCATCTTGATCACCATTATTAGGCTTCTTTGTATAAATTCTTGAAAGCTTGCATAATTTATCCTACTATCCTCACAAATTCACTTCATTCTCTTCACTTCATTCTCATGCCTCACATCCAGCACTTAAATAATCCGGAATCGCCAAGATTTCTCTTTCCAAATTCATTGAATTCCGTATAAAATCGCGCAAAATATTAAGAATACACTTTGAATTCTTTGGTAAGAATGTTAACCAAATTTTGTTAGAAGAGCAAACAAAAGAAAAACAAATGAAGAAGTGTGATGAGGGAAGTGAATGACCCGATGAGGGGGTGGGTTGGGGTCTGATATTTGGGGCCAATGGATACACAGTTCAATCCAAAAACAGCTCAATTTTCATGTACAAGTTGAGATAAGAATATAAAAGAATAATAATAAAGAATAATGAAAGTGTCATCCACCTCTGAGCGTAGTTGTTGTTGTTGTTTTTGTTTCTCATTTATATTCTCTTAACATTTAATGTTATTGGGTTTCATTTGTTTTTATATACTTTTCTGGTTCACAGTTCATGTATTTTGGTTTTCTTTTTTCTTGTATTCCTAATTTTATGGCACTCATAAAAATATGAAGAAAAAGTGTTCGTTCAGAGTTGAAGATCGAACAATGAACAATTAATCAATGCAACCATCAAATCCTAAATACTTCAAACCTAAATTTTAAATATAAAATGCATATTTTTCCTTTTTTTGTGAATTTACTTGAAAGAAACTCTTGACAAATGTTAAAAAGTGAAAACAGCAGCGAGACACGTTGTGCTAAACACAGAATCTACACGTTTATTTTTAAACATCATACAGCATCATGTTGGCAATATCATGATATTGTATAGAAGGCAAAAATCAGCAACAACAAGTGATTGAAATACTTCAAGCAAAAGAAAAACCGAAAACAATCACAGATAAAAAGTAAAACATTTGTGTTAGATGATGATGATGTCGGTGCTGGTGTTGCTGTTGTTGCTATTGTGTGCCATAAGAATATATGTATTGAAGCAATCGTCACTCACTCAGCCAACATCAACATTTCCACACAACATCCATAGAAGCATTCAAATCGCTTTTCTTTGTATTCGTCCGCCTGTTGGCATAAGTTTGCTGTTCTTTACCAAAACAAAGCCGCCGCCACCGTCGTATTGGTGGTTGTCCGTCCCTTTCTGCCCCACTCTCTCCGCCAGCACGACCAACACAAGGCTTTCTTTCGGTTGCTGTTTCTTTGTATCGGCCCGCTTGGAGCGCTCACGTCGACGACACACATTCTTTCGCACAAAAGCTTGTCTCGTCGCGTTCATTCTTTCTGCTAGTTCTGCGCTCCTAATACTTTTGGTCGCGCAATACAAATACATATCCTTCACTTAACCACCTGCTTACATTGCGTTCACTCTTCATACATACGACTACGTATTTTCATTCATTCGTGCATGCATGCGTTCATACACACATGTTTAGAGAGAAGTTGCGAACAGTTGCTGTGTTTTTGTTGTTGTTCGGCATTTGTTTATATTTCCTACAGTCACAAAAAACAAGTCGAGACTCACTCTCCACACACCTAAACTTGGGTTTGTGTTAATATAATAAATATTATTATTATTAGTGTTAAGGTTTTACATACAATCAATGCGTTTAATACTATTATAAAGCAAGAAAACTGCACTATTTTTTGACAAATTTATAATAACTTTTAACTTTTCAATATTATTCCAACAATAAAATAATAATTCCAAAAAAGTTACCCAGAACTTAGAATTCAACTAACAACAGAAACGACTGAAGCCACAAATGATGAGATTTCAAGGTCATTCATTGCTTTGTCATTAAATTAAACTTGAGTACTGTTTTTAAGCATATTTCTTTTATTTATTATAAGCCCCATTTAGAGCTCACTTACTAATAAAGAGCTCCACGAGTTCTTGATATTGAATTCTTAATACGAAGTCGCATTCGGTTACTCAAAGAATATTTGAGTCAAGGTTCTTATGTTTTTTCCTAGAAATCGAATAACGAACCACAAACACACTTTCTTTGCATTGATTTCTGTTTATTGCACTGCAGAATGAAAACACATTTTTTGCTGGCAACTTTGTATCGATTGCTGTCTGCTTTCAGTCTTGATTGTCTGTTTTGCTTGTTCTGCTTATCGTGTCATAAAACCAACAACAATGAGGGTGGGTTCTGTGCTTAAAAGTCAGAAGAAGGTGTTTTTAATGGGAAAGAAGATTGATCGATTGATTGAATCATGCATTTTTTATTCTTTTCTATACTTAATATTTTACTTTTTAAAGTAAATGTACGTGTTTCTTAATTACTCAATTATATTTCTACAGTGTAAAGTGTAAAATTTTGTGGGTCAGGAGTTTGACGGGCATCCATAACATCCACCCACGTTCTCACATCTTTAAAATGCTGTAACAATTTTTTCCCTAACCAATTGATTAAAGTGTTTTTTCGTGTAAAGACATGCATTTATAAGCTTCTCTATATGTATATTTAATGGCATAGAACAGAAAGTTTCACTTTATGCTTGCAATGATATCATCGTCCCACTTTATGACAGTAATTAAAATCCAATATAAATGTAAAACAGCAAAATAAAATCCACAGCCAAGTACACACGACTTTAATGGTGGAGAAAATTTACTCAGAATATGCAAACATGCATATTTAAGCAATGTAAACAACTGCAAGTGCAAAGAATACGTAACAAGAATAACAGTTTATACACAGCTATAATAATTTATATAACAGTAACAGAAATTTACTCAATTGATCATTCATTTCTATTCAGTAATAATTTTTTCCTCCAATCTATACTCTATTTTCTCTGCAGGTATTCTTTTTCTTTCCTTCCTGCCTGTGTGTCAAATCAGCTGTTACCATTGAAGGAATTTTCCTTGCATTTTGCTTTATTTTTTGTTTTGTTTTCTTTGTAATATACAGAGCCAACGAAAGTGCAGCACAAAACAAAAGCGGACAATAACAATGCGAAAAACGCAATGACGTTGACAAGTGCAACAACAACACAAGTGTCTGTAAAAGAAAAACAAACAACGAACAGTGCTGCCAGTAAAGTAGCAAAACAACAACGTCGCTATTTTCTTCACATCACATCCGTTTTGTGCTGCAATTTGAAGCAGTCACGCACTACTTATGTTTCTCTCTATTTGTCTCTTTTCCTCTCATGCCAAGTGAGCCTTTATTGATTTTCGACATTTGAGAACGAAACTTTCTAGAGTTTCATTCAGATGTGTTTGGCCTGTTTTTAACGACGTTATCTTTGTTGTGCGAAAAAAATATTTCATTGAAATAATTTGCTTTTTAGCTACATAAAACTGTAAACATTCAGCATACAGTAGATTGTACATGGAATATATTATTGAAAAAGTGTAAAGATTACTGAAACAAGCAATCACAAGACTCATTTAAATGAATTTTTCTTCATGGTGTCTGCTTCCTCTCGTTGTGCGCAGTGAAAAAATAACATTTTAATTTTAATAATTTTTGCATTTGTGAATAAAGATGGACGACGTCTCGTCCCAAGGTTCTGCTGCTACGCCGATTGTGCGTGAAAACATTCCATTGATTAATCGTCCTCGTCGACGGTGGTATCTCTTCAGGTGAATCATCATCAGATATTTAAAATATTTAAAGTATTTCATGTAAGCTTTGGGGAATTTCGATCAATAATGTATGCATTTCGCAATGTGTGCAGAGGTGTGTGTGTTCCTATGTTCTTTGTTGGTTCTTGTCTTGGCTAATCTTCTAGCCTGCAGTTTTCATGCATTTTTGCCAGGGTTGCCACCAGGGTTCATTCCTAACAAATACTTAAAAAATAAATTAAAACTATTAAAATAGCAGCTTAGCTGCTGCTCGTAGTACTGTCTATTAATATTTGTGTAGTAATTATATTTACTTCTCGTTTTTCTGTATCATTGCTAAATTTATTATGTTAGCACTTCCGTTACCATTTCAGTTATAATTTCATTTTTACTTGAACTTTTGATGATATGAAGCTATCTTGACAGTTTTAATTAACAGTTTTTAATGACTTTCAATTCCAACCTTTATTTTGCTTTCATTTAGAATTCAAAAAGTTGATAACTTTTTTCTTATCATATAAAAATTATCAACTAAAACTTGTAAGCAATAAAACCATCTTTTGTGTTCATATAGAGTGATATTATTTCTTATCTCTTTACTTGTAATTCTGCAGTTTATATGTTTCACCAATAAAAATAGAATTCTTGCTTTTAATCTAGTTCACGATGACGTTTCTATGACTGAATTAATGAAAGTTAAACATTTGAATTCTAAAAATGAATGTGAATAAATAATAAAGATTTATATTTATCATTAAAATTCTTAAGTATTAGAGAATATTAAAAATTGTATAAATAATTATTATTACTATTATAAATTTATAAACTATTTAACAATAAATATTAACTTATTCAGCACTTAATTATTCACAAGTTTATTTATGGTCATATTTTTCTTCCCTTGTTTAATTAACGATTTTAATACAATTTGTTGTTTCTTTCTTTCTTTAATAGCTGCTGGCGAAAATGGTTTGCGGCACGCGAGCTTCGCGCCCGGACCGTTTTCCTTGGACGATCGGGCACTGAAAAATTCCCACCGAATGAGATACGAAATCAAAAGTACAATTTTTTAACGTTCCTGCCGCTGGTGCTCTTCGAGCAGTTTCGTTTCTTCTTGAATTTATACTTTCTGTTGATGGCACTGTCGCAGTTCATCCCCGACATACGCATCGGCTATCCGTACACTTACTGGGGTCCACTCGGATTCGTGCTCATGGTCACCATCTGTCGCGAGGCAGTCGATGATCTGCGTAGGCATCAACGAGATCACGAAGTAAACTCGCAAAAGTACAAGCGTCTCATATCTTCAGATGTCCAGGATGCGTTGGGCTACGAAATGGTGCCCTCTTCCAAGCTGAAAGTCGGTGACATCATAATCGTCGAGAAGAACGAACGAGTGCCGGCCGATTTGATTCTAATGCGGACAAGTGACAAGAGCGGTTCGGTGTTTGTGCGTACCGATCAATTGGATGGTGAGTTAAGCGATTGCAAATTGTATTTGTAAATAAAACCAAGTACTGGGAATCTTTACTTACATTTTTAAAAACCTTTTAATACTCTTCCAGGTGAAACTGATTGGAAGCTGCGTCTTGCTGTGCCGCTCACTCAGAAACTCAACAAGGACTCTGATCTGTTCAACATCGATGCCAGCGTCTACATTGAAAAACCACAGAACGATATACATTCCTTTATTGGGAATTTTTCAATGGTATTTTGTTTAGTTTTGTTCATAGAAAGTTATTACAATAAAAAAGTACAATTTTATAGAATATTAATGCATTTTTTCTCTTCTCTCTTCAATGTTCAGCACGGAGGCGAGGAAACAGGCCTCAATGTGGAAAATACGCTTTGGGCAAACACTGTTGTAGCTGCCGGCACTGCTACAGGCATCGTCATCTATACAGGGTGCGAGACCCGCAGCGTTATGAACAACTCACAACCTCGCTCAAAGGTTGGACTCTTGGACATGGAAATAAACGGATTGACAAAGGTACAAATATATTTATGCCATAATAATGAAAGTACAAGGGGTAAAATTAAGTAGTAGTACTGAAGAACTTGTTGGGTCCTCACCTTGTCGCGAGTTCACTGTATACATCGACTGATTCTAACTGGTTGGTGTCGTTTCTACCCTTATTCAGGTGCTTTTCTGTGCTGTACTCGGGCTCTCCCTCGTCATGATGATGCTGAAGGGCTTCAGTGGTCCCTGGTACCGTTACATGTTCCGCTTCGTGCTACTCTTCTCGTACATCATTCCCATCAGTTTGCGCGTTAATCTGGACATGGGCAAAGCTTTCTATTCCTGGCAAATGCAAAACGATCCGGAGATTCAGGGTACCGTGGTTCGCTCCACCACGATACCCGAGGAGCTGGGACGCATATCGTACGTGCTCACTGATAAAACGGGTACCTTGACGCAAAACGAGATGGTTTTCAAGAAAATACACCTCGGAATAGTTTCCCATGATAACGAAACCTTTCATCACGTGAGCCAGAAAATCCAGTCGTTGGCACCGACGATACTGCATCTCAGTGAAGCGGAGGCGGTCACACAACACAACACACACACGCATGGAAACAAATCTGTTTACTCTGGAAATCGTATGCGACGCCCGGAGGGATGGCGCGAGTGGGAAGCGGTGAAGGCTCTGGCCTTGTGCCATAATGTGACGCCGATCTCCGATGAAGATGACGAGAAGTCGGTGTCGACATCGTCTACATTTTCAGCATCAGGTGGTCAGTTGAGACTCTACGCTGCTTTCTAGTTGTAGCTGGATTCATCCTCAAATTTTCTCATTTCAGTTGGTTCGAATTCTCCAACGAAATCTGTAATCAACATCGATTCTCCCAGCTCAACGTCATCGTCGAGCGAGCATCAGTATCAGGCTTCATCGCCCGATGAAATCGCTTTGGTCAAGTGGACCGAGCAAGTTGGACTCACCCTCATCGACAGAGACATCAACTCCATGACATTGCAGCTTAAAGTGGCACCCACCAAAGGTTTGCGTCCAACTCCAATCCAATAAAATACCAGAAAGTCTTAAAAACACTTTTAAAAATCATTGCTTCTTTTCCAGGACACTTGATGGCCACTGATGGTTTAATGCACTTCCAAATTCTACAGCTCTTTCCTTTCACCAGCGAAAGCAAGCGAATGGGCATCATTCTGAAGGATTCGCATACGGGAGAAATCACTTTCTACTTGAAAGGCGCCGACGTCGTCATGTCGACTATCGTGCAGTACAACGACTGGCTCAACGAGGTGTCGGGCAACATGGCACGCGAAGGTCTGCGTACTCTGGTCGTCGCCAAAAAAGTGCTCACCGAAGACCAGTACAACGACTTCGAAACTCGCTACAATGCGGCTCGTTTGAGTGTCACCGATCGCGTTGCTAAAGTGGCGGCCGTCATCGAGTCGCTGGAACGCGAATTGGAGCTGCTGTGTTTAACCGGCGTTGAAGACCGTCTGCAAGAAGGCGTGCGTCCCACACTCGAGCTGTTGCGCAACGCCGGTGTCCGTGTCTGGATGTTGACCGGAGACAAACTGGAGACCGCCTGCTGCATCGCTAAGAGCTCCCAACTGATCGGACGCAACCAGGGTTTGCATGTGTTGCGCTCCGTCAAGACGCGCACTGATGCTCATCTGGAGTTGAATCAATTTAGACGACGTCAGGGTCACGCGTTAGTTATATCGGGTGAATCGTTGGAAGTGTGTTTGCAATACTATCGCCCAGAATTTCTAGAACTTGCGACTGCTTCGCCAGCCGTCGTCTGCTGTCGCTGCAGCCCCACACAGAAAGCGCAGGTGGTGGAACTCATACAGAAGCACACCGGGAAGCGCACTTGCGCCGTGGGTGACGGCGGCAATGACGTCAGCATGATACAGCAAGCAGACGCCGGCGTTGGCATTGAGGGGCGCGAAGGAAGACAAGCATCGCTGGCGGGCGACTTCAGTATTCCGCAATTTTCACACATCGCGAAGCTGCTGCTGGTGCACGGCCGACGCTCGTACAAACGATCCGCCGCTCTCTCGCAGTTCGTCATCCACCGAGGCCTCATCATCACCACCCTGCAGGCCGTCTTCTCGGCGGTTTTCTACTTGAGTTCGGTGGCTCTCTACCAGGGCTTCCTCATGGTCGGCTACTCGACACTGTACACCATGTTTCCGGTTTTCTCGCTGGTGCTCGATCAGGACATCACCACAACGACGGCGGTCACGTACCCGGAGCTGTACAAGGACCTGTCGAAGGGGCGCAGTTTAAGCTACAAGACATTCTTCATTTGGGTGCTCATCAGCATCTACCAGGGTGGCGTGATCATGTACGGCGCTCTGATCCTCTTCGAAGACGAGTTCATACACATCGTAGCGATCAGTTTCTCAGCACTGATCATGACAGAGTTAATAATGGTGGCGTTGACGGTGCGCACGTGGCACAGGTACAATACGATACGACTTTTGAGAAGGAAAGCCTTCTAAAATACTGTTCTCTCTTTTCGCAGATTGATGGTGCTCGCTGAGTTGTTCAGTTTGGCTCTTTATCTAATATCGTTGGCGGTGCTCCATGAATATTTCGGTAACCTATTTTAAGATACTTAATATTGTGATAACACGTTTCAATATTGCTTTTGCTTTATAGATTGGGAATTCATTTGGTCGTACGACTTCCTGTGGAAGGTGTCCATAATCACGCTGGTGTCCTGCCTCCCCTTGTACATAATAAAATTCCTGCGCAAGAAATGTTCGCCACCGTCGTATCTGAAGCTTTCCTAAATTTAACTTACTCTCAAACATCCAATATAGTTGATTGCAACTATGTTCGATGTTTATTTTTACCAATTAATTAGTTAAGTTATCTAATGTTATTAACTAGTTTTAAACAAGTGTTTTTATTTGTTTTATTTTTTTAATGCTAAGAGAATTGATGAGAAGAAAGCGAAAAACTAAACCACAAACAACATTAAACTAAACATTGAAAAAAGAACTATTATAAAAGTATTTATTAAGCAAATTTTTGAATCTTGAATTTTCATTCATTTCAAAATTTAAGTTTCAGTTTTAAAATTCAAAACGCGGAAAAGTTACGTTTTAGTGTATATTTTGATACGATTTTGCGAGTGATACAATTCGAGTCATTGATGTGATTCTGAATGTTTTTACAAAAATTTTTGAAATTTTTTTATATTTTACTGTCCCTTTTTTCGGATTCTTTTTCACCGTTAAAAAATTAAAAATTTGATAAATACTTACATATGTTATTATTAATAATTGATATATCGTGAAAATTCTTTCTTGACATTATTAGTATTATTTTTTCCAATATATAAAATTTAAACACATTTTTTCCAACATATGAAATATATTCTATATACTTAATTTTTTTTTCTATATACATATTTGGTTTAACAATTAATTACAACTTCATTTTTAATTTAAAATAACCTTAATTAATCTTAAACAATTTTAAGTTGAAAAGTTTTAAAATAAAATTCTCTAAAATCAATCTCCAAAGAAAACTAAAAAGCGATTCGGAATTTTGTATTTTTTGTGGTCTCTAATTTTTAATTTCTGATTTTCACTTCATTTTTAAGAAAATAAGTTAACTGATAAAAATAAAAAAATTAATAACTATTATAACTATAAAATGTTAAACAAATATGTATGTATGTATAATATAAAGATTTTTTTCTGTAATGTGATCTACCTAAATTGTGTTAAATTATCTTCAAATTATTTTTTAATTATATGCATTTAAAATTCATCAGCAAAAGAGCTTCACGTCTACAAAAATCTTGTGACTTCGTATTTTATGAACACCGAAAGAATAGAAAGAAGTGCATGCAGATATACCGTCTGTGCTAGTTTAAAGGACAAGAAAACTCTGTAGCTTAACAGTCCACGAAGTCTCTGTAGATTAACAGTCTACGAAGCCTGTAGCATAACAGAATACAATGTCTCTGTAATAGTTTTAGCAGACTTTCGCTGTAGCTTAACATACTTTAACTTAACATTTGTAGCAGATTTTATTTCTGTTATTAAAGGGTTTCCAGACATTTTTCTTGAATAAAGTCCGTTGATGAAAAATAAATGCATTCAAGTGAAATTTGTAATTTATTTCAGTTTTTCTTTAAAATGTAAAAAATTATTTGAGCGCCAATTTTGTGCATAATTATAACTACAATTAATTTAATTATCATTGTATAGAAAAACAAGAGCAGCAGCAGCAGCTGGTCATTCAAATTCAAAAGCTTCCTTTCTCTCACTTTTCGAACGCATAACAAATCTGTGTTAGTATTAATTAAAAGAAATAAAAAAACTATAGAGCTGTGCGTGTATTCATTACTTAGTTTTACGCCAAAAGCCAATCAAAGTTTAAAACAATGGACAAAAACAAAAGCAAAATAAAATGTAAAAAACCAAAACACTTTAAACAATAATAATAAAAGAATAAAAGTTTGTAAAAAATATACGCATATAAAGAAATATCAACGTATGTATAAAGAAATACTTATAGAAGCTGATATTAAAAGGTTTTACTAAAGAATAAATAAACGTTTTATTGAATTATTAATAAAACAAAAACAACTAAAATCGATTTACTTTTCTATGTTAAATTTAATTTTTTCAGCTTCGAATTCGATAAAAATTTATTGGTGATTTGTTTCTCTTACAAAAACAATGCGCTGTATAAACTCATGCGAATTAAAGTGATAAAATAATTAATAAAAATACTGAAATCGAAAGAAAAGCTGTAAAGAAATACTTTTTATTATTTATGATTTCCTTTATTATTGTATGGAAATATTTGTTGTTTTGGAAATATTCAAAATAAAATAATATTTTAAAAAGTATACATATTAAATGAAAAAACTCCTTATAAAATCCATTCTAAGATTTCAGAGCTATCGTCATTTATTACTAAATATCCTAAATAAATAAATAAATGAAAACATTTGCTAAGCATTATTTTAAAGTTTGTAGAATCAATAAATAAAAGTCGACTATTTTAAATGATAAACTAACTCAGAACATGTGTTTACATAAATATATGAAAAGGGTTTGTTTTTGAACTTATTTTAATATTTATAAAAATTGAAAATTCAGAATTTTAAAATCAATTTATAATTTTTACTTAAACTTTTTTGGCTTTTTTAGTTTTCGAGAAATCTTTGAGTTCAATGAAATTTCGCAGCATTTTTTAAATTTGAGAAGTTTTGCAAGAAATTCTGGGAAAATTTGGTAACTCTTTATTCTTCACCCTTCGACCCACGAGAGTTGCCACCTGATGCGGAGAATCCTTCGCCGTTCTTCGCAAGTAAGAAAAACAATTTTTAAACTTTAATTATTCATTATAATTTATTTTTCAGTTTTATTATCTATGTAATGCTAATAATAATAATTAAATTATACTCGTATATGTTTCATATTTTATTGTGTAATTAATAATAAATGATAAAGAATAATAGTTTATTATCATAATAATAATCATTTATATAGTTTTTGTTTATGTGTATGTATGTAATCGCGCGTTTGTTTGTGTATATGCCACACATGCATATATTATATGTTTTATTCTATTTACTGCTAAGTTTTATTAAATATTGAATTAAATGTGTGTCTTCAAAGTTAAAAATGTTAATCTTTGCTTTTGAAAATCTTTTTTTACTCTTTACTGAAATTCTAGAAATAATGCTATTGAACTGTATTGGAAATGTTTCAATCTTTATTTATTCGTAATTAATAATTATTTTCATTTCCTTTTTGTTTTGGTTTGTTTTGTTTTTCATTGTTTTCTAATTGATGATGATTAATGTTATAGTAGTTGTTGTTGTTGTGTTTGAAGATTTGAAATTCTATTATAATTTATTTTTTGTTGTGTTTGCTTTCTGCTAAAAGCACAGAAATTTAGTGTTGTTTTTCTCTCTTTCTTTTCTTTTTTGTTTGCTTGAATGAATATTTTTTTAATATTTATGACTTTAAATTTTAAAGTAATGTAGTTTATAAATAGTAGTTGCAAAGTATATGAGTTTCAGTTTCTGAATGAATGAAATCAAATTCAAATTTACTTAAAAATCAATTAAATAAAGCAACTTATTTATTTTAATACATACTTTCAAAGTTCTTGATTTTTTCTTTGTTTTTGCAAGTGGTTTATTTTATTCTTTCATAAATCAACATTTCTTTTCTATTTCTTTCATTAAAATGTTTTCCGTTTCAGTTATGAAGTGTTTCAGTTGTTTCTCTGAGTTGGTGAAAAATGTCATTCTTTTAAAATTTTCATTTAATTTCATATACAATATATTATATCAAATGATTGTATATTAAATTATATTATATTACATTTTTAATATTATCATCATTATTATTACCATGAGTTCTTTACTATTAATATTATTTTTATTGTAATTATAATGATAATATTATTATTATTATTTTTATAGATATTTTTATTACTTTTCCTATTATTATTACTATTATTATTAGTATTATTATTAATGTTATTATGATTATTATTATTTTTATATATTTTTAGTTAATTTTTATTTTTTCTTGTGGTTTTGTTTTTCTAATTAATTTTCGCTATAAAAATATTTAATGACTAATTTAATTTAATTTCTTTTTCACACTTTCTCATAATTTTTTCGACTACAATGTCTCATAAAGCAATGAAACATTACAGCAAACTAAATCCATAAAATAAGAAATTTAAGACATTTTAGAATATTTATTTTTACGTAAAAAAGTTTTTATCAACACGTGTTTTTCTTCTGTCTTTAGTTTAACTATGATTACGACTCCTTCCTTTTCCCCCCTCTTATTTATGTATGTATGTCTATAAAGCTTTTCCGTTCTGTTCGTCTCACATTTCGTACAAATTCTTCAGTGTTTGGTTTCACATTTTTTCATCAACTTTTCTACAAACAATAGTTTTGCTTCATATAAATATATATCATATATGGTATATAAGTTTTCTCTCTTTAAATATGAATGATTTTCTTTATTTTGATTTTTCATTATTTTGTGTTGATTAACGGTTGGTTTTCTTTTTATTTTATTATGTTTGGTTTTATTTTTGGTTTTGTTTTTGGTTTTCTTCTTGATTTTCTTTTTTATGATGAGGTAAAAATGTTTAGAATATGATTTTTTTTAAGGTGCCGATTATTTTGGAAATATTTTTGTGGTTCCTTTTTTTCTGCTATCCTTTTCATTCTTAGTGGGTACGTTTTTTGTTATTCTCTCCCGATTTTGGTTTTCTTTTTTCTCTTTTCCTCACCATTTTCACTTCACTTTTAGTAGTCAAACGATTTTAAATAAATTTCTTGTCTTTTGTTAGAAATTATTGTATTCTTTTTCCTTTCTTTTTCTAATATTTTTACATGTCTAAAGTCGTATATTTATGTGTTTGTGTGTCTATGCCTGTGTGTGTGTATGTTTGTTTGTGTGATTTTTTTATGCTGAGTGATTATTAATGAAAACATTTTTTGGTGTTTAGCTGTTTATTTGCATTCTCCAAAAAGAAATGCGTTACTTTTAAGTTGAGCAAAGAAATTAAAATTAATTCCTTTATTTATTTTCTAAAAAAAATTTATACTAAAATTCATTCATTAAACTAAATTGAATTCATTAAATTTCTAAATAAATTTAAGTGTTTATTTATTTGCTCATTTAATAATTTTTAACTATTATTAATTCATTATTAATTAAAAACTAAGCAAAAGTTTAAAACTTTTTTCAGTCTCTACTTTTTGCAAATAAATATATTTAAATTATGTTAATTGTACTTTAATACTTCTATCATTTATATATTTTGGTTTATTATTAAAACTTTTAAATGTGTATATAATAAAACCACGATAACTTAAAATTAACTTTATTTTTCTTGATTTCCTTTTATATTTTATTTAAAAGAATCTGGAATATAATTCACTTTATTTATTTTAACAGCAAATGTTTACTTTTTACATAAATAATAAACACTTTAATTTAAAACAAATGCTTTGCTCTTAATCATCATATATTAATTGCAATTAAAATCATTATTTAGACCACAAAATTATAGAGATAGTTTACTTTATCTTTTATTAATACAGAGTTCATGACATTTAATGTTTTTTTTTTTTGTGTATGTGTGTGTGTTTGTGTCTGGGTGTCTGTTTTTACACTGAAAAAATATTAAAATTATTAAAAAATATTTAGTAATTAATAATTTAAAATTTTACTCGTTTTTTTTCGGTTATTTTAAAAGTTTGCTTCTCCATTCTTTTGTGTTCAAGTTTTTTAGCACTTTTTTTCTTTGACTTTTTTTGTAGAATCCGCGTGTTTAAAATGAAGTTTAATTATCAGTATTTTTGTGTTTTCATTCTCTTTCTCCTTCGCCTTCATCGTCACCTTAACTCAATTCAATACAGTTTGTGGTTCTTCTAAAAATGATTCTTGTCTGCTAATTTATATATAATATTCTAAGTAACAATATATATACTATACACATACATGTATTTGTATATATGAACATTTTGATGTATATATTTTCTATATTTATTTGTTTTTTAACCTTTATAAATTCCAGTTTGTGTCACAAAATGCTCTTTTATCCAATTAATATTTATGGTTTGATTCTTTGTTGTTGTTGTTTTCGGTTTTTGCTGTTTATTTTATTGCTTACATTTAATATTTATATAATACTAAAATGACTGCTAACACATTTCTCTTGACGAGTTAAAATTTTCATGTTTCATAAAGATTTTGTTTCTGTTTTATTTCGTTAACTATTTTAAATAAAATTCTGACGGTTTAAACGATGTTGGGTTTACTTTAAAAAAACTGATGACGAAAATATAACGAATTTCAAAATTTCAATATTTAACGAAACTTTTTTAGATATTCAAAAAATGTCATCACATCTGAAAATTTACCAAAATCACCAACATTTTAAAAAAATGTAACGAAAAAATGAACGAAATATTTAACGAAATTTCAAAAATTTAACAAAGTTTGCAATAATTTAACAATATTTTACCTAATTTCAAGAAAGAAATGAAGAAACCTTTAAAAATTTAGCAAAAGGAGCAAAAATAATGTTTAAAATTTAGCGAAATTTTAGCAATTTTTAAAATTTATCAGAATGCGAGTTTTTTTATTCTTTTAAATGATCTGAATTTTAGAGTATTTAAATGAATAATTTTTTTGTTTTAATTTCGGTTGAAGGTTTTTTTAATTTAATTGAATGTGTTTGGTTTTTCTTTGTTTTTTCTATTAAAATGTCTTTAAAATGCTTGAATTCAGTGTGTATGCTTTATCAATATAATTATTGTTGTTTTTATCATTGTTATAATTGTTATTTTGCTTTTATTGTTTGTTGCATTACTTTTATGCATTATTTGCATTTATTTGATTTAATTTTATTTGGTGAAAATGTGCTTTTCTTAAATGTGTTGTTTTTCTGGTTGTTGTTGTGTTTTTGCTAAGTTTTACTTTGGAACAATTTTCTTTTAAACTAATTTATATCAGAAATAATGTTGTTTATATACTATATACGATATACACACCATATAATAAATATAAATGTATTTTTCATATTTACGTATATAATTTTTTTCTATTTCTGCTTTAAAGCTGAACTTTAACTTTAAATTGATTTAAACTTTAAGTTTATTTTTACAAAATTTTCTTTGAATAAAAAACTATTTAATTTTGAGGCTGCTTTTTGATGAATTTTCACTCACTAAATTTAACTAAATCTACAGTTAATAAATACAAGTATTTATGTCGACTAAAATTAATTGTTGTTGTTGTTGCTGCTGCTGCTGTCATTTAGTATTTTTTGCATCACTTTCTTTGACTATATTTTAATATTTTTTCCTAGTGCATTCGTATTGTTGTTGTTTTTGTTGACTTCTTTACTTTATTCATTACTTTAACAAACATCATTTATGCATATTTATCGAACTTAATTGCAATTAATTTCCTTGTAGTTTTTCTTTATAATTTGTTTTGGGTTTTCTTCAAGGTTTTCTACTGTTTTTTCTTAAAATCCTTCAATTGAAATTCAACTTAAATTTTGTTGTTGTTTTTGTGTTCTCTGCGGCACGCACGCACGTTGTTGTTGTTTTTAGCACCGTAATACTTTGTGGAATGTGGAAAGTGGAATGAAAGTATGACTGTCATGAATTTAAAGTACTTTTGTTAAATAAACTCTTTGGTTAAAAACCGATTTCTTTCCCTAATCCTTTGTTACTTTTATATTAACTTAAATTTGAATACAATTATAATTACTAAATTATATTACATTAATAATAACTAATAGTAACTAATAACACAATTAATTGTCATGAAATGTTACTTTAGTTTAATATGTCATTTAAAATTATTGTTCATATTTTGTTTAGTTTTATTTTGCTCTTGAAAAGATTAGGAACTTAAATCGAATCGGTGTGGTCTTGATGTTGTTGTTGTTTTCTGTCACATTGAGATTTTAAATGATTTGTTGTTCTTTAGTTTTATCAATTGAATGAGTTTTTGTGTTTAGTTTGGATGAATTGTTATGATTTCATTAAAAAAGGATTTTTGGCTTTAATTAGGAACAAAAGGAATACAAAAAAGAGGTCTATCTGTCATTATAATGCAAAATTCTAGTCTGAATGCGATCATATCACTTTTTATACTTTCTACATATTTTCCATTCGAAATCCTTATTTTGGCCTTTTAAAAATACATGATTTCTTTATGTATGATATGATTAGTATATGATTTCAACCAAATTGTGTATATTTTGCATGTGGAATGTATTCGTTTGCTTTCTTTTGCTTTGTATGTGGAATCAAGTGGAATCTAAGGAGTGACCATCGACAGACAGACTCTTTTTCTTCTTCTTTCAAAGCAATGTCAAGCGCCTGTTATTTTTCCCTTTTACCCCATCTTCCATTTTCCCCTTCCTCAAGCATTACTTTCCGCTCCTCCCTTCACTGGCATTACACATACACCCACAAACACCTACCTACACCCACACCCACACCCTTATCCTCATTCATCCACCTCTCATTGATCAATAAACCAAACCTTCCCCTCATGCCCCCTCTCAATGATCCCCTTCCTCTTGATCTATCCCTCTTTCTGACGCCTGACACTGCGTACAATGTTTCTGCAAGAACTTCAATGACAGATGGAACGTATAACGGTGCCTGGTGCATCGCCTTTACATTTTATATTCCACAATTTTATTGGGATTCAAGAACTGCTCGTGATCGTGTGGGCTCGCTTCGTGGTGAGCAACGGTACGGCTCAGCGACGAGAGTTTTCCTTTGTTGTTGCCGCTGCTGCTGTTGTTGTTGTCCTGATAGAGGCCGCCTGCACTGATCACGCCCACATTTACGCCCGCCACCACCGGCTGCTGAGCGTAGCCCGAATACTGGGGTTGATACTGTGGCGAAGTGTGGCTGGGCGGCTGCTGATTTGGTGCCAGCGGCTGATGGGGTGCGCTCGCCAACGCGCTGCTGAGAGAGTTGATCAAAGCGGCGTTGCCACCTCCACTGCCACTGCCAATGGCGATGCCATGTTGTTGTTTAGCATGGTGTTGTGTCTGTTGTTGATACTGATAGTGTTGCTGTTGCTGGTGTTGCTGCTGCTGTTGTTGATGCTGCTGATGTTGGTGCGAATACGGTTGTTCGGAGTGAATGATCGGGTACTGTTGCTGGTGCGAGTAGTCAGAGTGGCCACCACCACCCAAACGTGAGCTGGAGTCCTCATTCAACCCCTCGCCACCGTCGCCTCCGTCGCGGTTGTGGGAGCTGCGGATGCACAGCTTCGTAAAGAGCCAGACGCGTGCGCGGTAGAGTAGGTAGCAGCAAAAGTGGACGACGAACACAAAAATAATGGCGCACGCAGTAACTATGATCGCTTTGCCCGGCTTTGTCCAGTCCAACATGGGATAAATGGCGACTTGGTTCTTCCTGCAGAATGAAATGCAATTTAATTCTAACAAATATTCAAGATGTTTAAAGAACTCAATAATGGCCTCATTTAGTTTGAAAAATCGACCTCGGACTCGACATCGCCTATCAATTTACTAAATTTAATTGTTGTTGGTAGTTCAAAACGTGTGAGTGACAGTATTTTAATTGAGGAGGCTTTAAAATCTGTCGTTCTTCATGAATAACAGCATCGTTCCTCAGAATCATTAGCAAGTCACGAACGACAAACGACAAACAAGAAATGACATCAAATTAAGTGTCAAATGAATCGTTACGGTTGCCGGCCACTGTTCGGTGTCTGCCCAGCCTTCGTTCGACCCCCATTCGTCCCTCATATCGAATTCAATCCTTGGCTGGTGTGCTTATGATGCTTTATGAACGACATGATTTCGCACTTTGCCCCTCCCCGTGCAAGGGAAGGACGCTTCACTCACCTGTCCGTGCCGCCAGCCAAAAAGTAGATCCCGGTGAATATGGCATACGCAAGGCCAACGCCGGTCGTAAAATATGCATGAGTAAGTTTAATTGGATGTCCGACGATGGCCAAATCGAACAGCATTATCACCGAATTGAAGACATGCACCATGATGTTCAACGTGTCCACTTTGTGAATCTCTGTGAAGCATATGAAAGAAAACCCAAACGAAGAGTTGTATTAAGAAGAAGAAGAAGAAGTAAAAGAGGAAGATAACGAACATGAAAAAGAAGAGAAGGTGGACGATTTAACCAACAGCAGTGTAAATAAGGACACTTTCAGTTCCGAAGAATCGAATCGAAGTGCTTGAGTTTTCGTTTCATTCTCTGAAAGAAGACAGACATTTGCGCTCCTTCTCTTCCCTCTCTCTCTCTCTCTCTTTTGAAAACTTACCCGGATTGTGGACCAGAAGCCAATAGCAAATCGTAATGATGAAGGAGTAGACGGTGGCCAACGTGTACATCACCCAGTAGATGTGGTGCAGCTTGGACTTTTTCGTCTGACGCACGATCTCGAAGTCCTCGCGCTCGACCATCATCCCCTGGGTGACAATCCAAGCGGCCAGCCACGCCTGCACGGTGCAGAAAAGCAGCCCCCAATGAGTCAGATAGATCCACCATTTTGCGTAATGGTTCTCGAAGTGTTCGTCGGTGCGTCCGATGTCCAGCAGCGAGCAGACGAGCGCCGCCAAGCAGGTGATGGCGGCCAGCCAGCGATAGAAGAGGTAAACTATGCGTACCTGGGTGTTGCGCTGCCACTGGAGGGGGCGGGGTAGATTGAACAAATAATCAGTTGAAAATATCCCTTTCTTTTCATATTACAGAAAATTGTTAAAAGTATGAAGCTATCCTTATTTAATGTAAAACTTAACGAAACTACGTACTATTAAACGTTATCAACTTTTGAATTATGATCTGTAATATCTCTTGTATAGACATGTTTTAGTTATGTTTCAGAACTTTCGTTAAGTTTCACAACAGATAGTAAATACAGTTTTGAAGAAGAGCTTCTTAGAAAATCATCTTAAGTCAACTTAACGAAACTTAACGAATTCTTTCACCTACCTGACACAAGTAGAAGTTGTGCCGATGAACATGCTCGGGAGTGAACTCCGGGAAGCAGCTGTTCCACAGCTTGCTGACCATCATTCTTTTGTTGCCCAGACACGTCTCGTCGTCCGGGATGTTGTTGAACTCCTCGCAACTGTCGTCGTGTTGAGGCAGTTGTTGCTGGTGCTGAAGATGATGGTGCTGCTGCGGGTGGTGCTGCTGCTGCTGGTGATGCTGGGGCGTCGTCTTGTCTGCCGGATACGAAACGTCTGGCGAGAAGGAAGCGTTAACCGCCGTCTGCGGGCAGGCGATGGCTGCTGCTGGTGTTGCAGCGACACCAACGACACTGGAGTGGCGCGATTTGTCAGGAAATCCCACGTCAACCTGACCACTGACAGTGTTTCGGATGTCTGCAAAAGAGTTTCCGCTTTCCGAACGGCGCTGATAATGTTGTTGCTGCAGCTGCTGGTGGTGATGATGCTGTTGTTGCTGCTTCTGTTGCTGCTGATGCTGCTGTTGATGCTGCTGGTGCTCGAAAAGTATGTACGAACCGCCAGAATGCACGGCGTATCCACCAAAATCAGGTGTGGGCGGGGGAGGCGCAACAGAGGGGACGTCTTCGGGTATCGCGTTCAAATACTGAATGCCTCCCGGCAGCTGAGTGGATTCGCCGGCGAACGAAACTGTGGCACTCGCAGCCGAAGTGGCCAAAAGCGGTGTCGTGTGCGCCGGAGCGGGCGACGTGCGTCCAAAGTTGATAACGGTGCCGGCTCCGTAGGGGACGCCGTTCACGTAGTTCGGCTGATAGGAGCGATAGTTGCGTCCAACGTGAGTCAGGCCGCCGCTGCCTTGAATGCCGTGGATGATGCTGGTGCTGATGATGCTGTTGTGATGTTGGCGCTCGTAGGATGTGGGGGCGCGTGATGCAATGCTACAGCCACTAGATGGCTCCGAACAAACGTACAGCTGCGCGAAATCCAACGTGCTGATGCCTGGCCCAGGTTAAAGAAAGAAGCAGGATTGAACTCAACTTCGATGCTGGAAGTTAGAGGAGTCCTTCGATTTAGTTGTGTCTTAGCTGCAACGAGAAAAAGAACGAGAATATTTAAAGTATTATCTATAAATGAGATAAAAAATCATCTCTTATTATATATGTATATAAAATGCAGTTAACTTAAACACATCAAGAATTATATTGACATTTCTTTTAACTGGGCAAAAGCCAAGACTTTGGATATGGTTTTTAAATTAATTCCGCTGAAATTTCTCAGAAAAAGTTTTACTTTCCAGTTTCAGAAGCCTCTCGAGGACACTCTTTGGACTCCGCAATCATACAAAATGGACGCTGCGATCCGTTAAATAAGTGTTGCTTCTTTGTGGAGCATTTTTCGCTGTTGACTTTAGAGAGATGTTCTTTTCGATATTTTGAATTGTTTGCGCTGCTTCTTCCTCGACGCTCATGACACAAATTCTTTGTGTCGGATGTCATCTGATGGAAAGCACTCGACTTCCTTCTGCTTCTTTGCACCGAGAGCGAGAGTGGATCCAGCAAAAGAGGTTCTTTTATTCTTCTTCTTCTTTTTAATATCACTCGGAGTAGCCGCCCAGAGAGTACTCCGAGTATCATGATGTCCCTGCCCACGCCGAAGGATGCACTCGCTCGACTGAAGTGTTGCTCTGCCTGCAAACAGCAGAGTGACGCAAGGACAACAAGACGTGTGACGAAGTGTTGGCGGCGACAGAGAGGGAGGGGAGACGGACGCATCAAAGCAGCAGCAGCAGCAAACAAGCGTGTGACAGCGTGACGGGAATTCAGACAGAAATCATTATTAAAATGTCGCTAAAACGCTTCAAGAGCTGAACTGAACCCCGGAGGGACTCGTTATTGTGCGAGGTGACCGCGACGGAGAAAAGCGACTAAGAACATTAAAAACTCAATCAAATTTATTGAATAAAGTTTTTAGACTTGGACAACTTTTCCTCTTCCCTTCAGTTTTATTCCTTCTTTTAATGTTTCCGCCTTCCAGCCAACAAAATTAGCCACCATCTTATTAGGTGACTTCCAATTAATTTACATTGTTTATAATTAATTTATAGCAGGAAATACATTCCTCGAAACACGACTTCCTACGCAGCGACAACAATTTCACAACATTTCAAGGAAATGTTTTTAAATATCAGACATCCTGCACACAACCAAAAACTATTCAAGGTTACGTCACACGGAAGGAAGGAAGAAAGGATCGAGAAAGGCTCTTCCCACACTTATTCTTCTTTTCCCCTCCACCATCTGTCAGAAGGAAGAGCGGTGAGTTTCTTCTTCCATCATCGGTCCTTCGCGTCCTTCCGGAAACAGTGAAGCTTCCGTCTGCGTGCGGTGTTGATTTTGCCACAAAAGACGTCACGCGAACAAAATACTCATGTCTGCGGTTGAATGATTTGACGTCTGTAGTGCAAACAGCAGCAGGAGCGGTTCGAGAGGGCGCCACTGAATGGTCAATGATTGTTTCCAAAACATGGCAGACAGCAATCGAAATACTTTAAATATACTTATAAAATAACACACTTGCAGCTCTACGTGCACACATCCCAGGCCGTGGGGCCCGATTTATTTTCTAATCCGCTCCTGATTCAGTTTCCTTGCAGCTGTTGTTTTGCTTTCGGTTTTGCGTCTAGTTTTGCAATTTAGTTGATGTTGTTGTTGTTTCTGCCTCTGCTGCTGCTGTTGTACTCTAATATTCTGTGTTTAGTTAACATTTCGTCCTCATTTATTTATTTATTTATTTTAATTACACAACTTTTAAGCTGAGAAAACTGTTAATTATTTTGCCAAATAAACTGAGCTTCGACAGCGGTTGTTTTTATTTTACTCTTTGTTGTTGTTGATGTTTGGCTCTGTTCTTGTTTCTTGCTTCTCGGATGAAATGTCACAAAATTGATTGGACGGAGTGCCAAAATAATCTTTGAATAATGAAACTAATGAGCAAGAAGAATTCACAGTAGAAACTTTGTCAAAAATGATTTCTTTAAGTAATCTTCTCAAGTTTCGAGTATTAATTAATAAACAACAAAAGTTAATAAATAATTACATGAGAGAAGCTTTCAATTTTAATTGGATTTAACGTTAGATGGATTCTATGATGATGTTTCGTAGAATTATTCTTAAGGGCTTTAATATCATAACCATAAAATAATTATTATATATTATGTTTATTTTTTATGCTACTAACATTCTTTTTAAATTGCAATTTAAGTTTTAAATGATTCATTTTTGTTGTTCCTGCCTTCATATTTTATTCCCGAGGATGAAATGATTACTTAAATGTTTCTCAAATAAACACACAGCCAGAAAAGACAAAGAAAACACAAACAAACCCACTCTACATTTTAGCAACATAATAAAGGTTAAAAGGAAACAAGGAAGGACGAAAAAATGCATTTCCTGGCAGTACTACAGCAGCTTCATACATTTTAATGCGCATTTATATACGATTTTTCACATGTGTTCATGTATGTGTGTGTACAGGTTTGTGTACACTCTATGGACATATGTCTATATGGGTAAATATGCCGGTGTGTGTATGTGTGTGTGTTTGCGTTCATCAGTGTAAATGTGCTGCCACTGTTGCCAACTTTCAATAATAATCTCTACAAACACTCATGCATGCGCTTATCTGCTGCGTTCCCAGCTTCATGCATGAAGGCGTGCATATTTAATAAATGAACTCATTCGCTTAAACGAGTGCAAACATACACCCACCCACCCCCTTGCATCAACCCAGTAGAAAAAAAGCAGAAAGCTGTTTCTGGAAAAGCAGGACTTCTTTTCTAGAACGCTGTCTTAAAAAATATTCTTAAAAAACCCCTTCAATAATGAAATAATCTTAAAGAAGACTTTCGAACTCTTCTATAGAAATATTTTCACAGAAGCATTCATTAAAAAGACTTTCAAAAGAGTTAATATCCTAAAAAACTCTACAGACTGGCTAAAGAACTTCCAGTAAAGCTTCCTAGGAACAGCTTTCTACTTGTAGTTCCATTGAAAGCTATGAAATATTATTTCCTGCTGGGTTTATTTGGGTAATTTAATGGGTTCGTACTAAACGGAAATCAATTACATCTGTTTGCATACTTAATAAATAAGTAGAACTTTTGGGAAAATATATTAAAAATAAATGCATCGATCGTAACGCGTGATTATCTGTATTTTACTTTAATGGATTTCCTTGGAATTTCTTGAATTGATGTTAATTAAGTTGAGTTTGGATGAATCAGTTTATCTTATTTACAAAAGTTATTTTCAATCATTTAAGTGCTCAACTCTTAAGAAAAAAACTTTGCTTTACTATCCTATAAATAGATTAAATAAAATTCTTCTCTATTAAAGAAAAGTTCAAATTTCGCTGTATTAAAAAATGTTACTAATTTTTAAAAAGTGTCGAATTTAGATTTTGTGTCTTCTTCTTCTTCAAATAGATTTTCAAAAGATGTATTTTAATTAATAAAATGAATTTAGTTTCAAATAAAAAAAGACAAAAAATCATGCCCCGAGTGAGGCTCGAACTCACGACCTTCAGATTATGAGACTGACGCGCTGCCTACTGCGCCATCGAGGCTATGAAAACACCGCGGAAAACTGTGCTTATAATGTATTGAAGTGGTATTTTTAGACTATCTTCCAGTATATTAGTTTTTTATAAAACATCTATTTTAAATAAAAGTGTTTTTATCAATAAAACCAAATCTTATATGCGAGTAGATACATGATCACAGTTATTGATAAACGAAGATTTAGATAAAAATATGTAGTATACATTGATAAAAAATGTATTTCATATTAATTAAAGTTTTAGTTAAGTTCCTACATGTACTGAAGTATAACTATACTCTTTGGGCAAAGATATGTAAATGTTTCTATAAATTAACATGTCTGAATTTATTTGTGAATTATAAATACACTATCGAAGAAGCAATCCTAAAAGTTTCCATACCCTTAAAACGAAAATGGGTAAGTTTTGTGTTCTTCTCACACAGTTTTAGTATTTTTTTCTATTTTTGTGCAATTTTAGAAATTCTGACGATTTGGAAATTCAGAACTTTTGGAAATTCTTAATTTTTAGACATTTTACTTTTCTTGTACGACCGCAGGTTACCGTTATTTATAGCCTCGATGGCGCAGTAGGCAGCGCGTCAGTCTCATAATCTGAAGGTCGTGAGTTCGAGCCTCACTCGGGGCATGATTTTTTTTTACTTAGTATTTCAATTTTTCAAGAGGCAAATCTTTTAAAATTATGTTTTAAATAAAAACACATCACAAGAGAAGGTTCGTATAGATGAGAACTTAAATGAGATTCTTAAAGTAATAAAGCTCGAATTAATTATACAATTTATAGATCAGAAAATGTAACATCAGCAGGAAACTTCAGAAATCCAACGGAATTCTGGGAAATTGAAAGAGACTTCGATATCGCAAAGTAGTTTTGCGTAAATATCAAGATTTCTCGGTTACTTTTTTGTGTGAAAGTCACTACTAAAAGTGACGGTTTTATTTTCCAACAACAGACCAGTGCTCATAGCATCATCATCATCGAGTTCCTTTGTCAGGTAGTAAAAACAAACAGAGTTTGCTTGCCTACTCTGCATTTTTTTAAAATTCATGAACACACTCAAACACAGACACACATACACACACACATGCACACACCCAACCTCATCAAACTCATCATACTTAACACGATACTTGGACATACAAAGTAAATTGATTACTTTGCTGGGTTTTCAATTTCCGCCTGCTTTTGTTCTTCTTATTTTTATGATGCTTCTTCTTCTATGGCTGCTGTTGTCTCCGTTGGTCATTTAAATCCATCCGCTACGCATCCAAGTAGAGCAGCTCAAACGAGAGTCAACACGTTTGAACACGTTATCGTTTCAATCCCCAACACGTAGTTGACTCAGTAGCGACTGCTTTGAGTTGGTCGTGTGTATGGATCGAGTCTATGGACGTGTGTGTGTGGGTGTGGCAAATAATTGATAGACACCGTCTCATGACAGTTGAATTGTCAGTCACTCACTATTTCAATGACATACACGTGACTTCCTAACGGTTTATTGAAAAGTGCTACCATAAACTCTGATGACTTTGTATTCAATTAAATGATTCTTTACAATTTCGTAATCAAGTTTCAAGTTCAAAAGCAGCTTCGCTTCCTGCGTCGTCCTTCTCAGACTCTCGAATGCTTTGAACATGTTTAATTACTGTTGTTTTTACGAGAATGTCCGTTATTTAGTTACGCATCTCATTACTATACATACTCCTATATACGAGTAACTCGAGTAAAAACATGCATTTAGGAGAAAATTAAAATAATAGAAAATAATTATTCGGTCAGTTTTCGGCACTCAACATTTCACTCTGCTCAAAACTCGATTCGACATCGTTTGTGTTCCGGTCGAATGCAACCACAAAATGTGGTCACATGCAAATTCTTCAGTTTCGTTCGTTCTGTTTTACGTAATTCAATTGTGGTCAGCAGAGAGACAGTCGCTCGTTTGGCTGGACAGAAGCCGGGGTCGAACAGATGGTCATGTGTCGCTGTCATCGTTGCTCTTTCAACTCTGTCTCTCTCACACACAGACACACACACCACCAGATTTACGTAGTACAGACGTGTTGAATGTCATGCGATGTTTGTGGGCGACAGTCACATGATGTCGCCTGTCGTCGTGTCTGGTTTGACGTCTTGACACAACGAATGCTGTTTGTTTGGTTTTCAGGAAATTCCACAAAATTCAGTGCAAGAGAAGCAAGGATCCAATTTGTTGTTTTTTTCCTGGTATCTCGTTTATGTAGCAGACAACGTAAGGGATTTTTTTCAACTCTCCTAACATCCCGTCTGTCATCTCTTCCGAGTCATCTCTGGACTCTGGACAGGTTCAAAAAAATTGTGGTCTGAGTTTAAATACCAGAATAAACTCGAATGAGTGGCAAACCACAGGCTATCATGAAAGAGATATAAATTTCCATACTTTTCTTAGTCTCTTTACTATTGTGTCGCTGTCATGTCTCCATGTAGACCCTCTACTCTCTCTAAAACATTTGATTTTGAATACGTTCCACAAACTAATAGAATCTCGAGTTCAGATTATAAACTACGCCATTAGGCATGCATTACATTTTCGTATAAAATTATTACAATATTCAATTCATACATCGCAGGTATCTTCTCAGCCAACACAAGCTGTCAGTCGTGTTGCACAATTAAAAGCCATTCACTGCTTTCAGTATTTGACACGAACACAGAAGAGCAGCCAAAACAATAAACGAACAGCGCGATTCGCGAGTCCGCAATCGCAATTTAAAACAGAGGCTGACAAATGAAGGGGGATGTCACTGGTTTTGGATGCTCGCACCACAAGCATCGTCATTATCGTCATCATCATCGTCATTGTGATCGTAATAATCGGCAACAACAGCTGTAGTGGTGGCTGCAACCTTGCCAACATCCACGACATCGCTACCAAAAGCCAACAATAATAATTAAACAACAGAAACAATAATGATAACGGCAACAGCGACTGAGTGCAGCCACAACAGCCACAACAACAACAAAAGAAACAATAACAACAATAACAACAACAAAAGCAACAACAGTAACAACAACAACGAACTCCAACTCGTACTGTACAAAGGTTAAAAAATCATCAAACGAGTGCATGGAAAATGTTTCATTTAATGATTTTTAGTTAAATAATTTTTTAGCTATTGAAATAAATTTATTATCATGCTTAAAACATGCATGCATGTTTGTTTGTATGACGGTACAATATCCATATAGCCGTATATGTATACAAATCCGTAGGCTCTCAAAACTCACGAGTGCTTTACAGTCACTCGACGACCTCACTCGCCCATCTCACCCTCCTACCACCCACCTCACACCTCCCACCTCCCTCCATTCATGCAACATGCATGCCTGCATGCCTTCCATTGAAGCATTGAAAGCATCCTTGTATCCTTGTTGTTCGTTAAATTTTAAGTTGCGAGCAACAAACTCGAGTGTTTGCAACATCAACATGAAGAACAGCGAGAGAGAGAGAGAGCGAGAGGGAGCGAGAGAGGGAGTCATTATTATTAGTTATTCTCTCAACAAACTCTACACGATCTCTCTACCATCCGAGTAGAGACATTATTCAGCATTTAGACGGACAAACAGACAAACCGACAGCACAGCAGACATGCCTTTGTATATGTTTGCATGGATGTTGTATGGGTCGTGCCTCGTAGTGTGAGTGTTTGTTTATTTTTGTGTCGCTGTGTGTGTGTGTGCATTTTTAATTTTAAAGTAAAATACATATTTTAGATGCTGAGTATTGTCGTTGTTGTTGTTGTAGTTGTCACTACTTGACGTTACATGTGCTTCATAAAAAACTTTTAATTTTGACGAGTAAAAATGGCAGAGAACACTGACAGAGAGGAAGGGGGGTGAAAAAACGTGTGTCAGAGAAGGAGGAGAGAAAAGAAGGGAGAGGAAACAATAAGAGAAGAGAAGGAGGGAGAAAAAAGGAGAAGGGAAGAGCAGAAATTAGAAAGGAAGTGGAATAAAAAGTAAAACTTCTCTGGCATATTTTCAAATTTTCGAACTATAAATAAACCGCAGCTCAACAGCAGCAGAAGCGGCTATAAAAACAGCAAACACAAATATTGAAAATAAAATAAAAACAACAACAACAACGAGGTTTTCAATTATCATTTGAATAAATATTTGATATGGAAGTATTCTAAATCAACTGCTGCTGGTGTCATTCAGGCAACGAGGGAGAGCGCGATGCAGGAGGAGAGCGTGCGAGAAGGACAGAGAGGGAGGGGACACTTACCAGAAGTAAGGGCGTCCCTCTCACCTCCCCTCTTTTTACATGCTCACTCGCTGAAACAGTGAGCGAGTAATCAGTCGAAGCACCGAAATGAACCAGGAAGCAGACGGATGAGTAACATGACTAGAATATTACTGGTGTACATACCAGATAGATTACACACCCGTAGATGCATCGAAAGAGTTCCATTTTATAGCTGAGTCCATTCAAAATCCTTTCGCTGGCAGCTGAATTCTAAAACTTTTCTGGTTTTCAGGCGAATCTGTACGAATACTTTGTATAGTACACGAATGTGTGTGTTTCGGGATATGGGAGTGTATGTGGTTGTGTTTGTGTGTAACTAACCCATGCGCTTTTCTCTTTTTTCACTTCTTCCGCATTTTATTTCGTTCTTTCTTGATTTTATGCCAAGTTTTTAGTGAAATTATTAAAATAATCATAAGCTTCATCAGCAACTGTTTTTAAAACTGATGGAAACTTTGTTCATGCAACTCTTTTTATTTACTTCACTTTACTTTACTTTACTGTACTTTACTTAACTGTACTTTACTTATACTTAACCTGTTTCAATTTGAGGTGAAAGGAGCAAAGAGAAAAGAGAATGAGAAGAGTTCAACACAAGAAGAAGATGGAAACCGATGAAGAGACGGGACTGAGGAAGAGTCACGTGATTTTCTTCGGGTTCTTTTATGGGTTAGTTTATTGAAACTTCAGAGCGATGAAAGACGCGGTGAGAAGAGCGGAAAGGAGCTTCTTTCATTTGGTGCCACGCGACGTATGAATAACATTTAATTAGCTTGGTTTATGTGGCTGTAGCACTGAGTATATCTGTGTCTCTCTCTCTCTCACTCTATCTCTCCCTCTCTCTTCATGTGTCCATGTGTGTCTGAATTACTTTAACTAGAGCAAGTACGATACTTCTGTCTTGTTATGGTTTTTAATTCCTCATTTTTACCGAAGAAATTTCAATGAAAGCAACTAAAATTTTATTTTAATTGACTGCAAGTTGCACGAGTATCGTTTAAATGATTTAAGAGACAGAAAGAGTCGAACTGAACCCAAGAGTGCAGCAACTGCTTCCATTCAGAGTGCTACGACATCTTTTCTTATTTTAAATATAATCACATTTCAAGTTGAAATACTTCTAAAATATACCCTGAATAGTATATGATTTCTTTATGATAAATTTAAGAACTATATTTTTGTTATATCTTTAGTTATTTTAAAAATCTTTTAAATCTATTTTAAAACATATTTTATATACAGTTTATTTTAACTTAAAGTCTCTGATGTTCTTGAAGAATAGTTTTAAGTGGCGTAGCTTTTTTCGGATTGTCGATCTTTTTACAGAATAAATTTGAGAGTTTTTCGGCGTGTGTGTTTAAAAAAAAAACAATTAAAATTCCCAGTAACTGTAAAACGCCAAAAGGTAGTCAAAATTTGAATGGAACAGAATGCATTCATCAAATTTTTCTCCCATTTTTCATGTTTGTTTCATGAACATTAAATAAATATCACAAAATTTCAGCGAACGAAGCTTCTGAATAACAAATTCGGGGAAAATTGAAAAACTTCAGAAAAAAGACGACGAAGAAAGAGAGAGAGAGAGAGAGAGGGAGAGGAAGAGAGAAAAAAATACACGAAAAATAAAATTCAGTCACGCAAAATAAAATGGTTAGAAGTAAAACAAACCAAGAAAAGCAAAATAATACTGAAAACAAACTTGATTTTCATTTCATTTATGGCCAATCGTGTTTCTTCTGGACTCAAATCAATTTTCAGCCAACGCAATAAAAAAAGTAAACATTTTTTCCGACTTCAGAGAAACCAACGAAATAAAAACAACTATCAATCGTGTTTCTTGGAAGCGAGAGAAAAAAATTATGACTGACAGTCGCGAAAAACAGAAGCTGCTGAGAAAGCGAGAAACCGCAAAAAAAACATCACCAAGGATTCAACGACGCATTTTTGACAGAATTCAAAGAGTGCTTCCTTTTTTTTTGCTTTAATAAAACTAAAATTAGTAAAGATAACTTTTCAAACTTCGAAAGATTTTGCTTCTATTTTTATTCACAAATTAAGTCAACTGTTTTTTCGATGGACGCTTTTTTGTGCGCTTTTAAATGAGTTTACAGCAAATTTAAGTTCAATCAAAGGTTAAAAAGGACTTAAAATGCAATCGCGTCAAAAACATTTCGCACACAAACACAAGCATACATTTGATAGATTTATGAACTAGTACCCTATTCCACCCGCTGGTTTCCGCTCTTCCGTGCCCCGCCCCCCCTCCCGCCACCCACACATGCTCACGAATTATATGACCTGAAGCAAAACTTTGCTGGAAACTGAAATTCATTTCTTTTCAACTCTTTTAATTCATAGTGAATGGAAACACAGACGGGAGAAGAGATGCTGGAAGATAGACAGAGATAAAATGGTGACAGAGAGGATGGAGAGATAGGAAGAGCGAGAGAGAGAGAGATAGCGAGAGAACCCTTTCACGAAATCAGTAGCGTGGAAGTCATAAATTTAAACTCGAAAAAAAGAACAAAGATTAGCATTAAAGTAGTTAATTTTTTCTTGCTTTTAAATGCAATTAAAATACTAATTTTTCAACAGCAGGGTTCACAATTTAAATGAGGTTTTATTCGGGATTAAAAAGTCGTTGTGGATTGAAAGTAAAATTAGAAATTTTATCTTATTTAACTTTGAAGTTTGAACATTTTAATTATACGATATTGCGTGAAAAAAATCTTCGTATTGAAATCATAATTGAATACAAATTAAAGTCAACAAAAAATCCATTAAAATGACATTGAATATTATTATTATTATTATTATTATTATTATCATTATTGTTAACGTAAAACCGATTGAACGATCAAACGTCGACTGCATAAATTTAGACTGTATCAACATTGGAACGACTGAAATATGCAAGCGATTTTATTTCATTATTCAATTTCGATGGAGAGCCTAAAAATATGCAAATTCCTCGGCTGCAGCTGAAGCGTGCTTGCGAACATCGACGTCGTTAGTGTGACGTCAGCAGGACAACAAATTGGCAGCCGCCTTCAGGGAGGAACACTTTTTTGGGCAATTTAGCAATTATTTTTGGCAATCGTTAAGCGACACAATTTAGACAAGGCTAAAAAAGCCGTCCTGGCAGTCGGATGGAGCGAAACGTACGCCAGACGAAAGTCATTTGAATAAATCGCAGTTGCGAAAGCGGTGAATAATTTCGAAGACAAACAAGCTGAGTACACAACAACAACAACCCGCAGTCGCTTTTTATCGGTCGATCGGTGTCTATATAAGTCAACAATATATTGACATGTAATGCGAAGTGTTATTTACATGAATTAAATGTAAGCTCGTGCTTAGGCCCAAAATGTTTGCTTTACAAAATGCGATGTTTTCATTCCATAGAGAAAATTTTAAATGTCTAAAATTATGCCAAAAAATTCCTCATTCCAGTCAAAAATTATGCAAAACTTCTCTTAATTGAATCCTGAGAGTATGCAACATTTTAAGTTGTGTTCCTTTTTTATTTTGTAAAATTTTATCGCTGTTTTTTCGAGGGTTTAAAATAGTTTAAATGTTTATTTAAAGTACAGAAAAGTCTGACATTTCAGGCTGCAAAAGTATGCCACACTTTAAGCCATTTCATTCAGTTGTTCGCAACAAAAAAGTATGCAACATTATTGCCTTAAATTTAACCCTCAAAGTATGCAACACTTTCCATTGCTTTCTTGACACACTTTCAAGGGAGAACCACACAAACACCGTCTCCTAAAAATTCTTGAGGCTCGTAAATTTCAAAAAATGCTCGCTTCATTTGTCGCAATTTAGAAGCGCAATAAAAGGATGCGCCTAAAGATGACTTCGGAATCCACGCGCTGTTGCATCCTTCGTGGTCAACAAAGAAGCGTACTTTTATTTAGTTTATCTGACGCTGTGTGTCTGTCGCTCGGTGTGGGTGACGCCGGATTCAGAGTCATTAGTATCGCTTTTAGTCAGTTCGGTTTTTTGCGTCAGTTGCAATTCTTCTCTTTCGGCTTCGTTATAAATCCTTTTCTACAAAAACTTCTGCTGCTTGTTATTATTTTTGCTGCTGTCTCTCTGCTGTATTTACGAAGACAACATCTATTCTGACAACGTATTTATTGCGTATCCTCTGGCGACAGAAGCGACATTGAATTTATTTACCGTTTTTCCTCTTGTTGGCCACTTTTATGGTCCTCATTTTTCTATCTGCTCCTTTGTAATGTCGGAAATGACAGAAAATACTGTGACATGTTAAAGAAATAATTATTCAAGCTCTCAAGATTTAGAAACTTCGCAGTTGTTTCTCCGAATATCGTTTTTTGTTCTCCACAAAACAGATAAATAAATATTATTACCCAGAAAACATGATATGTTTTCAGATGACTGAAGTTATTATTTTTTAATGATATCATTATGTAATTAAGAACTTTTATTTGTGTATCAATATTGTCTGTCTCACTGTAAGGATGCAGCTTGGATGCTGTTTAAAGCAGGATTTAAAGGATTAAAAGCGGAACACTATCGCTTCAAAAACAGTTGCATAATTTTAGGCCCCCGCTAGAGCAGCAACACCTTCGAAAGGATTACCGAAGAAAGACGACATCCGTAGAGGATTCTTACAGTGCGACAATCTAAATTGGACCATCTTCTGCATGAGCTGTTGGCTGGCTGCTGGACTAGCTTCCTGTTTGCTTTCATTAACATTTTTCTGCACTGCAATTGCGAAAATTAATGCAAGGAAGGGAAGCAAAGAAGACGGAATGCAATGAAAACACAGCTTAAAAGCGCCCGCAGAATGCACCCAAAATCCGATAGCGACGCCCATGAAACACAACAACAACAACAACAACATGTAATTGTATGTGGGTTTATAAGAGTTTGCATGGGTTTGTATGTCTGAACAACACTTTGGATACAACTTCCATGTACTGTGTTTGTATTTTGCGTATGAAGACATGCACACAGACACACAATCGATCGTGCTACATACAATCTTACACTCACTAATACAACAACAAAACTCGTATACAGTTGGAATTAGGAAGAAAAAAGCAAAAACAAACACAATGCATTTGCATTTTTCAGGGATGCAGGCTCAAAGCGAAAGCGATAAACGAACAGCAGCGAATTCAGCAGCACATTCAGCGGCATTCAGCAAGAATGCGAGTCGCTGAGTAGGAGTGCGCGAGTGCGGAAGAGAGCGCGAGGGGGTCTACCAAATATGGGCCATTAGTTTAGACTGCAATTGAATTTAAAGCAGACATTCGGGCGTCCACAGAAGTCGCCTTCGAAGGAACGTCTTCAATCTTTTGTGCGGCACGGAGAACACTTGAGCGGCGAGGGCGGTGAATCGCAAGTGGGTGGGTCCTCCTCTCCCACCTCCCCCCTTTCCACGCGTATTTATTTAGGGAAGTGGTTGATGGGTGAGTGCATAGATCGGAAATGGATCCCTGTATTACTCCCTTCTAATATATAATGCTTTAGTTCCGTATTTTAATTGTGTGTGTGGGTGTGTTTTGGGGAATGTATGTGTGTGTGTGTGTGTGTGTGTTTCTTTCATGCTCCTTAATTCATTCAAACATCTTTTAATGCGGGTTTCGCACACTCCATTGCACTAAACTGAATCTTCGTCTCTTGTTTCATCCAAAAGTTCAAGAAATCAATCAAAATATTTTTCATTCATTAGCTGGCATTCCGTGTTTCTTCGCTCTACTGAACCTGCGTCTTCTGCGAAACTTCCGCGAGAAACTTTCAGGGAATCGAACTAATTTTGTGAACCTCGCAAATTTTCTTGCAAATTAAACTTTGAACTGAACTTTTGACCCAACCCCAATTCACCCCACTGCAATCGAAGCCACCCACTCTACAAAGTTTTCACTTCTTTTCATGGCTTCATTTTCAGCTTTTCAAAGATATTCATTAAATTCCGCCCCGAATAAAAAGAAAAGCATTATAAACAAGAAATGAAAGGAGAATACTTTAAATTCACCACAGAAATGCTTCAAAATCAAAGTCAAAGTTAAATTAAAATCAAAATCAAAGTTAAAAATCAAGTCGAATGGAAGGCAAAGAAATAAGTTCTCAAGTGTAAAAAACATCAGCAGCATAACAGCGCCTTTCAAGGATTTCAAGGATGTTTTTTCAATGTACGAGTATATTAAAAATCGATTCACAACAGATAGAAAGAGGAAGAGAGCGAAAGAGGCGGTGAGAGTGAAGAGAGAGACAGAGTGAGAGATAGCCAGCGAGTGAAAGTGATGGAGGACACGAAGATGCAACCCGAAGATGAGATGAGGTGAGAATCAGGAAACGAGGGCTCTTTTGGACCAGCAGAGCCCAAAATTACAACAAATCCTCCGAATGCAGCTCAAGTCGAGTGTCGATTTGTGTCCATGGCGGGGCGTAAAGGGGCGTGACGGGGCGTTGGTGGATGAGTGGGAATGCAATCCGGTGATTGATATCCCGAGAGATTCGAAAGTGATTTGAAACTGATAATTTAAGTTGTTCGTTCGATTAGATAACAGATGACAGATCATGTAATGTGACCGAATTTCAGAAAAAATTACGAAGTGATTTCAAAACATCGAACATCTTATTAAAAGGCTTTCTTAGACTCTATTTTCTGCTCTGTTGTCTGTTCCCCTCTCCTCAAAATGACCAGAAAAAACATGGTCGAATTTTAAACAACCGAACCAATGTTCATAAAGGAAACCGTAATTAATTTTGCTCATTGCGTTGTTCCTCTTCTTTCATTGAAAAGTGACACTCCTCTAGAATTAAAATAAAAGAAAGAAGGAGAAGAGGAGGGAGGAGAAGAAGGAGACGGAGAAGAAGAAGGAGACGGAGATGAAGTGTGCGCAGAGTGTGAAGAGGCTGAAGAAGAAGAGGAAGAAACGATGTCCTGCTTTCATACAAAATGACAAGCAACACTTCAAGTTTTCTTGTTGCCCCTGAAAGTGGACAAAAGAAGTGGTTTTTTTTTATTCTTTTTCTATACTCATTTATTTTATGTTGATTTTTTTTTTAATTTCTTTTGTATCTTCTTATTTTTTCTTTAATTTCGTATTTTTTATTTATTTTTGTCTTTTTTATCCTTTATTAACTACTTTTAACACTTTGACTACGCGATGTCGTTTTCAAGGGAAGCAGAAGCAAGAAGAAGAACAATAGACAACCTAGAAGAAGAAGAACAAGAGGGAGAAGAAGAAGAAGACAAATAAAATGGACAAAGGTGTTAATCGAAAAGAACAACAACAACAACAAACTACGGGAAACTTTCACTTCATCCGGTTCAATTTTAATTGTTGTTGGCAGCACCGTTTTGTGGCACCTCGTTGTTTGATTGTTGTTGTTGTTGTTGGTGTTACGTACTATGATCATTACATACTATTGTTATTATTGCCAATATTGTCTCTGTTGTTGTTGTTGTTGTTATTGCTCCCATCCTGGCAACAATAAAATTCCTTGGCACGAAAAATCGGTGTCAACTTTGAAAAAAATACTTCTTCAAGTGTGAAAAACCAAAAAAAAATTGAGTCCGCAAAAAGCAGAATACTGTGTGAAAGCTGCTAGAGGGAGGGGGTAGTTCGAGGGAAACAACATCAACAAAAAGAACAGCAACGACGACGGTGATAGCAACAAAAATCAAAGAAACAATAAATAAGAAAACAACGAAACTTGTGAGAAAAGTTTTCAGTTTGGGTCAAAAGGTTCTTTTAAACAATCAAACATTTTTATTTGTTTATTTTTTTTTTTTTGTCGACAGCATCCAAGGCGTTTATTTAACGTTGGCTTTGTTTTTATTTTATTGCCACTGATGTCGTTGTTTGTGTAATCTTTTTGACCCCACCCCTGGTGCAATCGATTGCTTGTTGTTGTTGCTGCTGTTTTTACGGCTGCCTCTGGTGCAAGTAGCTGTTAGAGGATAACAACAACTACAACAACAACAACGATAACTGGTACATGTTATTTACATATAAACAACAGGAAGAAGAAAAACAACAAGGAGTATTTTTTTTACTTATTGTAAATATAAACGTGAACTGTTGTTGTTGTTGTTGTTTCTCGTAGTCTTAATTATAGGTGTAGCTACTCCCGTTGTTGTTGTTGTTGTTGTTGTTGTTGTTGTTGTTATTGTTGTTGTTGTTGTTTTCCCTTCCATTCGTTGTCATTTTCGTTTGTACATACATACATACACACCTTTAACTAATACACACAAAAACAACACACTAAGAAGAGGAACAACAACAACAACAACAGCGCGTACCTTCACTTTTGTCAGCTGTTGTTTTTCGCGTTGTTGGTTTTCGTTGTTGTTGTTAACTGGCATAAATGTATCAGTTGTTGTTGTTGTACTCTTTCGCTCGCTCTCTAACGTTAGTTAACCTTGAATTTGCTCTCGTTGAAATTTCCTCTTTTGTAATGGACTCGTATTCGCCCGTCGTCATCGTGTACTCACTCGTGTTTCACGCATTACGACTGTCAGTTTGTGTGTATATGTGGGTGGGTTTGAGGGTAAACTTGCATTTTCTGAAAGGATACATTTTTTTCTATACACATTCTGCTGCACTGAGCATTTGCTGCAGACGAAGTTGAAGAGAGAAGCACCTCTCCCTCTCTTTTCTTCTGTAAACTGAGAGAGAGAGGGCGATTTTCCCCCATCAACCGGATGAGAGTAAAATGTTGTCTTTCCTAATTTTTGGCGAATCAATTATTTTATATTGGAAAAGAAGAACTTTTTTGGGAGAATGATTCTCTTATCTTCTTCGGATGTTTCCCAGAATTTCTTAAAATTATCCACAATGTTTCTTGTATATAAAAAGTTCATAATGAACAATATACTAAAATCACTCATGAAATTCAATAGATTTCTCAGATTTCAATAGATTTAACATATTTTATTAAAGATTCTTACTACGTGGCAACCAAACAACTCCTTCATGAGACCCGCCCCTCTTCAACTACAGCGGCATACGTACTCCTCATGACTTTGAGATATCCTTTTGAAGGATAATTAAAGAAAAGTATAATAATGAGCACGCCAAGAATGATAATGATAATCGGAATCAATGTCAATTAAGAAAGATTGCCAAACTTAATCGTTTTCTTTTCCTTTCGTGTGCTCTCCTTTCTCTCTTTTCTATTTTTTGCATAATGAGTGCAATGAATGATGCATTTTATGAATCCTTGATATCCTTATTAACGGTTGTGGTTCGTTGCGTACACGATGATACGAACGCCATCGCACAAAGCAAACTTCCACGAATTTTCGGTTTCCCAGACTGCCGTCGATTTCCAAATTATTCAAATGAAGTCCCAATCAGAAGAGTCAAATGATAGTTTTTCGGAGGAAATTTCAACGTTTCATTCAGTACTGTACGCTATCTCAGTCCATACACCGTATTTACACCATAGAGTGATTATCATTACCATTATTATTAAGTTTCAATTCAATTTAAACTCAGCTCTTCACTTTAATTACCACATCCAAGGATTTTTATTCAAAAATAAACACCTACACTGTATAAACTACCTATATATACACGTATAAAGAAATATTTTAACCTCTTTTCTAAACATCGTCTTTCTTTTTAACCATAAAACCGCTAAATTATTTCTTTCGAAGTATTCATTTGTTCGCGCAAATCAAAACTTAAGCATTTGAATCTTCTTACAGACACCGAAATACTGTCCTGCTAGCGAAGGATCTGGTGTCTCAGCTTCCCCACATCCCCGGATCCCTCCTTCGAGCCCTCAAATAGAACCCATGAACTGTTTATTAAGCGAGTAGTCTGTAGTACGAGCTTCGAGCACTCTTTTAATTGACAGTAGCATCACACGTTCATTCATTCATTTATACACTCTCATTCATTCATTAGCTCATTCATACCCACTTTAATATTATTTACATAATTGAAAAAGATGAGAAAAGATTCTTAAAAACTTCTTCGTATTCAGTGCAACTGATGTTTCGTGAAGATGCTAATAAATTGAGTCATCATCGACATCAACATCATCATTATTATCATTAGCATCATCATCATCACCATCATCTCCATCATCATCATTATTATCATTATTATCATTACGAGCATCATCAACAACAACCACATCGCGTTCATCATATTCACTGCTTTCTAATAATTTTTCTTCCTTGAATTATTCAAGGTTTTCTTTAGCATTGTACACAAACCTTGATTTCGTGTTTAATTAGTTGCAGATCTAAGAAATATAAATTTTCACATCCTCTTAACCCTTATAAATTAGTTTTTTATGGTATATTATACGATATATGAATAGATTCCTCGAATAGAAAACGTAACTTGTTTCTGTATGAAGAGAAAAATTAACAAAAGCATTGAAAAGTAATAAATTAGCTTGAATTCATTAAAAAAATTCATTGAAGAGAGTGTTCTGAGGTTAATTTCTAGAATTCTAAGCGTGTAACTCGAACTTAACTAATGTTGAACTTCAAATTAAGCGTGTGATGGATGAGTTACAATCTTACAATCGTAAAGAACTCGTTTCTTGTGAATGATCTCAGGTTTATTTACGATTTTTATCATTTCGAAGCGAGATTCTGACGCAACATGTGAGTTAATAGGCTCCAATATCCAAAATATCACATGTTAGAAGTAAAAAATATCACATGTTAGAAGTCAAAAATATCACATGTTAAGTGTCCAAAATGTCGAATGTCATGTGTAATGTCAAAAATCAATCATTCGATGTCATCAAATTTTACACAGAAAACAGCTCAGAATCGTCGTCAGCCCAAAAGTGCCATGTGAGAACATTTTTTCGTTGCTGCTGACAAAAAATGTATCGCGTGTCGAATCATGTCACTTAAGTCAACAAATTGCTGTCCCCACATACTCATATATGTACATGTGTATGTATGTATGTGTGTGTGTGTGTGTTTGTGTTTATGTATGAACTCCCTTCAGGACGTTTTACTTGATTCCCATTCTTTAACAATTGATTTATTTATTCTCTTGAATCTCAGAAGCTTTAAGAACTTGTAGAATACATTTTTGGACCTATTTTCAAAGAATTATTTTAACTAACGATCCAAAAAAGAAATATAATTTTGTACAGTTTCATAATTAATCCATTTGTACAATATTTAAAACCATATCTTTACATGTCCTTGAATTCGAATCTTTACATTCGCTGAAGAAATAATTTAACTGCAGTCCATTTTGCTTAATTTTTTTATATTCCGTCCTTTTCGATTTATTTTCAAGGAATCTTCTTCAAAAATATTTCAAAATCAATTCAATTTTTATATCAATTCAATTAACTTTTTACTCAATTCAGAAATTATATCAATCTTTCTAACAACTGCAAAATAAGCATTTCTTGTTCATTTATTAGTTTTTGTATTCTTCATTCGTTTTATTTTTCAGTTTTTATGGTTCCATGTGGTTCTCTTCTTTCGTTGTTACGCAAGATTTTTGGTTTTGACTTCAAAACTGCTTGATATGCATATTTTATAAAAACGAAAACACAAAAAGCAACACCGAAAGAACAACGAAAGGAAGAGTGATCGAGAGGGGAGACGATAAGCCGATAAAACGATACGTCGATAAAAATTTAACGTTTCAAGTTTAACCCCCTTATAAACGATAAACGCTCTGTCCGTCTAGCACCCGTTTTGTTTTGTGCTTTTCGTAGTTTTGACGTTACTAACAAACAAAATACCAACAAAATACGAAAAGCACAAAACAAAACGGGTGCTAGACGGACAAAGCGTTTATCGTTTATAAGGGCCTAAAGTTTCATTAAGTTTTCCTAATAAACTGACAAAAACCGGAATACTTCCATAATACTTCCATAATTTTTTGTTAATTACCCTCTAAACTTGTCGTCTTTTTAATCGATTGCTATTTTATTATTGTTATTATTATTCTCCGCACTTAAGTCGATTCCAGTGGCAAGAGGGGTCGACAGATCGTCACGTTTCTTGGGTTGATACCTGATATTTCAAAAATGCAGACGTAACTTGAAGTCACAGACATTAAAAAAAAGTGTCAAAACTAATTTTGGTCAAGAGTTTAATAATAAAATCAGAAAATGTTAATAAAACTGAAACCAAAACCAATTTAAATTGAAGAGAAAATGAGTTAAAATTTAATTGCATTGCGATTGTGACGTGAAAAGAAGCGAGACGCAGCAGCAACTGCGAACGGCGCTCCATCGCGAAGAAGAAGAAGAGAAGACGACGGCGACTGCAATTGCGACTGCGACTCCAACTGCGATGGCGATTGTGAATGCGATTCTGGTTGTGCGACGTTTGTGGAAAGTGCAGAAGCCAGCAGAAAAGAGAAAGGGACACGACATAAGTTAACTGTAGCTAATGTAGCTCATATGAGTAGAAGAACGAAACCACGTGATGTCGTTTTAACTGGATTTACTAAATAGCAGCTAATCTGCCAAGAAGCCATCATAAGCACACATTCTTTAGCAGGCAGGCAGAGAATCTCGCTGCGACAGAGAAGACGACAGCGGGTCAATGCAAGAATTCAGCCACCATCAACACAACCAACAACAGAGGGGTTTTCCTCCCCCTTCACGCCTTCCCCCCCCCCCCCCCCCCAAAATCGAGAGACCATTGATTGAATTCGACTGAAAGAAAAGGAATGCAAGAATTAATGAATGACTGAATGACTGAATTATTAACCGAAATAAAGGCAGAAAAAATCGGATTCTGGATCGGATCTCAGATTCCCTTCTGGAGAAACTCTTCCCGTCATTCTTTTGTTGCTTTCTTTTATTCGGACTCGTGCATTTCTACGTTTTCTTTCCTCGTTTTATGATGCTTTTTCGAATTTTTATTTTCTTTTTTTGCATTAAACCATAAAATGAAGTACATAGAAATCAATCGCAAGAGAAAACGAAGGGGAACAATTATTAAAAAAATAGAACGTGTTTAAAAAAAAAGCCACAGCAAGCGTCGTCGTGGTCGGTCGCGTTCGTGTGCGGTAAACGGATTTCATGGTTTCGCTCTAACAGCCACAAGAACAACAACAACCATAACAACAACAACAACAACCACACCACCACCAACAACAACAACAGCAACAACAACGTCAACAACAACATCAACAACAGCCACTCAACTACTATGATTGATACGTGTTTGCAGATGATTGCTGCTGTGATGATTGTTGTTGGCTTGTTTTTGATGGTTTCTTTCTTTTTATTGTTGTTCTCGTCCATCATTTGCAAAAGTCGGAAAAGCGTAGCAGGTGCTCAAAGCAGCTGAAATGCCATTTAAAGGATTAAAGAGCACAAACTGAATGAATTGCAAAAAATATCATTCTTTTCTACTTTCACAGGTTCGCTTGAATGCGTTTTACACTACTTTTTTCAAGTTTCCCTTTTGAGCTACTTTTAAGCCACTATTTAGTTCCTTATTAATATCCTTTGTGGTCTTCTTTTTAATCCCCTTCCTTCTTCCATATTTTCTCAAACTTCTGTCTGTTGTAACATGTTAAAAAGGTATAAAAGCACAAGAATTCCTGGTACACAGCCACCGAATGCCCCTGACATTTCAAGGGAGCGCCTCTCGGATTCAATGTCAAATCGGGATGCAATGAGTACCAACACCAACAACAACAAAACACGAGGAAGTATCTTAAAAAAGACTCCCTTTAAAATAACTCCAAAAGCAATTAAATTCGGAAACAAAAATTAAAAGTTTAGGATTAAAAGCGGGCACATTAAATTACCTCTGCTCCTTAAAGTAGGCAATCAAATTTAAACGCTGCTCTATCCCGATGCTGCTCTACTCTGATGCTGCTCTGTTTTAATGCGAGTGCGGCGGCGACGACTTCGAAATTCCTAATAAATTCAATTAAAGCGACGCGGTGGCGACTAAAAACTCGTATTTAAATCTTGTGCTAAAAACTGAATGGTTTTTAATTGTTTTTTCTTTTCTTCAATCTTTCAAACAATTCGATTCTTTAAATAAAGTCTGTTTTTTTAAATTTTAGCTGATTTAAAAGTTTTAAGAATTAAATAATGAATTCAAATGTTTAATGTTTATATAAAATGTTTTGTTGTAGCTTTATTTATTGTTCTATTTTTAATGAATTATTTTCTTGATTACTTTCTTTAATATTTTTTTACTTTTTTAAAGGGTTTTTTTAGTATATTTTTTTTTCCTGTCTTTAGATTGCACTTTAAACTTTCAAATATTTGCTGATCTTTACACTATTTAGGGTATATATGCACTGGTGTGAATACATATATACATATATACAACTACTGTATGTACATACATATATAAGATTATCCTTGCTCTGCATATATTCTGCGTGCATCAAAAATATTCAATTGCTTCGATCAATGATTCAATCATGGAGTCCATGAACTATTCTTCAAAATCTTAAATTTATTGATTAACCAAACTTTTAACTTGCAACTTCTTGCAATTTTTCTTTAGTTCTTAAAAACTTCTTAAAAACTTTTTATTTTGGTTTGTTTCTTTACTCCTTTTCTTTTTTTCTTTCTTCTTCTATTAATTGCACTCCTTGAATTTTCCGAGCAACAAAAAAGCACTTCAAATTAACACACAAATCGAGCTTATCTCCTTCTTCTAATTAATTGCTTTTGAATTCCAATTGGTAATGATTTTTTAACTTTTTTGTTAACTTTTCCACAATAAAAACTTCCACCAAATAATTCTGGAGCACTCAAAATTCGTAGAGACTTTCGCCAAAAAACACGGTACGTGCAGCTACACGTCAAGCACCCAACTGAGCTGCTCGTCGTCGTCGTCGTCGTTTTTGGGGCCGCCGTTCGCCGTCGTGCCACTCGCAGCTCCGAATCCTCTCCACGGTCTGCAGAATGACTTCTGCGTGTGGGCTTCAAATCAGCCGACAAAAAAACTACAACAACAACAGCAACAATTAGAAACTTGTGCAGAAGCAAAAGAAGAGCTGCAATTCAACTCCCGTTGAAATACAGTAGCAAGTGTTGCACGTTATACACGGCAACGAACGACTATGAAACGAGTACTCGTTGTCTGTTAGCCGAGTCGATGTCAGACTTCGGTTCCGTTTGCTTGTGTGTGAGCAGCGTGTCCGAGTGAACCGTTTTTCAGGAGTACTTCGTTGGCTGGGGTTGAGTGCGGCTTTTAATAGCAGCCCCAGCAGCTGCTCTTCAATGAAATCTTCTTTCGCTCTTTTTTCCCTTCCGTTGATTGTGTGTGTGGTTGTGTTTTCTGCAAGCGATTCTGTTTCTGCATTAAAAAGCCGGTGAAATGCATTGCATCTAATGTCAGTTACAGCATTTTGAATGTTAGAAGAGTAGTAAAAAGTTTAGTATTGAAAACATGTTTTGTTGAGTGAATCTACTGAAAATGTTGTAACTATTTACATGAAATTAGAAACATTTTGCTACTATTTTTCAGGACAACTTTTAGAACGATGCAGGATGCCTTCTCTTAAACACAAAAACACACACACGCATGTACATGTTTCGTTCTCCGTTTGTTGTTGTCGTCGCTCCCGCAAAAACCAGCCTAAAAACATGTTAAAAAAACAAATCAATGTACTGTTACGAATGCACAGAAACACGAAGCAGTCATTCGGGCGCATCCGTGACGCAAAAAGAACTTCGCCATCCCACCGCAACACCGAACGCTGCAATCGTGTTCGTTGTTCTTTCGCTCGTTTCATTGAACATCGCGTTGTTTCGTTGTCGTTCAACGTCGGGAGTCGGAGATGCACTTCGGCCAGTGCACTCAATGAAAGTTCTTCACGTTGCAGCTGAAGCTTTTGCAGTTGAAGCTGCAGCAGCATCAGCAACGAACGGCAGCGGCAACAATAAAGCTAGAAAGTTGCAAAGCAGGCAGGAGTAACGAAGAAGCTTTCTGTGTTCTACTTCACTGGAGATTTTAACTGGCGAGGGGCCCCGATAGCCGACCTCTGGCAGCCGTTCAGTCCCGTCAAGTGGCGGCTAAGCTTTGAAGCACAAGAATTACAGCTGCTTGGGAAGAATGTTTGGCCAGCATACAGAAGCAAACACATACATACATCTCGTACATATACACACACATACACACACTCACTTTCAATGCACTCATCCTGACTTCATTTCAGGTTGGGTTCATGGGCTGTATTCAAGGTGTACATGTGTGTGTTTGTATGTGTTTCTCTCTGTCTGCTTCTATCTGTGCCTGTATGCGTTAAACACAGACACAGTGTATCCAATTCTTTTTCTTCTTCTTCTTTTACAAGAACTCCTCTGTTCGAAAACCTGGCCAAAAATCTTCTCATTCACTTTTTCATCGCTTTTTATGACCACCTTTTTTTCTTTTAGCTTTTATTACAAATTTTGTGAATGTGTCTGTGTGTGTACGAGAGAGAGAGAGAGAGAGAATTCTGCATTTCATTTTTTTGGTAACCGGAAATGTAGTCATTTTCCTCCACTCCACTTCTCTCTCGCTTTCACTCTCTTCTCTGCACACTTTTGAGCAGGGCGCATTCCTTGAAAAGGACGGACATTTTTAGCAAAAAAAAGCCAAGCAAAAAAAAATCTGGCAACGCAAAAATAATGACAAAAAGATGCACGAGCAAAGAGAAGGAGAAAGTGAGACAGAGCGAGATAGACAGAGAGAGATAGAAGAAGAGACAAAAGAGTATAGTTATTGAGTGCGAGAGAGATGGAATGAGTTGCGGGGCGGGGTTCACGATATACAAGAATTCGTCAAATTTTAACATCTTTTTGATTCCGTGAATCAAAGATGAAGACTTAAAAATCATCGATCACCATCACCAATTTTAATCAAAAAAATTACCATAATTAGTCACTATCACAAAGCAAAATTCACCACCAATCACCGTCCTCAGCAACAATCACAATAATCAATCATCAATCGCCTCCGAGTCACCATCATCATCCACAGATCACCATTCTTCTTCACCCCCTCCTCCAAATCATTTCGCTCGATGGTTACCTCACTCTCTCCAACCTTCGCCACTCCTCCTCACCTCTCCTTCATCGTTCTCCTTCACTCTCCGTTTCTCCACCTGGCAGTTTTTCAGTAGACAAGACCGCGACCTTCTTTCGGTCGATTGCAATTTAAAACCTTTAAAACCACACTTCAACCTTTGCTCGGTCTGCTCTCTCTCCGGATTTCATCTCGCCACTTAATTAGTTTATCGTACACGCAACAACAAAAACATTACAGGAAAACCAACCCATTAAAAAATGGAAAGAATAAATGATGGATGCAATAATAAAGCCCATAAAAAGTGCATTATAAATGAATAAATAATCGAATTAATTATTGTTAATTAAATTAAAATTAACACTTTCTGTGGCTTCTGTCGGCGAACACAACAACAACAACTCTTCTTACACTAACTGGACTCAGGAGGTGACGCTGACACACTTCTCTATACTGCCACGCCTCCTTTAATGCATTACAAATGACAAAACACCTTTCGTTGTGCAGGGTTCACAAATATGTCGCTATAAAGTATGTGAAAATACATTTTATACTAAATGATTGCCAAAAAATGTCAATCAGAGAGGCAGGAAGGAGGTAGAGACGGGGGGAGGGAGAGATGAAGGCGCACATCATGTTTTATTGCTATTAAATTCACATCAATCCTTGTTAAGTTGATTTTAATGTCGCCAGAGTTCAGTAACAAGAACACGTGATCAATTAAAGATCAATGAACAAAAAAGATAGATATTCAAATTCTTCAGAAAAAATGTGGCCTGACATATCGAGTAATTTGATTAAACGACGATTTCACTATTAAATTGATTCATCATCTGATCATCGGACTTCTGAATGATGCAAGTTGAACGATCTTCAGTGATAGTAATCATCATCATCATCACTACGAAGGGACTTCTTCCCATCTTCACTCCAAGCTCATTCACCTCCATCAATGACCATCAAGATCATTGTCAAAACTTGTTGACTCCGCTGATCTCTCTGATTTGAGGCACTGAATTGAGACCGAAGTGGAACCGAGAGAAAATAAACCAAAGGGAGAACGAGAAAGAGCGAAGGGGAGCGAGAGAGAGCAATCGTCTGCCTCCGTGGGGTCAAGTAATTCATTCAACTAATTTTCGACCTCGTAATTCAACACGATTGTTGTTGCTTTTGTGGTCAGTGTCGCTGTCGATTGAATGGTGTTCAATTAAAAGATCGCCATGTTTTTAAGTGGCTTGAATTCTGATTGTGAGAAAAACTCAACTGAATTCTTTTAAGCTTCGTGCTGTGAGAAGAACCGATAAGCTGGGAAAAGTGAAGAATTAATGAAATACAATTAATTGAGAGAAGCTTTGGTGAGAATTTAAACACACGCCGATTTCCATTCACTCCGCTTTTCACTTAAAGACGGAGTGAATCATGTCAATTAGACGATTTGTGATCTTTTCTTAGTTATTATAACCATTTTAAATACAATATTCGACTAAATTAAATTATTAAATCACTTTAATGTACATAAACTACAACTTCGGCTATGGCTATGGTCAATTTTAGGTACGTACATGTGCATGCATGTTTGTATGTGTGTATATATGACCATACACGAGTATATACGATTACTTGTCGTCTCCATGTTCACAAACGTATGTCGACCTTCAGTCAGGCGGCGGATGCTGCTCTGCTGCTGCTCTGCTGCTGTAGCTACTGTCAATTAGTGTATGAAAGAAAACCGTAAACAACATGAAAAACCGTAAAACTGTAACAATAATAATAAAATAAAATAATAGTAACAACAACAACGGCATTTGAAAAATCAAGAACTGTAAAAAGCGAAAAGAAGCAAAAAACGGTAGAAGCGGTAGAAGCATAGAAAAAATCGGAACGGGAACAATAACTACAATAGCAACAACAGTAATAATAATAGCAACAACAGCCAACTGATAAGCAAGCAGAGAATCAGCAACAACTGTTTTAACTATTTTAACAAAAAAAAGCAATTAAAAGAGATTACAAAAATAGCAACAAAAATAAAAACAACAGAAATAAAAACAACAAAAATAACAACAACAGAAATAAAAACAACAGAAAGCACTTTTTTTTCAAATAAGCTTCTCAACATTTTTGAAGGAAAAACAACAACAAAACACACACACGCACGCATTATAATTTTATGCCAGGTATTTTATATGAGTTTGTTGATGCATGTTCATGCATGTATGGACGATATGTTGACAGGTGTGTGTGTGTGTGTGTGTGTGTGTATGTGTTTATTATTCATACACATTTATTGCTGCTCATTATTATGCATTTATACAAAAACAACAACTGCAACAAAGACAGACAATATAACAGCACAGATGCAAGTAATTTTTTCCAATTCGATGAAAGGTTAAAAACTTCGTCAACCCGCCAGACCCCGCCCATCAATTGTCCCTTCCCTCCCTCTGCCCCCCTCGTTTAGCTCCCACATTTCCGCAAACAAACAATATAACAGTAAATGTGTGCACATGTCCATTTTAATATGTATGCAAAATGTGGACGATCATCACAACCAACATCGACAATAACAACAACAACCAGACATAAACTAAATATTGTATAAAAACTAAAAGCAACAACAACATGCTATAAGCAACAAGGACAACATGATGTTAAACGGGTTGAGTGAGATGGATGAATGAATGAAAGAAGGAAGGAAGGAAGAGCGGACGGACGGGAGGAAGGAAGAAGGAAAGTTTTTGCCATGAAGGTGAACCTAGTACTTGAGTGTGTGTGCGAGTGTTTGTGTGTTTCTATCCACTGCTCCTGAGTGCACTTTACGCATTCATGCTGAAAAAAGTGCACCCTTTTTGTTTCGTATAAAAATCCACCCAATAACAAAAAAACCATACACATCTTCAGTTTCCGAATTTCTCGAAAAATTCTTACAACTGATCGAATGAAATAACGTTTGGCAAAAAAATAATTGGAATGTTTCTCGGATCCTTTTTAAAAATGCACAATTATTTCAGTTTTTTATATTTTTTATTCAGTTGATTCGAAATTTAAATTCCTGAAATTTTTTCACTATTTTTTTTTCAATTTCGATATGTTAGATTTTTTCCCCCCAAAAAGGAAATGAGCTGTAGTGAAGTCCATGCATCTGTCGCAAATCTCGAAATCCTACATCTAGATAATGATGTACATGTCGACAACCATGTATGAACATATGTACGTTCAGACAACCATGTATGTAATGCTCTTCATGCATCAGCAAATAACACACAATAGAAAAAAACACAACTAAAAGCATGTAAGAGTGTTCAGTTCGGTCTGGCCGAAGCTCATAGACACCCTACACCTGTAGAATAACATTACAGTTGAATTCAGTGGACGATTCACGCCCAGTTTTGAGAATATTAGTACAAGAATTACGAATTAATATTGTATATAAGAATCTAAATAAAATAAATGAATGTAATGAATGTAAATGAATTTTTTCAGCGAAAATTTAAAAACTACATATTAGTAAATACAAATTTAAAAGAAGACCTCACTTTGAATTAAAATTAGTAAAAAATACGGAATTCAAAACCACTGAAAATTCAGCTCACAAAGAAACAACTTTATATAAAATATTTTAATAAATATACACAAAAAAGTTGTTCAAAAGTTAAAAAAATAGAAACAGACCCAAAATAAATGCAAAAAATATGAAAACTGAGAAATATGAAATTTTTGAAATAACTTTTAAATTCATGTCCACTTTTTTGTGGTCTTTTTTAAGCTCCTCATTAAAACAAGTGATTGTGCATATTTTTCTGCTGTTTAAAAATAATTTTTATTAAATGGAACACTTAAATTTAGGTTGTGATTAATAAACACACTCACACCTGCTATTTTGTGGTTATTAAGCTATATCGACAGTTACACCACCGATACACCAGCGCTTATTCAGCGGTTTTAATTTAATTTATCGCTCGCGTGTTTCGCCTTTTCTGCTGATGTTTTTATTAAAACGAAACTTGCACTAATTATCGACAAGTTTTTGTATTTTTCGATAAATTTTCCTCAACTTGTTTTGTTGATCATTTGAAGTTTTCGATTTATCAATTTTTAATAATTGTTAATGAGCTTCATATGAATGAAAAACGAATCGATTCGAAATGAAGTTACGAACAAAATTAGGTTTATATATTTACTATTTCAACTATTAATTATATATTATGTTTAAATAATTATTATTGTAAAAATACGAATTCATATAAAAATTTGAATTTTTTAAAATTTTCTTTTTTTTAATTTTTGTTAATCAGAAAGTTTTAACTGAAAATCAATTTATTTCGATAACTGTTGAAATTTCTTTGATTTTCCAGGAAACTTGGAGTGAATGTTAATGTTTTTGTTGTTGTAATTATTCTTGTTGTGCATGTTGTTATTGTTGTTGTTTTACAAAAGCCATCGAAAGCCTGACAATACTGAAGTGATGCTTCGAATGCTTGTCAAATGCACACCTCGACTTCGCTCACGTTTCGTGTCACTCACTCATTCACTCAACTTCTCCATCATGCAATCCAACCGTGACACACGCCATCCTCACCCATCTCACCCTCTTTATACCCCCCTCACCTGCTCAAACACAGGACAACATCACTGTTCAACCGAGCATCCAAAAAATAGATGACATGCCTGCAGTTCATGCAACATCTGCACTTTACTATGTGGTTGGTGTGATCACGAACAACAACAACAACAGTTCTCTTGTAAGAAAAACACACAATTGAAAAACAAACATAAAAAACCAACGAATATGGTATCGCGACCAGCTTTCTAGAAAAACATCAATTATTTCCGTACGACCCCTAAAAGTATGCAAAATCAAATCCCCTAAAAGATGTGCGAGGAATGAAACTTTGTCCCAGGATTCTATTTACAGCCAGCTTTCCAACCAACTGGCTTTCATTCACTTCGATCTGCAAAGCTGAAAACATTAGATGGCTTAAACGGAAAAATTCTGTTAGTGATGTCGTCTTGAAAACATAGAACACGAAATATGATTCAAGAGTTTTTATTTAAAATGCAATTCTTTGGCTTATGTCACATCAGGCCTCTTGAGGCCGCCATCACTCATGCTGAATCGTTGATTCGCACCATGTGACATGGGTCAACTAATCAGATGGAGTGCGTCCGACCTCAAGAGTCTTAGTCTGACGTCGGCCTTCGTATTCACTGCTTCCGGAAAACGGCAAGCTTTTGTATTAAAAGCAATAACAATTTCATTTTTTTGAGAATGAGTGTCTTTAATCTGTAAAAAGCATTATCTTTATCTCTCTTCTTCTGTTTATACCCTACACACGAAGTGAATAGGGTATATTCACTTACTGCTTCCGTTTGTAACGCATTAAAGGAGGCGTGACAGGTATAGGAAAGTATATATATTCTTGATCAGCGTGACCTCCTGAGTCGATTTAGCCATGTCCGTCTGTCTGTCTGTCTGTCTGTGGAAATCACGATTACAAGAGAACGAATAGAGATATCTTCTTCAAACTTGGCACGAATATTGTCTATCATTAGAAACTCATCGCTATTGAAAATGAGCAAAATCAGACCATTACCATGCCTACTTTTTATAGTGAATATAAATTAATCCATGCTTATAGCTCAATTTCCCAGTTTGTAGAACGAATTTGCGGTTGAAATTTTGTCCAGAAGTCCACTGTCTCTGACCAAAAAAAGACTACCACAAATGGGCGTGGTCCGCCCACTAATTAAATAAAATTCGATTACAGGGGAACGAATAGAGATATTTTCATCAAATTTGGCACGAATATTCTCTGTCATCACAGGCTATTTGAGATTGAAAAGGAAAAAAATTAGACCATTGCCACGCCTAATTTTTAAGTAAACGTGTGTAGGGTATATGAACTTCGGCCAGGCCGAAACCACTCTTTCTGGTTTCTATTTCTTTCTGTTTACCTTCCTGCTCTCTATCCGTTTCCATTTATTTTATACTCATCTTTCTATTTATATATATTTTACTCTCTCCCTCTGTCTTTCTCTTTCTCTCTCTCTCTCTCTCTCTCTCTCTCTCTCTCTCTCTCTCTCTCTCTTTCTCGTTCTCTCTCTTTGTGTCTTTGTTTCTTTCATATTCTTTGACTCTCTGTTACGAATGTTTGACGCACAACAGAAAACACTTTAAAACACGTGCATTTGAAGCCGACAACAAAACAAAATGACAATAAAAACCAGAAAACCCGAATTAATGGGGGAAAAGTCAATAAAACCAAGAAAAATTAAATCAAAACAAAGCATGAGCAGCGCTGAACTAGAAATCCTTCTAAAAATAGAACGAAAAAAACATCCGAATGGCAACGAACAAAAACAAATCAGAGAGAAAAAGCAGGAAAGTGAGCGAGCGAGAGCCACAGTGAAATTTTCCGAAATTTTCTATCAGGGAAAATTCGCCGCTGAGAACGTCGGTGGCCACACACACGGACTAGGACCCGAATACATAAAATCGAACATTTTCCCAACAGTTTTTCGCAGCATTTCATCGGCATCGGGCGAGCCACGGCACCGGGATCAACAGCGACTACACACGGACACAGTCAGCCAGTCAATTGCTCAGTCGGTCGGTCGGTCGACTTCTTTAAGGTACTAAAAACGGCGCAACGCAAGAGCTGAAGAAAACGTGAAAATATATTTAGAATATTTCAACGCACAGACATCTTTTTCAGTTAATTTAATTGTGTTGCTTTTAGTGAAAATCGAAAATTAGTATTGAAAAATTCTTCACTGTACCGAAACTTTGAATAACGAATGAAAATAAAGAGACTATTGTAGTTCCTAATCGATTTAAAAAGAAGGAGAAGAATCAGAGAACTAATAAGAAAAAGAATAAGAAGAAAAAGGATTACACAAGGATTAAAGGAGAAAGGGACGGAGATACACACATCTCTAAGCCACCAGAAACAGGGAACTCATAGCAGAAACGAAACAAGGATCATTATAGACGGTCTCCACCCATTTAATACCAAATAAAGTATAGTTAATAAAATTAAAAAGAGACGCATACGCCACCGATCCAAAAACAGTGTTGCCAACAATTTTGTTACCAAAGTATTGTATTCTATTGTTGAAGCAGCATTTTAAAAATTACTTTACAACAAGAAGCAGCAGAAGAGAACCAAAATTGGACCAACTTAGAGTATTAAAATAGAAACTAAAGCAGAGCAAAATCGAACTATGAAGTTATGCGTGAGAGATTGACATCTCTTCTCGCCTCTAATCAACTCTTCTCAACTACAAACGTCCGAAACAAAATCGAAAATTCGTTATCGTTACTATTCGCAGGGCCCTTCATCTCGTCGACGCCCGAAAGTGCGCCCGCTTCATCGTCTCACCACCACCACAAGACCACCGTCTCTTCGCTTGATCACTCTACTGGCCAATAAAATGCTAGAAAAATGCACCAGCCAAGCGTCAAGTTGATGACACATCTCTCCCTCGCGTTGGTCGCATTCTTCCTGCTCCATTCGATATGTCTGCCGCCCGCTGAAGTGGAAGCCACTCCTGCGGATAAAGTGTGAGTCCATGCAAATTTTTGTCTATTCACCCGATTCTTTTTCTATCTGCGAATGTTTTTTATTTCCTTTTGTTCTTATTATTTTTTATAATTACAATAAATAAGGAAGGAGCGATTTTAATTAGTAACACACTTTTTACTTGCGTAATTTTAAGCTTATTATGCTTTTTAAACTCAGTGACAATGCTTTTATTTATTTTTTAACAGAAAATTTATCTTATAGAATTTGTTGTTTTTTAATCCACTCGAATTTAAATTGGGTTGAATTTCGTTTTGTTGTTGAGTTGATGCTTTTATTATTAATTCTCTTTAATATCGTTATTGTGGTTGCTGCGAGTGTTCGCAAGCGAATCACATGCGAATTACACTAGGAAAAAGAAGGAGACGAAGACAAATAAGAATACAAGTAGAAGAGGATAAGGAATGGGATGTGCTTAGCGTGGTTTTTAGATACCTCTATATTATAGAGTCTAGAATGTAAATCTATGTATGTATGTATGAACAATTCTCAGAGCCCCACATAAACAAAGTAAGATAAGTTGTAAATCTCTGCTCTATGGCTATTTAGCCCATAGGCACTCTTCTGAAGGTAATCACTATTGGAAAACTTGGCCTCAGAGTGGATGTGAACTGGACGTAGAGTGGTTTTCTAAACCTAGTCCTTAGGACCATCATATAGAATATAGGACAGAACTATTATATATTCTGCACAACTGACTTGATCTGATTTTAGCCAATGATTCCATTCCATTATCTTCTATTCTACAGTATATTTTATTATATATAAGAAATTACTATCTGCACTATCAATAATTTTCTCAAAAGAGAAAAAAGAGAAAAAAGTTTTTAAAACATAAAACTTCCAATATAAAATGTATACTGTATAAATCCCGATACAGTTAAGAAAACAATGGAGCATTCTTCACCCAGTGATAAGATAATGGCTAAAAATACCTAAAATTGAATACAAAATACTAATAAGTTGCCTGTTACCCCGTGGTTATGCTATCGAGTTTTGCTTGGCAAGTAGGACTTTTTTTTTGTTGTTTTGTGTGTAAAAGAGAGAATTGCTTACACACAAAACTCTCTTTTACACACAAAACAACAAAAAAAAAGTCCTACTTGCCAAGCAAAACTCGATAGCATAACCACGGCCTTATAAGATGATGATGACAAACTCGTGCATCATTCTATAGACATCTATCTGTAAACATAAATATAGAAAATAGAGAGCGAGAGAGGGCCAAATTACATATGAACTGTCAAAAGTAGACGCACAAAACTCTCTTCTATCGTGAGAGAATTCTCAGAAAATGAACAAATGTGATAAAGGAAATATCTCAATAAAGGCTATTTTAAAAAAATGCATTGTATAGTAATGAAAGAGAAGTCATTCAATAAGAAGAGGATTAGTGAGAGACAAAAATTTAAAGAGATGAAGAAAGGAATTTCGAGAGACAATGAAAGAGAGTGTGTTTTGTTTATGAACACATGTTTTACAAGAACTAATTTAAGAGAGAATTCAACAATATTCGAAATACATTGTAAAAGAATGAGAGCAAAAGATAAAATCCTTAATAAAGCTCCACGATAAGCAAAAAACAGATTTTTCTTAGTTCATTTTATTATTATTTACCTTTTATCATATCAATCTACTAAACCTGTTGATGATTTCTCTTTTGGTTTCTATTTTTTGTTTTTTTTTTTATTTTTTGTTGTGCTAAGTTTATTCAGCATTGTTTTGTAAACGAACATCAGCTGTTTTGAGGCTCATGAAACAATATTTTTAATGACAGTCGTGGGTGGGACCATGCGTTGATATATGAGCGTGTGTTTGCGTGTGATTAAAAAAGTACTGTTAGGGTAGCCATTTCAAATCGGTACTCTATACACTGATCAAGAGCCGAGGTAATCTATTTTCTATTCATTATTAATTTCTTGTATGGATAAAACCCCTACAAACGCTTACGTCACAGTGTACGATATGTTAACGAAGCTATAAGATCCCTTATTTTCACTCTCTTTCTTTCGCTCTCTCTCTCCCCCTATTCTACAGGGTCAGCAACTGGGCCATACAATTCGGCGACGAGCTCTGGGAATTAGCCCAACGCATGACCAAATCACAAGAGATTAAAGCGGTGAGTAGAATCCTTTTTTAAGTTATACGGTCTCATCCTTGTCCTTGTTTCAAAATCTTCAAACACAGAAATACAAGGAATATAATGCACGCGTTGAACTTAAGAATGGCACCAAACTCATTAAATCCATTACCGAAAATGTCGGCCGAATGCTCTCACGCAAAATGGACGCTGTTCGTTGCATACTGCAAAAAGCTGAAGCCGCCTACGAAGAATTCGAATTCAATCGAACTTATGCCGAAAGCGAATTTCAATACTATTCGAGTAAATACTCTATGTTTGATGGCAAACGTGCCGAAGAGCTGCTGTTGAACATGGAAGAATTCGATTGGATGTACTTGAATATGAGCCTTAACCCGGACACACACTTCTACAACAACTCCGTGGACACATCGCACAGCTCCGTCCATGTACCGTCCAATGTGTACGATCGCCTACCCCCGGTACTGAAGGCGATCATGTGGTCCGAGGAGCTGGACGATGTCTTCCGGCAAAACTTTCAATCCGATCCGGCTTTGTCGTGGCAATATTTCGGCTCTGATACGGGTATTCTACGTCACTATCCGGCCTCCCAATGGCAGAAGCACGACGACAGCGACGATGCCGACACTTACGATTGCCGCAAGCGCTCGTGGTATATTGAGACGGCCACCTGCTCCAAGGATATTGTAATTCTGCTAGACAATTCGGGCTCCATGACAGGCTTCCGCAATCACGTGGCTAAATTCACCATACGCAGTATACTCGACACCTTTTCCAACAATGATTTCTTCAATATATTCAACTATTCGGCCACCGTGAGTGACATCATCCCATGCTTTAAGGATGCATTGGTACAGGCCACGCCAGAGAATATTAAAGTCTTTAATGACGCCATCGAAGAATTGTCCCCGGAGGGTTACGCGAACTTGACCATTGCATATGAAAAAGCTTTTCAACTTTTAAAGAAGGTGAGAAGTTGTGAAATTACGAAAACATACAAATTGGGTGGCGATTTCCTCTTTAACACGCTATCTTTCTCTCCCTCCCTCATTGGTATTTAGTATTACATTGAACGCCGCTGCAATGAGACTTCAACCTGCAATCAGGCCATCATGTTGGTCACGGATGGCGTTGCCGGCAACACCACCGAAATTTTTGAGAAATACAACTGGGGCAATCCAGAGAATGGAACCTCCAACATGAGCGTCCGGGTCTTCACCTATCTACTGGGAATGGAAGTGACTAAAGTGCGTGAGATTCAATGGATGGCCTGCCTCAATCGTGGTTACTACTCGCATGTGCAAACCCTCGACGAAGTGTACGAGGAGGTGCTCAAGTACGTCGACGTCATTGCGACACCATTGGTTTTGCAGGATGAAAAACATCCGCCGACATGGACGCATTCGTTTACCGATAAAACGGTGAGTCATGTTAATGAATTCCCTTTCGTACACATTTGATAAACTCTTCCCTCTTCTCTCTTTCTTTCGTACAGTACAAACCTGAGGGCAACAGCTCGAACACGCGTCTAATGATAGCCGTCGGTGTTCCCGCTTTTGATCGTTCCTATCGCAATGAAAACTCCACGAAGCGTGCCCGATTGCTTGGCGTTGCAGGAACTGATGTACCGGTTGAGGACATCGATAAGCTAACGCTACCATACAAGGTACCATCCGGTTTATATTTCGTGGTAAAGAAAAGTCTCCAATATATCTACGTTTCTTATTAATAGCTCGGTGTCAACGGTTACTCTTTTGTTGTGAGCAATAATGGTTACATGCTGCTGCATCCTGATTTGCGTCCGATCGCAGTAAGTTTTCTTCTCTCACATCGTATCTTTACTGTGTGTGATCGTTCCGTTCTCCCAGAAAAGTGGCCGCATGAATCCGAACTACAACAGCATCGATTTCACCGAAGTAGAACATCTTTTCGAGGATAACGAACCACGACAGCCAGGTGACGCTATCCTAGAGCTCCGCAACGCCATGGTACGCTATCAGAGCGGGGAATTCAAAGACATCAGTGTCAAGTTTCACTACGACAGGATGCGTCGAGTATCCGAAGAGAAACAGGATTACTTTTTTGCCCCATTGCCGAACACGCCGTTTACCCTTGGGATTGTTTTGCCGAGCGAATATGGAAAGACATGGATCAAAGTGGGCGAGGAGGTTCTAAAAAATATCCACATGAAGGTGAATATATCGGACTTCTTTGTGGGGGAAAACTGGAAAGTACACCCAGATTGGTGAGTAAAATTTCTTAACTCGTTAAAACAATCGAAGTAATCAGTCTTGGATAAGAGCCAATTGAACAGGGCATTTAAGGTGTGTGTTACAATAAATGTTTGAAGAATCGGGAATTTTTTAATATATGTAGGGTCTACTGCAAATATCACTACCTCGAGGGACATGAATTCAAAACACCTGAAGATGAATTACGTCAGTTCCTTGGTAAAATGGTGCAGAAGGATTGGAAGTGGGCCGAACAATACGACGTGGAAGACGAGGGTAGCCAAGAGTCTACAGAAGACGAATGTAAGTGAAAAGTGTAACATAGAGTGAAAAGATAACTGAGAAGTGAGGAAGAAAAGGATTAAAAACAGATATAGTTCTCTACTTTGTATACACAGTACCTTCTCTTTTAAAACATTCTTCTTCACCTCTTCTAACCTTTTTTCTCCTCTGCAGTAAATTGTGGCCGAAAGACACTCGGCGACGACGCCTACTATTGCAACAAGGAGCTGGTGCATCTTCTCATCTTCGATGCCAAGGTCACAAACTCCAGTTACGGTGAATGGAAGTTTAGTAGCGAAGAGGAACGCATGCTAATCGACAGTTTCAACGCAACTTTGCGCTTTGTGGCCACCATGAGCGGTCTGACGCGCTGGCAGTTCATTTATGGCGAAACCGAGGTGACTACGGACCGTGAATTCGGAGACTACCACAAAATGGCCATTGATGAGACGTGGTACAAGAGCGCCATTCTGCAGCATCACGAAGAACGTACCGATAGCTTCGTCTATTCGGTGCAGCATATCGAGGATCCATCGGAGAATGACGACCCGAAAGTGACGGCATCGCATGCGATTTTCCCACGAGACGGTGGTCAAGAAGCTCCAGCTTGTGTGGTCGGCTTCCAGTTCTCTCAGAATTCCATGTACAAGCGATTTTTTAACATCACCTCACAACAAAATGTAAGTAGACGGCGGTGATGTAAGAGTATCACTACTCGCTACAGAAAAATATAAACATTTCTTTCAGTGTAACGGCTGCATTAAAACGTGCGACAGCGATGAATTCGATTGCTATGTCATCGATAACAATGCTTATATTGTCGTTGCACAGAACACCAACCACACGGGTAAATTTTTCGGCGAATATCAGGGCGATGTCATGACAGCGATGGTTGAGAAGAATATCTTCCTTAGCATTGATGTGTACGATTATCAGGCGATGTGTCCAGACGGACCGGAGTCCTCAAGCGACGCACACCCATTGCTACATGTAAGGCAACTACAAGCGAATCTCTCAAAGATTACAGAAATCTAAAAATAACCACCATAAAACTATTTTTTTAGCCCATTCGATTGCTTAGTCTTGGTCTAAAATGGCTGATCAGCGAAATCGTTTTGCATTGGACCCGCATTCAATGGTGGGTAGATGGAGCACCCTGTAAGTAGTAGCAAACAACTTGTAGTTGGTAATAAATTATGATCGGTCTTATGTTTATTTATTTGCTTGTAGTTCTTGAATATCTCGATGAAATCGAAGATGATTACGAAGGTGTTCCCGAGTCCTTTGCGGGTCAGGTATCAAAACCAATAATCACCGAAGAGGGTGAGTTGATATTCCAGGAAAAGGAACCAGAGCCAGAATACTCGATATGTGACACTCGATCAACGCTGTATGTGTTCCAACCAAACTCCCTGGAGGGCAATAGTGACTACATAAAAGTGCCCACGTCGCGCCCCTTTTATGTCAAGAAGATTCCCTACTCCAATCTGCTGCTGGTGGTAGTGAATGTATTAATGCCATCAAAGGGGGTGAAGCTGACCACGAAACCACAAGTGATCGAGTATGATTTGGAGTTCCCCTGCTATAAGCTGAACATGAGTTTCTACGAGCGTCGACGAATAGAGGAGTGCTTCACAGAGCATCCAGAGGTAAGGGATTGATAGCCTGAGCAGCTCCTTAAGGATAATAATTCAGTGTTGTTTCGATTGATTATTTACGAGAAGGTTGTTCAATAATATTTTTCTCTTATTTTATCGTTGCCAGGAAGATCAATACACCTATTGCGGTGATGCGACATCCTTGAGCCTTAAAACCATCAATTTCGCAATTACGACATTCATATTTTTCATAACACGTTATCTGCATGTTTAAAACTCGTCTTTTTCACCATTAAACTATGAAACTTTACAAAATATTCAAGTAGATTTACTCTGAATGTGGCAAATATTTATATACATACATATAGAATGTAATGATTAACAGCTAATGCAACATCTCATTGCCAAAATAGTAATAGAAAAAACGTAATCGACTACTATCGACTAATGAACCAACTGTACTTAAACTAGGGTTATTTTCTACAAAAGCTTGCACGTAAGAACTAAAAAGGGAACCTAATGAATGTGTGTTCACCTTTTTTCAAGCACACAACACAGAAAAACTAAACAAAATAGGGACCACTCCCTTTATATAAGTAAAAACAACTGTTATATATTTAATAGAGATTTTGTAAACATCGTTATATTAAATATATTATTCTGTTTTTAGAAAATTTATATATTTATTTTGAAAGCTTTAGAAACCTCAGAAATTACTTAAATTATGATACAAATAAATACAAAAAACACGGTACAACTTAAAACTCCGCCGATCGAAACTGAGCGGATTTTCTAGCAGCCTTACAACAAAAACAACAACAAGATCAACACATTGCCTTTCATATTAATGAATATTGTTGAATATAGAAATCTTATTCATAATGTTTTAAATAGAATGTAAACCGAATGTGAAAAAAAGACCAAAGAAATGTACGATTTTAAAGCAGGCCTTCAACGATACGAAATAAAAAGACCGATCGATAAGCAGTAGATAAAAAATTATATGGTTTGTTTTTATCTGATGGGTGAAAATGGCAAATTACTCACTTTGGAATGTGGTTGATGATCGTCGTAAGCGTTTTGTGTTTGTTTTCCGATGGATGAGCGGTGATGATGAAAGGTTGATATTGTGTTCTGGTGGTTGATTTTGTATTATCGACGAAGTTTACTCGTATAGTGTTGGTTTTATATTATGATGGATGTCGTAAAAGAATTGAAAACGAGTGGATGAATGAGCGGTTGATCTTCTCTGCTCGCAGATCTCAAAGCTAATACCGGAAATCTAAAATGAAATGACAAGCAAAGTGATCGGGAGGGGAACAGAGCGGAATGGAACCGAGATGGTTCCAGCCGTATTCAGCAGGGCTGCTGCGTCGGCACGACGGGGTGTAGATCGATAGTTTTAATAAAAATTCTAAATAGATCATGAGGTCGGCGGTTGATATATTGTGTCGCTTAATTATTAAAATTATATATAATAATATTATATTATAATTATCGCTTACTTATCTTTTCTGTAATACTAATGACGCTTAGCTATTTACTTTAATACTGCCTATTTGAATACAATTAAAACTTGTAAAACTTGTATCCACTGATATTTCAAATCGATTTCGATTTATCATCTGTCGTTGTTTTTTTATAAAACTCGACGAAAATATTCGCTATCCAAGTCTTCTATATCGCGTTTAAATTGTTCCACCAATTTTGTCAAATCATTTTCATTGATATCCACATTATTTCCCGTAGACGATAGCTGATCGACAGCAGTGTTAATCTTAGCCAAAAGTTCTTTATCCTCCTTGGATTGTTTCTCATCAAATTTATCCTCCAGTTCGTGGTAAACATTTTCCGCATTCTAACCGAAAAGAGAGCATTTAATAATTTCGAAATAAAAAATAGATTAAATTAGATCACCTTCACAACAGCGTCAGGAAAATTAGCCAAACGCGCCACATGCATGCCAAAACTTTTCTCTATTACACCCGGGCGAACTTCATATAAAAGTGTAAAGTTCTCATCATCCGTAATGGCAGCCATATGACAATTCTTGACCGTCGGCACGCTTTCGGATAGATTTGTGATTTCATGAAAATGTGTGGCAAAAAGTGTGAAACATTTTGTGTTCTTAGCCAAGTGTCTGAGAAGATAGACAAGCATTAAAGGGACGAAGTGCTTTTTAGTTTATTTGAAAGAACAGAAGTCTTCATAATCCCAATTTAACATCAAATACTTACTCTGCTATGGACCACGCTACGCCGCTGCCCTCATATGTAGAAGTTCCTCGTCCTAACTCATCAATGATAACCAACGACTTCTCTGTGGCAGTCTAATTTAACACAGGACAAAAATCAATCAATACAATATATACTCAACTATTGTATATTGAATTTAAATGAACCAAACCCTTAGCAACTCGATACAAGTTTTTGGATCTCTTTACTTACACGAATTATACCCGATGTCTCAATCATCTCAACCATAAATGTGCTCAATCCCTTGATGCTATTATCGCTTGCACCGACACGCCCTAAAATAGAATCAACCATGGAAATCGTAGCTTCACTGCAGGGCACAAATGAACCGATGTGCGCCATAAGCACACACGTCCCAACGGATCGTATATAGGTGCTTTTGCCACCCATGTTGGGGCCAGTAATTATAAACATGTTACATGAATCTTAAATCAATAGAATAAACAGATTTGATAATTGTGAGTAGATAGAATATAATAACAGAATGCACCTTTATGAAACTCTACATCATTAGCAATAAATGTTACGTTTTCTTGCAACTCTAGACACGGATGTCGTATATCCTTTAAGGCCAAAACACCTGTTCCCTCCGGCAACATCTTAGGGCGTTTGTATGGAATTGGCGCCGTTTGTGCAGCAACAGCAAGGCTCACCAAACAATCTAGTTCTGCAATTTCATTATTCAATAAGGTCAGTGGTCCCGCATATCCTGTGGCGACTTGTATGGTCTCCTCCACAATGGATTTTTGTTGTTGTTCATACTGCTCACGTATCTCGATAAATTCCTGACTATATTCAGAAAGCTTATCCGAAGTGAAACGCACACCGCCCTTTACTACATCCAAAATAGTATATTTTTTCGTTTTGCGTAACACGGAATCGTCTTTGAGGGTGATGCGAAAATGATAGCCCAAGTGCATCACGTTTTCCAAACGTACCTGTTGAGTGCGCTCTAAGTCAAGATCTTCGCTAACCTTCGCCTGCAATCGTTCCATTTTCTCTTGAAGGCGCATCATGTGCGAATTCAAATCCTGCAGTTGTTCGTCAAATGAAGCCTTGATCAAATACTCGCCACTCTCAATGCCTTTCAGGTCGACAACCTGTTCAATCATCTCTTTGAGACCCGTCAAGTCCGATAAATTACTCTTCAATGGTTCACAGATAGCACTGCAGATTGTAGCATTTTCCAGCGTTAGCAGCGAGTTCACTAGCTTTGGTATACGCAAAATAACTTGGTAGATGCGGAAGAGATCCTGCAGCGTAGCCTTGCGACGCATAAGTTTCTTTGTAAGCATTAGAATATCAGGTATACGTTTGAGGTAATCATCATGTATAGTTGTCATGGTGGATTGTGCTTCAAGTAAGCACTGTACCACGTTGTGTCGATCATTGAGTATATCGAAGTTACGCAGTGGTTGCTTAACCCACTGAGCCATCAAACGATGTCCTTGAGGCGTGCGACAGTGATCAAGTACACCCAGAATACTGTGCCAACGGCAGGAAACGGTGGTAGTGTGAACACCAGGCTTTGGCAAGATATTCAAAGCTGAAACCGCTGCAGCGTCAAGATGAACAAAACTATGAAACGGAATGAGAAGACAGTAAGAATAGTTTTTTTCCCTTCAGTAGGTAGCGTTGTCTTTTTCCGCTAAACCCGGAATTAGTTCTAGTAAAAAAATAAAAAAGAATTAAAAAAGTTACCGATCCAAATTTAACTGCTTCATCGTATAGTGGCCCAAATTCCCCGCATCGTTGACCAAATCTAAATATTTAATTGCCACTTGCAAGGCACTCATAGCGAGCTCATACTGCATTTCCGGCAAAGCGCTTGCATCCTCCTGCTGACCTTTTTCAAATCGCAATAAACGATTCAAGTTCTGTGCGAGATCATGTTTCTCTGCAGCCACTGGTTTTTTCAGAGGAGTTACCATTACACCATTCCGTTCCATTAAAGTCCGTATAGCCGCATACTAATCAAGGTAGGTAATTCTAAATTTAGAAAAATAATATTAAGACAATCTTGGCATCTATACCTCTCCGTCTATGCTAGGTATCAGACACTCTTTCGGTCCTAAAAGCACTATTGTCGCCTCGAGTTCCGTAAAGAAATCGTCATCCAAAAATTCGGTAATCCTAAATTGACAATCATTCTGCTCTACCGCTGCCACGCCCATCTTACGTTGTGTCCCCGTACCCCCTTCCTTCAGCAACTGCAGCGATATTAATGCATTTCCCACAAGGATCTCACTGTTGCTAAACAGTATATCTTCGAACTGTATCAAATTGCCAGGGCTCCCACGATACTCGACTTTCCAATCGCTTGATGGCGATTTCCGCACAAACACTTCTACGCGGTAGTTCTTCACCAGCAGCAGATCACGAACAGCTTGTTCAAAACCTTGTTTTAAAAGTGCCAGGTAAGGTAACTCGTCTGGCTCCTCTGCCAGCATTTGTCGTATATACGCCGATGATTTATATACCAACTTCGACACCAATTCTGTGTCGTCTTCTCCATGAACTGTGTAGCAATCAGTACGATCGAAGAAACGCACAGTTGTTGAAGGTTTCTGTTTATGAGAAATCAGTTTATTTAAAACACATTTAAATTAGTTAATACAAACAGAAATACCTCTCCTAACTTTTGTATAAATTTTACAAAATTTCGCTGTGTATTGATATCTGGAAATATGTACTATTTTAACAACGAAACTTGTATTTAATCGCAGGCAGCTTACCCATATTTATTGTTGGAACCGGCTTAGTTAAACTTATTTCTTCCATGATTACGCTGTTTGCAAATACAATATTTAATAATAAATATTTAGAAAATTCTATAATTTTTTTGCAATAGGCGCGAAAAAAGTGAATTTGTGAATGATTAAAATATAAATTGATTTGCGTCTACTGTGAACGCCGGGTTACAGGGTTGCAGAAAACTTGGCAACCAAATTTTTAATATTAATATTAAAATAAATTAATAAGGCATACATTATTATAGTAATTAATTAGGAATTGCTAAAAATTGCTCAATTAATGCGTTATGTTGGTCTTTTTTATGCTGGACAATTTAAAACGGCCAAACTACAACAATATGAATATGAATTTTGAACTTGAAAAAACAAACTGCTTTGTGATTCGAAAACGTCCTTTTATTTTGAAATGTATTCAAAGTTTTTAAAAAACGAGAACTTCAACCCGATTTCATTAATTGGATATATTGGGTGTGTGCCAAGTGGTTACGTTTTTCACGATGTAGAAAATTTTGACATAAGAAGCCGAAATTTTGACGTGAGTGAGGTTAATACAAACGTCAATATTTTATGTAGCCCTCAGGGCTAGTTAAATTTTTGACAACCGTGGAGTATTCTCTTCAACGTCGAGTATTTTAAAATTATTTAAAAATGGAAAAGAAAATTAGGAAAACTTTCATCCACAAATTGGCACAGCAAAGAGAACAAAATTGTTCTCACCATTGTAAATTTATTTCAACATTACTTACCACGAGTAAAAAGTAACCAATTGACACACAGCCATTGAATTGAATTTAAATGTATTTACCATATTAAAACTTCATTAAAAGCAATCATTATTATTCATATATGGCAATGCTGTAAAAATTAATTGTAAATAAACAAAAAAAAAACAATTCACAATGTGAAAACAATTCGCATAAGATACAAAAAGGAACTCGCAAAAAATGAAATACATGTCGAAAACTGAAATAAAATTTGCTGTGAAGAACAAAGATTAATAACAAAATAGTAATTTATTAAATTAATAATATTTATTGAATATGTGTTAAGGATGCTAAAGTTAAACTAAAAGTCTAAAAAGCTTTAATTTATATAATTGGGTGAAAGTTAAATTATTGAACGTATACACGAATTAATCATCAGTTTTGACGACAAAGTTTCTAATTTCAATACTAGGATTTAAGAGTGATTAGTTTTATCACCAGAAACAAAACAACAAAATATAATTAAAAGGTAAAACAAACGCCCTTTCAATAAATTTTATGATAACTAAAAAGGAAATTAGAATGAATTGATTTTTACAATCGTCTAATTCTAACTTGGTTAATTTTATATATATAAAAAATAGAACAATTTATTTAAATTTCTAGAATTGCATAAAGAAACTAAATTCTGTTCTTATTCTATTCTATTCTTTTATCTACAAGTATTTTAAAATTCATTCCACCATTATTCATATTTATATTTACAACTAAAATAAATAAATTTTGAAATAAATATTTATTTATTATTATTTATTTATTACTTTGATACTGAATTCGGATGCCTTTGTTGATGTATCATCTGTACATATGTACAGAATAATAATACAAAATAGTGAAAAAAATATGCGTAAGCAAAATCAGGTACAATGGCCGACAGTTAAACAATTTTAGCGGATGTTGAAGGGAGGGCAGAAATACTGCGTTCAATAATTATGAATACCAAGAAATTTATTACATAGGATATGTATTTAAAAAATTATTAAAATCGAAAAAACAAATTTAATAAATGAATCTCTTGTTTTCATTACAGCAAGTTGATATCTTTTGTCCCCGCAGACTTAATTCGCAAAACTTAAGCAACAACAATTGCACTTTGTTCGCTTTGGCCTCTTTGTGCATTGTTAACTTTGTGAATTTTTTTCACGATGTATCTTTTCACTTCTGGGGTTATTAATTTTTTTGTAACTTTTGATAGGATTTTACTTTATCTTCCACTGTTTCTTTTTCATTCCTCTTACTACAGTTCAAATATATACCATAAATAGTATTATCTGCCTTTGCACCAACCAGGAAAGGTCGGAAAATATTGTAGTCACTGTATTCTGCAAATCGTACTTAAATATAATTACTTTACCCTTAATATGGATTATTTACTCATCTCCATCTTCTTAAAATAATTAAATATAAATATACTATAACAAATTTTAATCTTGTTCTAAAAGCCTAAATCTGTATGCAAATTAATAATTTCAATTGAACTCATTAAAATTGCTACATCACACGGAATCTATATATTTTAATTTACGTCTTTTATCAGCATTCAAAATTTCAACAAAACAAATCTTGCGAAAAGGCAATAAACGTACATTATTAATTGTTTTAAAACTGATTTAAAACTTATGTACTAATATTGTGTAAATATTATGTACCACTCTTTAGTTATGAATTTGTTTATATTCACTTTTCTTTAATGTTTTTTTTATTCATTTTGATAACAGTTAAGTACGACAGACCCTGTCTGATTTAAATTCTTTACACTTTAAATTAAACTGTTTAAATGCGCATAATTAATTGTGTTGTAACTGAAGCTACATCAAAATGGCACTCAAAGCGATAAAGAAGTGAATTGTTTTTGGTGTTCTTTTTATAGACATTAAATTGTTAAAAAACCATGCATTAAAAGTAACGCAGTTTTTGAGAAAATGTTAAGCATTATGCACAACTTTGTGGACAGCATTAACGAGCTTATGGGAAAAAGTTGCAAGACCTTTCTTTTTCCAACTAATTTATTAACTACTTTTGTTTTTCAGGTCCAAACATGACGTCCGCTCCATACAATTACAATTACATCTTCAAGTACATCATTATCGGTGACATGGGTGTCGGTAAATCTTGTTTATTACATCAGTTCACTGAGAAGAAATGTAAGTGGTTTTTTTTTAACAGATATTTATTAAAATACCTAATTGAGCATATGAATAACCTAATAATTGACATTGTTATTTTGTACAAACCAACGCAGTCATGGCCAATTGTCCGCACACAATCGGTGTTGAATTCGGGACACGCATCATCGAGGTCGACGATAAGAAAATTAAGTTGCAAATTTGGGACACAGCAGGACAGGAGCGATTCCGAGCTGTTACGCGCTCGTATTATCGTGGTGCAGCTGCTGCACTCATGGTTTATGATATTACCAGAAGGTACTGCAGTTTTACACAATTAAATTAACAAACATTATCTATTATTATCTTTACTTTTGCTTCAAGATCTACTTATAATCATCTTAGCAGTTGGTTAACCGATACACGCAACCTCACCAACCCGAGCACTGTAATTTTTCTCATTGGCAACAAATCCGATTTGGAGAGTACCCGAGAGGTTACCTATGAGGAGGCCAAAGAGTTTGCTGACGAGAACGGTTTAATGTTTTTGGAAGCAAGCGCTATGACGTGAGTAGAAAACTGATATACTCTTCTTATTTGATTCTTTTACTTTAATCTGTATTGAATTGCTAATATTTATTGTTGTTATTTTTCGCAGTGGTCAGAATGTAGAAGAAGCTTTTCTCGAAACCGCACGCAAAATCTATCAAAATATACAGGAGGGACGGCTCGATCTGAATGCCTCCGAATCGGGCGTCCAGCACAGACCATCGCAGCCGGGACGAACATCGTTAACCAACGATGCACCAAATACAAAGGATCAGTGCTCATGTTAAGTATCCAAGGAAGTCTCCAAAGTCTTTAAGGATGAGCACAAGCGAATTTGCTTAAAAGAAGGGAAGAAAAAGGACGGAAATGTGCTTGAAAAATGGGTAGATTTCACACATTTCTCTAAAGAATATTTATTACAAATAAAGTGCTAAGAAAATAATAATAATAATACAGGACTAAAACAGCGAAAGGAACGAATATTTCTTCCTGTTTTGTGGTATTTTTTTCGGATCTATTCTTTTTTATTTTGTTTTAAGAATGTTATTCATCTAAAATTGCTTGCACGTTATTTCCTAGCAGAATCAAACACAAAATTGTTTCGCGATATTTTCATTGCAAAGTTGCATTATTATATTTCACGTATTCCGTTAGAAATATGATCAGGAATATTCGTTTCACCTTTTCGACGTAGTTAATTTTATATGAATTATTATTATTATTATCCACTTTATTATTGTATATTATTATATGTTATTAAATAAGTCGATTATTATTTTTTGTAGTGAATTTTATTTTGTAGTAAGTAGAAATGTAACGATCATGGTGTAAGAGTATAAGTAAAAATTTAAAATTTTCTCATGATCAAAAGTTTTAATTTGTTGTATTTATTATTAAGTAACAAAATTTTTCCCCTAAAAGCAAATTTGTACAGATTTTTAACTACAATAGATTTGCACGAATTGTAGTAATTAGTAATAAGAAAAAAATCTAAAAACTTCAAGAGGAATTTCAATCATATTTGAAATCATTGAAAGATTAATAAATGTTACATTAGATAATCGTAATTTTAACTTCTGCAATAAGAATCTGAATATAATATCTGCTCTCTCTGAGGAGTGGAATTTTTAACTGGCTCCTTACATTATACTGCTAGTTCTATCGGATGATAGGTTTTTTTTCTGATTCTCATTTATTATTGTTTAAAATACAAGTTAAATTAGAATTTTAAAAAACCCAACGGATAGACATTCAATTTCTTTGAGCATTTTTATACATTAAAAACTGCAAATTGTCCACATTTTTTGTATATAGATTAAAGCATTTTTTAAAAATATAAACAAACACTTCTTCACTCTAGTAAACATTTTAAACTGTAAGCAAAGTAATACAAAATAATAAAATAATATATTATATATTGATGTTATAGGTGAATGCATGATGTGTTAGAAACGTATGTACATATGTATACATACGTATATATAATAAAAAATATATACATAAAGACATACATTTATATACGCTAATCCATAAGATATTAATAGAAATATTAGGAAATAGCATATTTAACGATTAACTGGATAATAAATAAATGAAACTAATATATTGAAAATTCTTCTTTTTCTATAGAAATGGAAATCACAACTTTTAATAAAAAACAATCCAAAATCATTTACTTTCATGTTACTATCGGCGATATGAATTTCGTTTTTAATAAAATCTCAAAATTAACTTTTTATTACCATTCATATGAAAAAACAACAAAAAGAAAACCATTGACGATCAGGGCAAAATTAATGTTAATATTTAATTAATTATTTATTTAATTTTATTCTTAATTTAAAAGGAATGTTGTTCGTTTCAGCGTAACATAAAATTGAAGATAATTAAATACACACAGAGTTTTATTTACATATAAGCGTTAGAAAGGAAAATTAAGTTATTAATAAAAATCAATAAAATAGCGTCAATAAGATATCAAATCAGATCAGAATAATTTTTAGTTTATACACAGAAGTTATTTTACATTAGCGAATTAGCATTTTACTTACAATAAACCAGAATTATATTATTTATTAAAAAATGTTGGTCCCAAATTAAAAAAAAATAAATTATTTATTCTGTAGAACTCAACATTATGTTGAAATCTTTCAATTGTGCATTAAAACATGAAAGAAACTTAAAAATCTAAGTTTTACAAGAGTTCAGTCCAATTTACTTAACGACTATTTTTCACATACAAAATCTCAAAATCAAAAGAATAACTTTAATACATACGAGTAGTTATTAACATAATCTAACTTTTTGACGTTAAAGCTACGATATCCCATGCGCTGGCTTCGTGTTTCGAACACAAATCCAAACTAATGGCTGCATCCACCTGCGCCGCCGCTGCACGTAGACAAGTTCCCGAGGCCATGTTGTAAATGGGACTTCGTTCTTTTTTTGTGTGCCGCCACTGTTGATCGGCCAACATCTCGTGGCATTTATTAATGAGCGGCAACGCGCCCTCCGCCTCCAGGCACAACAACTTATCTAAAATAATTTCTGATTTTTCGGTCTCGTACCAGATTTGATTCTTCGTTTTGCGACATGGTTGCAATGTTAGTGGGCTACGCTTACGCCAGAAGCCCTTCACCTTGGGAGCTACCACAGAGGCGCACAGCTCTGTTCCGGACAGACGCAACATATAGCTGTCGATGTAGGTACGTTTGCGTGAATGCCACGGCTGGAATAGTGGGGCCCCAGCAGGCGATTGCTGCTTCTCTTCCTTACCGGGAATACGCAACTCGGGATACACATTCTTTAGATACCAATCAAATGAAGCGCACTGCAACCGTTCGCGTAACTGTTGGCGGTCCGTGATGTCGCCGTAGTCGTAACTCTTATGCAGCTTTTCATGTTTAACAAAGTGTTCCTTATAGTCATCCATCCAGACGTATGCCAGACGCAATGAATTCTTCAACATGGTGTTCTTACCATCGGGCGAACTGTAAGGACGCCGCTTTCGAAAAATATGTCCAACGCGTGAACAGGGCAATATGTTAACAGAGCCACCGCACTGCCAAACGCGAAAAGATATTTCAAGGTTTTCACCACCCCAGATGTCCATGCCCATATCATATTCGCCAATATGCTTAAAGAAGAGACGATTCACGGCGAATAGACCACCAGCCATAGTTGGCGACCGAAACGGACCTGTTAAATTTACGAAAACAATAAAGCAGAGTCCATTGATATCATGTTCATATGTATATCAACTCAATTAATTGGCAGTTCTTATTTTTTAATATCGATGAACTGCATTTGGCAGAGAAAACTGCATACTCACCCTTAAAATCACTTTCATTTTTCAGCGTACCATTCGGCAAGTTGTCCCATTTGAAGTGCAAACCCCAATTAAAGCCACCACGCACCAGGGGACTCGCGGTGTACTCAAATGTGTCCGCATTAATAATATCGATCACTGGCACCGCTAGCGAAGAATTATCGCGTTCTACCTGCTGCAACAGCGGCTCAGCCCACATCTGATTCACCTCGATGTGGCTGTCTAAGAATAGGAGCACCTCACCGCTTGCCATACGCGAACCAATAACTCGTGATCGTATCAGACCTTCTCTTCGTGAATTACGTATATAATGCAGTTGTTCATAGTTCAAATGCGACCGCAGTTCGTCCTCTAAATTCTGTTCCAAATCTGGAAGATCACTGAAATCGTCTACAAGAATAATTTCTTTAAGCAGTCGAAGCGGTGTGCGTTTCAGCACAGTTGAAATTGAACGCAGCAAAGTCATCTTGTGTTCATTGTAGAAGCACATGACAACCGAAGCAGAAGGCAGCTCCTCCACCTCGTAACGTTCGTTGCGGCATATTTTGTGACGTGTGTCTGGTATTTTTCGATAGTTTCCGATGTTGTTGGAAACCAAGGCATTGAATGCGTGTTGCTTATAACCTAGATCACGTACGTGTTTATCTTCAATATTTTTAACCATACCGAAGGTGTTGAAAATTGGTGATTCTGATTGCGCTGTTAGTGACTCTGCTAGAGGCACATGCTCTACATCACGATCGTGTACAGTTGGTTGTTCATCTAACCAACCACCTTCAGCTATCGATCTTTTCAAGCTATGAATGTAAAGAAGGAGCAGTAACAACCAGATCAAAAATCCCAGAAGCATTCCGAGACTACAGTATTTATGCAGTATCGACCGCCAAAAAGATTTGTGAAAAAATCTACGAATATTCATTTCAATTGATGTTGGTGTTGCTTCCTTGCTAATACTGGTATTATGCACTTGTTGTTTTTTAAAAAATTAATGTTGACACGACCAATTTTATGAGTTCCAATTGTTTACTAATTAAAATATCCTATAACAGTTCACAATAGACACCTATTTTAAAAATGGCCAATGCCACACACAGATTTTTTTCAGTCGATGCTGTCAACTTTTTAGGTGAGTGAGGAGATAAAGAAAGGCAAAAGTCCAGACTTCAACTCCTAAAAACTTAAAAGAATCGCTTCAAAGCAATCTGTGTGTGCATTGGCCAATGAAATTATCAATAGTTTAGGGTTTATTGAACCGCAAGGTTGGTAGAAAACAAAGCCACGCATTTCAGTATACGTGACGTCACATTGGCTCTCAAAACAAAACTACCGGAATGCGGAACTTTTTCTCTATCAACCTTGTGTCACTACCTCGACGGCGAACATCGATGTTTTAAAAATATCGTTGTTCCATCCCTAACCACACGTGCGAAGTGTTTATATTAGTTTAAAAATATATTTCTACTTTAAAATTGCTTATTAAAAAATCATGCTCAGACAATGTTTGTAAACGAAGTAAATGAAGTGAAAATTTATAATTTAAGCGCTGGAAAATCGGTGCCAGAAGTAAGTTTTAAAATAAGGTTTTAGAGTAACATGTTAAATTTAATTGGGCCTTTTTAGTGGCTGACGGATCGACGCAAACGTTCCAAGTTGATGAAAAAAGTCGACTCGAGGCGGCAAATCGAATTAATACAGGATTTTGATATGCCCGGAGTTTGCACATCGATTCGCATGAGTCCGGATCAGCAAAATATTCTGGCCACTGGAACCTACAAACCGCGCGTTAAGTGCTTCGAAGTATGCAACCTGAGCATAAAATTTGAACGTTGCTTTGACTCTGAGGTTACCACATTCGAAGTACTCAGCGATGATTACAGCAAAATGGTGAGAAATGGTTTTTTAACTTTGGAAAATATTTTGAATATAATTAAAAATAGTGATGTATTTGTTAAAGGTGTTTCTGCAATGTGATCGTTTTCTGGAAATTCATGCAGCTCATGGACGTCACTATCGGTTGCGTATTCCGCGCTTTGGAAGAGATATGAAATACCACAAGCCTTCGTGTGACCTTTTTGTTGTAGGCACCAGCAGCGTAAGTTTAACCAAAATGTTTAAAGCTGCACCTGTCTAAAAACTGCCTTTTAACTGTACTTTACTGCACTTTAGGATATCTATCGACTGAACTTAGAACGTGGCCAATTCCTGCAACCCTATGAAACGGATTCTTGTTGTCTGAATGCATGCGATATTAATCCTGAACACCATTTGCTAATGGTGGGGACGAAGGAAGGCACCGTTCAAGCGTGGGACCCACGTTCGAAAACACGATGTGCAACGCTCGATGTAGCGATTAAATTGCCAGCTGCGAAAGAATTCCCATCGGTAGGTTTTCGGCTTGAAATTGAAAGTAATGCAGAACGTAATTGTGGTCCATATATACTCTTATTTCAGGTCACTGCTTTAAAATTTAAAAATGGCCTTCAGATGGGTGTTGGCACTGCTTCCGGTCATGTTTTACTCTATGACGTTCGCTCCAGTGCACCTTTACTAATCAAAGATCATCTTAATAAACTACCCATCCAACGGATTGATTTCAACCCCAGCCAACAGGCAGTTTATTCAATGGACAGTGCAATGTTAAAAATATGGCATGAAAATAATGTAAGTACCCGCCCTGCATGGTATTTTCAACTATTCATTCAACTTTGTGCAACATCACTTTATTATTTGTCTGTCTTTTCAGGGCAAACAAATTGCTTATATTGAGTCCAGTACGACATTTAATGATTTCTGCACGATACCCAATTCGGGTATGTTTTTCCTTGCACAAGAAGATGTTAAAATGTTGACCTACTATGTTCCTGCAATGGGACCAGCTCCGCGTTGGTGTTCATTTTTGGACAATCTAACCGAAGAGATTGAATCTGAGGTTGGTTTTATATATAGAATTCATAATATAATTAATACATTCATAGTACGAGTATTGTTAACATTATTTAATTTAATTTTAACTCTCTTTCTTTATTCTTTAATAATCTTTCGTTATTATTTACAGGTTGTTGAAAACATGTACGATGACTATCAATTCGTGACCCAAAAAGAATTAGAAGAACTTGGATTGGAACATTTGATAGGCTCCAATTTACTAAAGGGTTATATGCATGGGTAATAACATCCGTATTCGCTGCAGCTCTTTGAAAAGATTATTATATATATTTTCTGTTGTTTACTTAGCTATTTCCTCGACGTTCGCCTTTATAATAAAGCCAAAGCCGTCGTTGAACCCTTTGCTTTTGACCGGTTTCGAAAAGAGAAAATCCGTAAGGAAATCGAAAGCACTCGCCAACCTCGGTTACAACTTAACCAGCATCTACCGAAAGTTAATCAAGAATTGGCGCTTAAACTTATTGAAGAAAAAGCCAATCCAGCACGTGTGGCAAAAGCCAAAAAAGCTCCCAACTTGTTGGAGGACAATCGTTTCAAAGCTATGTTTGAAAATGCGGATTTCACTATCAATCGTAATGCTGAGGAATATAAAATGTTGGCTCCGGTGCTCAATCGTCTCGAGAAATCAAAAATAAAAGAGTTGAAAAAACGCGTTGAGGTAGCAAGGGTCGCAGAGCTGCATGCGGATGAAGCGAAACCGCACGAGGAAAGTGATGATGATGAGGATCTCTTTGGCTTTGATAAGAACGATGACAGCGAAAAATCGGAGGAATCCTCAGATGATGAGAATGTCCGTGAATTTGGAAAAGAAATGAAGAATGCTTACAAGGACGTCAAGCGACAACGTGCAGCAGAAGATGAAGCTGCTTTGAATGCAATTCGTAATAAGATTGCTGAAAAGCATGATGCCACGCTATCGACGCCAAATCAAAAAGAGTCAAATGTTAACAGTGAGAAATCCCCAGAAGTGGAATATGTGACCTATTCTCATTCTGGACCGTTCGAAATCAGTGGCAATAACCGAGCAGCGATGATGGCGGCCTCTAGGGTCTGTTTGCAAAATCGAGTACAGATCGAAGAGAAACAGAACGGCCAAGTTGAGACCATTGGAAACTCATTGGGCAATCGCCAAATGACGTTCGATATAAGAAAACGAGTCACTCGCGATATGAAGAAACGCGAGTACGAAATGAAGAAGCACCGCGAAGAACGCAAGAAGGTCATACGACCGATCAAGTCTTTGAAATTGAAAAAGGTTAATTTTAAGTAAATTATAGTGTATAAATAGATTGTATATACCTTTTGTATGAGAAGTTATAATCACAAAAATTATTTTGTATTCCTTTTTACGCCAAAAGTAAACTTAAAACTAGCATTGTTTTAGAAATCATAAGTACATGAAGTTTTAAATCTATTCATTCTATTTGTTTTCCCCACTTCGAGTGTAACAACGTGGTAATTTTTTTTTATTAATAACTTGTATATCATTGATATATTGAAACGATTTTTAGAAAAAGTTTTAAATACTTGCTGAAAACTGCAACATTCTGTTTTTTGACAGTTTGGGAATAGCTACTGAACAGCTGATTTATAATTATTTTTCTTTTCAATAAATTTCTTTGAGATTTTGTTCAATACTTTTTTATCTTTTTATCAAATAACGTTTTTGGAAAATATTTCCAATACAGCAGAAGAAGGCATAGAAAAAAATATAATTTTTCTTTTTTCCGAATATTTTTAAATTAATAAAAAATAATTTGTTGCAGAAAATAGTCTTATATCTAATGGTAAGATGTTATCGACAAATTGCGAAGATCAAGAAGAGATTAATAATTCTTACAGTTTGGTCATATACGGAGTGAAGAAACACGTAAGTCAAGTATACCTATGTTTGGCTAATATCAATGCTTTTAGGGTAAAGTTAGTACCACAAACAAAATTAATAAATGTAATGCACCTGGAGACCGTCCATAGAAATTTCGCACATTTTTATGTTGGCGAAACTGCGAATCAGCTGTCAAAAAATAGAAACACGAAGCGCTAAATTATAAAAATCAAAGTCGAACTAATTTAAATTTTATACACAACTGCTTTCTAACCACTGTTAATATCGGATGATCACATAAATAAGATCTGGATGTGATTACCTTCCCGTTTCATTTGAAAGACATATCTTTAATCTGAATTAGATTAGAACTACGGGAACACAGCCAATCAATATCAAAAAAGTCTCGTTTAACCGTTAACTATTGGAGTAATTTCAGATATCTTGCACGAAGTTTAAATTCCAAATCGAGCATGCATTTGGACCGATATTAGACTTAAAATTAATACCTTATACAGACTGGAACATTGCACAAGTTGCTTGCAAAACCAAAGAAACATTTCATCGGTAGGTTAGGCGATTCAGTGAAATTCTTGTGTCATTTTAATATTACTTTCTATTCAGATTACTTGATTTTGACGCAGACCACTTTGAAAAACTTTGCCATGACATTAAAATTTTCCCGAACAGGCCGTCGGCTTTCCCCCAAGTCTCTGAGATCGTTGAACGCGACACACGAATTTTTCATAAACTAAACCATGACTGTTGGCGTAGAGTGTGTGAAGCGTGCACTCTAAAGACTCAGGTTCAATTGGCCAAAGTCTCTTATATTTTTTTTGACATAATCAGCGATATTTGGGCCCGTCGATATCGGAACAACTTCTCGTATGACTTGCACGGGTTTGAATTCAAACAGGAATTGACAGCTGTCGAGTTGCAGGATTTCCTCATTGTTTGTGGCGCTTCTGTGGAGAAACTTAACTTCAACACAATATTCGATTTTCCCCTGATACAACGACATTTTGCCAGTGGTGGAAACATCTTGCACAATGCCAAGCAATTTTTGAATTCGAATTTTTGCAAACATTTGCCACATTTAAATAATCTGAAAGCGATCGAAGTGCATGGGAAATTCTTGGCCGATTTCACATTGAAGGAGGTAGCACGTTATTGCAAAGACCTACGAGTTCTGAAGTTACTGGATCCGGACACAAGATGGTTCACGGGAAAGTATCTACATCTGTTGAGCAACCTCAACGTCTTGATCCTCAAAGATTGCGAAAATCTAAGCCCAAAAAATATGCTTCGACTTTGTAGAACTTTGAAAAACCTGACAAGGCTTGATATAACTGGTTGCAAAGAATTGCAAGACGTAGATTTCATTCTTCAAATGTGCCAGAGGATGCGTGGTTTGGACAGTCTTAAAATTAGTGCCATTTTTAGTGGAGCGGTTTTAGATGCTATTCTACAGCTGCCACGTCTCAAGTCACTGCAGTTGTTTTGGGTGAATACATTTCCGGAGTTCGAGAGTTTGTTCATGGAAAAATTGCTAAAGCACCGAAGCTCACAACTGATTTCTCTAAGCTTCGACAATGACAGGTTGACTATGGAGAACACTTCTAAGAATCCGGTGCCGCCGGATAAATACGCGCTGATGCGAGAGACTACCACAATCCAGGGCTATGCGTGGAACTTGAAGTTTGCGCCGACGGAAAGTGACACGTTGGCTGCGTTTTCAAACTTCACTGCTCTACGCAAACTAAGCTGCATATACTGTCGCCCGATAAGATCGAAACTGCTGTTAGACTTGATTCAAACGTGTTCAACTTTAAAACTAATCAAACTGATCGGATGTCGCTCGGCAGAGGATGAAAGGTTGCTGTATTCATTGCAGTCGCAAAAGAGGGTGAGGTCCTCCAGGGGTGAGGTGACAGCGTGTGACATATCCATAGAAGGAATTTCATTTTCGGCACTACAGGTTGGTTTTCTATACATTTCCTCAAACCTCTGCCCCGATCTCAAAGATCCAGTGAAAGAAACTTTTATAATTTCGTTTATAAACACTGTATTATGTTTATGTACCTTTTTTTCTTATTTTACTTTACTTACTATGGACGTGTATTTATTTTTGTACTAATTTTTTTTAAATGTTTCCTTTCTTGCAGCAACTTCGTCACACTATTCTTACGTTGCCCTATCGCACTAGGAGTCGTCCCACGGTTTTGCGCAGCATATTGAGTGAATTTAATTAAACTTATAACGAATCTTTTTACGATTCATATTTGTGATGTGAAGCTTTGAAGTATTCTTTATTTGAATCGTTCGTTCCACGGTTGCTCTTAAAATTGTTCTGTTTCGTTATTGTTTCAATAAAACGTTTTTATTGTATTTATATCTATTTTATTCTGTTATTATATTTTATTTTAATTTTATTATATTTAATTTTATTATTCTTTCCGGCCAACTTTTAGCAATTTTGAATTTATTAAAGAAAGAAAGAAAAAAGCTTTTCTACTAAAACAAGTTTTAAGCTTTTCTTGTTGCCAATTAATTATAGTTGTTGTTTTTTTGCTGGCAACAAAGAAGGTCTGCAGAATATAAATAAAAGTTGGCCGCTTAGAATTTGAAGTTTATTAACAGTTTGTGTTTCGTTTTGAGCAGATCGCCGCCGAGTTGGAAACAACAACAAAACATTTCTGTAAACAATAGAAAAATTATTATTTTTAAATAATAATAAGAACAGTATTAAAATAGTATTATACTGAATAAAACAACAAAGGTAAATGTACAGTTTTCGCCATTTTTAGAAATAAGGACACTTTAATAATAGATAATAATAATAAAATGGATAATGAATCAATAATAAGATAATTGATTTGTAAATTGAAATAAACGTAAAGTGATAAAATGTATAAACGTTGGTTAATATAATCGAGAGTGTGGTGTTTTTAATATAATTTTTTAATTAAAGAACTGCGTAGACATTTAGTACAGCATTCAGCAGTTTGAAACCTAAAATCAACAGTTTAAAAACTGTATATGTAACTATAGCTTAAGTCAAATCTAATCTCAAATTAACTCAAATATTATCAGAAATCCAATCAAAATGCCTCTTAAAACCCCAACTTAAATTCATGTGAGGTGGAAAATATATGAATAAATATTGAAATTTGAAATAAGTTGAGAAAAGTTGCTTAATAATAAAAACCCAAATAATAATTTTAAACTCTATTTTGACCAAATTAAGTAATTTTCCTGTTCTTCAAGGCAAAACAAGTCTCGGGTTTAATCGTTTGCTTCTCGTGAAGAAAAAGCATCAGATTCATAGAAAAAAACTACATATGTTAAAAGTTCAAAGCGTTGTCTAAAAACTACGTTTGCGTTTCATTTTCTTCTTAAATTCATCGATTTACGTTACTTTTTATACTCATATTTTGTGAAAAAACTAGCAAAAAAGCAAGACTGCTTAGAAAGCAAAAATATATTAGAAATCTACTATAGATACCAAAAAAGGTCAACGATTTACAATTCGTAGTCATCCTTCGTGAATCACAGAAATGACCAAAAAAAAAAATGTTTTTCAAAACATAAGTAAGGAAAACTGAATATAATGAATGTAAATTGAATTTACCACAATCCAAAATTCGGAAAATTACTCATTAAATATAGTAATAAAAACAAAATAGTAAAGAAAAGATTTTGGTTTAATTGTAAATTGAAATGAGTATAAATATGGAATGAAAACATCCATAAAATGTAAAAATTATTATCCAAAAATGTATTTAAATGAAAAAAGTTGAAAGTAAAAAACACAAAACTTAAGTTACCGTTATAACTTGAATAGATTTTGTACCCTATAAGAAACATTTACAAGCCACTGTGCAGCAGATGATCTACGCTACGTTTCTACGTCCCACTCTTGTCTTGTAGCTATTAATTAAAATTTATGTATATTTTTGTCGCTGATTTCGGGTTGGTTTTTTTATCTAAGTTTCTATTCTTCTATTTAACCTTTTATTTGATAAATTTATATGTACGAGTATTTTGTAAGTTGTTAATAATTTGATTTTTCCACGTTTCAATACTTCAGCTATTCTCTCTTTCTGTTTGCGTGCTGTTATGGTTCTTTAGTTGACTTAAAAACATAGCTTAGTGTTAGCCTTGGTTATATGAATATGTATATATGTATATGTAAATACATAGCTGAACATAAATCACGACAAACTACGAACAGCTGCTGAGGTTTGCTAATGCTAGCAGAATTTACCGTGCAAGCGTCAAGGTAAACGTACAAACTGTGAACATTTTGAAGAAACTTAAAAATATAACACTTAAAACACGAAAATTCAAACGAAAATAATAAATGTGACAAATTAGAAAAACAAGAAATAAATAAATAAATAATAAAAAATATTGATAGTACAAATAAAGAAACAAATTAAGTAAAAAACTTGCCTTAATACACTGTATATTTGTCAATATCATTGCGTAAATTAAGCAATTAATTAATGCTTAATTAAACAAATTCGTTGTTTCTTTTGCCGTTACTTCCTTGCAACTCTTTTTAATCTCCCATTTTTTCCCTTTTCATTTAATACCAAGATATTAATAAGAGCTGCTTTTCGGGCTGTTTTAAGCAAAGCAAAAACAAAACTAGCCTTCGAAATATCGTCATTATATAACAGTGAGTACAAATGTTTGGCCACAGTCTGATGCAACTTTTAATATATAGTATGTTCATGTATCATATAGCATGGTATGTATCACCATCACAACTCAAGAGACATTATTTACTATTCAAGGAAAGACTTTTATTACACTCAAAGAGCATTTGGCAATAATTTATTGACGTTTTATAAAATAAATAAGAAAATCAAGATCGTTCTACAGATCTGAATTCATATGAGTGGAAAAATTGGAATACGTATTCAAAAATCAACGAAATTCAATAAATTAAAATATCATTTGCGGAAAGAAAATTATTATTATTTTTAGTGTAGCGTTTACTAGTGTGAACTAGCTCACTGCTAGCTACCACTCACTGACTTCCGGTTTGAAGTGATTCGGATTGAAAAAAATCAAAATTTTACGTCGGTACACACAAAACATTAGACAATAATTGTACTTCATGTATTGCATTGAAATCCCGAAAAACGAGATTTTATTACGGATATTATTATTAACTGTTCTCGTGTCTAGTTTGTTATTATATTCTTGTTATGTTATTTTTTACTTGAGTATGTATTTTTGGTCACATAAATCGATTAAAACCAGTTTTAAATAGTTTTTCACTTTTGTTTTTTTGTGTATTCTTATTCAAATTTATGACTAATAAACTGTTTCGTTTTTCAGTGTTTAATCAGCTAAAATACTGTTAATTAACTTTAGCATTTACGCTATAAGCCGTTAGGCTTCTTTGACCTTAACGGATTCCTAATAGAGCTCTGAAATATTAAAAAAAAGGAATGTTTATTTGAATTAATTTATTAGTTGTCGTGGAATGTTGGTCGAATAAACTTTTAACCTCAAACTCACTTCACAGATGCTCCGTATTCTCGTTGTTGCTTTCTGCCTGACCGTGCCGGTGCTTTCGTACTCTTCAGGTGCTCCGGATAAAATCTGCACCAATGGTCTTGTGCCCGAACATCACACGGAGCCACAGTCGTCCCCGGTGCCCTATAGTTTTTCCGGCAGCAGCAGTGTCAAGGCAGGCAACAAAGTTTCCCTCTCTTTGAGCGGTGGTGATTTCCTGGGATTTGCTATACAAGCTCAAGATGCGGCTGGCAAACCAATTGGACAATTCCATGTTGTCGATGCGAAAAATTCGCAGACCATAAAATGTTCAGCCGAGAAGGTGAGTATCGTGGGACTTTTGCAATGATTTGTTTAATTCTATTTCGTGGTCGAATTTAGGATACGCTGACACACAAGAAGATCGACAGCGCCAAACCATTGACACTACTGCAGTTCGATTGGATGGCTCCAGAGGACTACAAGGGCGCGGTCAAGTTTGTTGGCACAGTGGCCAAAAACGGCGGCACATTCTGGGTGGGAAAAGTGCTGAGAGAGGTCAAAGTTGAGTAAAGGACAAGACGGTGCACAATCATCAACAGTTTTAGTTATGTTATTTTAACGTATATTTTCATTTTGGTATCGAAAAGAGCTAATAAAATAAAGAAATCAGTATTATTTGTGATTTATTATTTGTGATATCTAAGAACTCGAACGTTCTACAGTACAGTACAGAAAAGATTTAAGTAAATCCACATTTAAGCAAGTTATGCATCGAATAATGTAATTCTGAAGTTTCCAATTAATACATAAAATAAAAAGTTTCAATCAACATTGAAAACGACACTAAACTAAACTTTTTGTTTAATTTAAAATTCTTCACAAATGCTTCGATATGATACAGAAATACGATAAGCAATACAACATAAAGCAAGGAACATAAAATCGAAGTTAGTAAAAACCGTACGTGTTTTAAATAAATATTTTAAATTGCAAACTACAATGCGATTGAATAACTTTTAGCAATAAGTCGCGCACAGGACAAAAACCACAAAGATAAATTCTATCAATTTTAAAAAAATGTAGAAAAATAATTACATTTACTGCACATCGCATTTAAACGAATCGTGTTACTATTGTTCTTCCTCTTCTTCCTCTTTCCCCATCTTTGACGCGCAACAAAGAAAGTGAGGCGGCTAAGACATCCTTGCTCGTGTAAGTCAATTACTTCATTTAGCTCAGATCTTAATCGCTGCTTGTCGCCGGCATAAGAGAAGCTAAGTAAATCAATAAGAATTGTGTTATTTATTTGGTACATTGGATCGAATTTGAGCATTTGTACAATAAGAATTCCTTTAGTTTGAAGTGTCGTCTCTTACCTAGCATTGCATACACATCTATACAGCTGGTTGGATCCGGAAGTTGCATCCTGCCTTTTTAAAAACCTTTTCTGGCACACTGGGCACAACACATCATTGTTTTCGGCCATGTTAATCAGATAGATTTCATTTTGCTCTTCTAATTCCAATTGATCTTCGATGAACCAATTGTACTTGAGATCTTTGTAGATCTCCTGCATGAACATTTCCATTCCTCTATGTACTTCCATTAACTCATTATATAGTTTTTTCCACTCTTCTGTTGCTATATCCTCAATGCGACTCATATGTTGAAAGCAACTTTGTCGAGCTCCACGGGTTCGAATGCGGCATTTCTATAGTTATAAATATAATATGAAAAGTATTTACTTAAATTGCTATGTGAAATAGCACATGGAGAACATGACAATCCTACCTCACGTAAGAAATCCTTCATCTTGAGGGTTCTGAAGCAAACAATCCTTTGTTCTCTTGCCGCCATCCTTGACGCCAGAGCACTAGGACCGAGACCCACTAGATCACGCGGCCAATTATGAGACATGATTATATATTTATTCTTATCCAAATATGTGTATTTTATACTATGCAATTTCTAAAATATAAAGCATTCAAATATCTCAAGATATTTCAAGACAACTAAAACACGCGCCAAAACCATATGCAAAACAGCGAAAACTTTTACAAGAAATATTTGACAGCACAAAGAACTGTTACTTTTAAATATTGCCCAAAACACATGAGCAGACTTTGGCCGATGCCACAGTAGATGCTTTCGAAAAGATTCTTTGAAGTTTTTAGGACTGTGATCACTCTTCGATAAAAGCACCCAAATTTGTAAAACTTTGTTGTTGCTTCGCAGCAAAAAACGAAAATGAGCTTTCATGATAACGAGTAAAGTTTAATCCCAGCAATTCCTGTCAAATTGTATAAAACTGCCAAACATGTATGTGGAATGTATGGCATAATAGCAAACGAAAACCCTAAACTAACTTGTTCTTACTTATGCAATAAATTTCCCCAAGAAGAAATTATCAGATTCACTCCCGTGTATTCCATGTAGAAAGAAGTTACTGCATACGTTTTATATGCACATGTGTTTTGGGCATTACTTTTAGAACAATTTTTGTACTAACCGGATGCATAATTTTTGACACAGGGATGTTATCTTCAATATAATACAAAAACAAACAACGTAATCTTGTTTTGAGAATTAATACTCACTTTGTCGAATTATGGCAATATTTCATTCAGCAAAAGTAATAAGCCACATTATTTCGTGATCGCATTTAGAATACTGAGTACGAAAATAAAAACAATTACATGCCTTTTTAAATTTTCTCATGTTTAGTAACTTTAGAATTCTTCAAAAAAAAATACATCCGATGTGATGCCGCAATAAGATAATTGAATAAATAATTACTTTCAAACCTTAACATCAAATTAAATGCAAATACACAAATCCGTACATAATAATCCATATTTTTGTAATTCAGTAGTAATAAATAAATACAGTTTAAGTAAGTTCAATAACTGTTTGAGCAATTTTTATGCAAACTTTTATAAATATATCGGCCAACGACGAAAACGGAAAAGATTCATTTACAGACTACAAAAATAGTCACATTTCTCGCACATCACATTCAAAATATTTCCAACTCGACCCTCCTGTGGCTCAACAAAGAAAATGAGACCAGCAACACATTTTTGCTCATGTAAATCAATTTTTTCATCAAGTGCAGATCTTAATCGCTGCTGATCGCCGGCAAAGGAGAAGCTAAGTAAAACAGTAAAAATTATGTCATTTATGGTACTTTTTATATAATTTGAATATTTGTACGGTCAAAATTTCTTTCTTACCTAGCGCTGCATATACATTTGTAAACTTGGTCGGATCCAACAGCTGCATCCTGCCTTTGCAAGGACTCTTTTTGGCACATTGGGCACAACAAATCATTGTTTTCAGCGACATTAATCAAATAGGTTTCTTCTTGTTCTGCTTGTTCCTCCAGCTGTTCAACGAACCACTCATTTAGCTCGTCTACAAGCTCTTTGTAAATCTCTTCCTGTAATGAAATATCTTTCTCTAGCTCAGCCAACTCTTCGCGTAGTATTTCTTCTATGGTGACATTCTGCAGATTACGTGAATTTTGAAAGCACAGCTGCCGAGCTTCACGAACTCGAATGCGGCATTTCTATATAATTGTGGAATCATTTTAGACGCATTTAATTAAATTGTTATGAAATAGTAACGGGAAATGAGCATACTTCACGTAACAAATCCCTCAGCTTGGGTGTCCCAAAGCGATATATCTTTGCCGCCTTCTTCGATTGCAGCTTCTGTTGGGCGCTAGTGTGGTACACCGGACTCCGCGGACATTCGAGCGACATGATTTTCAATTTAAAGCCTGCCGAATTGAGTTTTTTATTATTATACTATTTAATTTTTCAGAAGTAATAAATAAAAGTTGTTTTTGAATAACAAGCGAATACGCAAAAGTGAAGCCAGAACTTTTGGTGCCAAAAACATTTCTCACTCAACAAACAGCTGAGTTTTGACATATCGTTACTTTTAGAACAGTGTAGTTTGGGCCCAAACCGGATGCATACTTCTAGACATACAGGGACGTGAAAACTAAAAATTTAAAGAATTCCTGGAGTAATACAATATTAACCATCAACTTATAAACTAATCCAACATATGTGGTTACACGAGTGGAAGAAAAAACATTGTGAAAATTAGAGCGGGAGATAATGAATGGGGGTGGAAAAGAAATAGCAAGGATGCTCCGAAAAACCAATTCCATAATTAAAAATCCGTGGATGCATTCCTGTTTCCAGTTTCAGACAGTCGAAAATAGGAATTAAATAAGAAATTGCAAATTATAATTAAATGCTTGGGTGCTGCACTAATAAAAAAGGAACATAATTACATATATAAATAATATGAATCGTAGTCGAGTGAACGAATATTTATTTATTGAAATGAAAAATATAAATGTTCGTCGTTCTCCCCAAAGCTGTTCGTTGTTCTTTGTGGTGTTTCAACTTATAAAACACGTTTGTATATGGAAAAAAAAAATTAAAAACAGAAAATTAAACAAATTAAAACAGAAACAATAACTGTTTCAGCTGCATTTCTTTTTTGTTAGGTTTCTGTTATTTATTTTTTATAATCTATTGCCTAAACTTTCAAATATCGCACTTAATTTATCATTTACTGAACAAGCTCACTCATTATTGAGTACTAAAAATGGCTGTTTCGCAAGACAGCCAACATGCAGAACGACTTCCCTTCTCTGTTTCCTTTTCTATAACAACGTGCAAGTGACAAGTTAAGGTTAGCGAAATTGTGTGGATTTATGTATTTTAAATTGTTTTGTTGCAATGAAAACCCGCAAATCTTCATCCACAGATGACTGCCACGGACGTCAAGAAAACCGAAGTCAAAAAGAAGCTTCCTGTGGTGCCGGAATCGAAACTCAAGTTCACAAAGAAAGTGTACAGCAAACGAGCCTCTGAAACCAAGAGGAAACTGAAACGTAGCGCTGTCATTGCACTGCGTAAACGCGAAAATCTGGTGCGTGCCGAGAAATATCAGAATGTATACCTGAAGGCCGAACGTAGGGAAATCAAATTGCGCCGTTTGGCAAAATCGAAGGGACAATATTATGTTCCCGGTGAAGCTAGGTTGGCGTTCGTTATCCGTATTCGTGGGTGAGTTCTCTGATAGGAAAGGAAATCATAAAGGAACGAACGTAATGTTCGAAAATACATCTAATTTTCCTTTCCCGAATGTAATTCTGTAATGGCAATAAGAAAAATTGGTATTTTTCTGTCCACAGTTAATTCAAAAGTTCTGACATATATTCAGTCAGACATTATCTTGTTGTTTGGACAGATTTTCTTAAAAACAAGAAAGCATTTGGCTGAAATTAATATTGATTTAAATATGTAGTTGTTTACATTTTACTTTACAAATTTTAACAAAATCAACATCGATCTAACATTTATTAAAATAACTCTCTATATTTCAGTATCAACAAAGTTGCTCCGAAGGTACGCAAAGTTCTTCAATTGTTCCGCCTACGCCAAATCAATAACGGTGCTTTCATCAAGTTGAACAAGGCCACCATTAACATGCTTCGCATTGCTGAGCCTTACATTACCTGGGGTTATCCGAATCTGAAGTCGGTGCGCGAACTCATCTACAAGCGTGGATTTGTCAAGCACCAACGTCAACGCATTCCCATCACCGATAACTTCGTGATTGAGCGTAAAATGAGGAAAGCGCACAACATTCAATGTGTCGAAGATATGGTGCACGAAATTTTCACCGTTGGCCCCCACTTCAAGTATGCCTCCAACTTCCTGTGGCCCTTCAAGCTTAACACACCAACTGGTGGATGGCGCAAGAGGGCCAACCATTACGTTGAGGGTGGTGACTTCGGTAACCGTGAGGACAAAATCAACAAGTTACTGAGAAAAATGATTTAATTTACTAGAAGGAAGGAAACTGCGTTTCTCTTTACTGATACTTATCTCGTGTATTAGGAAAAAAGAAAGAGTAGATGTAATTTTTATTTTACACAACAAAACATACGGAATAAAAAGTTGTAAAAAAATAAAAAAGCTTAATCATTTATTATCCAAAACATGGAAATAACAAGTGCATGAATCATAAATTCATGAAATTATGTAAATGTTGTTACTCGATTATGAAATTTTAATGAATGCCGTCGGGAAACAAAATTATACAAAAATACATTTCTTATGGAAACCACTTCTTTGTTGGCTTTGTACAAAGAAGTCTTCAAATTGATGTTTCCCGCATCTGAGGTCCATATATCGAATAAAAATCATAATATTGAAAGGTTAATGCTACTTTAAAGACAGGAATTTTGTCTTCCTGCTAAAACTAAAACACCTTTTTATCTGTATGATGAGCTACGATTTGGCCTCTTGATCAAATATCTGTTTCTTTTGATCCCTACATTTAGCACCTTAAACTCCTCTGGATTCTTTTTTGTTAACACCGTACGAATGTGGAATTCTTTGTCGCAAAATTTGAAGAAAATTTATGGAGGAACAAATCTTAAGAAAGCTATACTGGAAATCTTAAGAAAGCTTCTCACATTAATATAATACATGACTAGTTTTCTCTTTTCTCTTCCTTACTCTCTTGTGACCAAACTGTGAAATTAATAGATGTAGCCGAGATACTGCTATACTAAAGTAAGTCTAACGTTCTACTGGTGGCTATTATGATCTCTTGATCAGCCAATTCTTCGTTTAAATGAGGTATTAATTTGCAGTGTCGAGTGTCCAAAACCCTCCTACCAGGGTTTTGTTAGAGAGAGAGAGAGAGTGTGTTAAAGAGTAGTTAGATAGAAACGATTTTTTACACATAGTGCGGCAGTTTTTTAATGCACGATATTGTATCTCTGTATTAAATTAAATTTAATTTATTTTATTATTAAATTATGAATTTATTGAAAAATATATCAATGCCAAGAGCTACAAAATTGTAAAAGCAGTTTTGTTTGTTTTTTGAAACAGTAGATATATAAATATGTATATTAATTTGATTGAATAATTGTTGATATCGAATATAATAATGAGAATGTAATTGTAAACTAATAAATTTTTATAGTGCTAACCTAAGGTCAAAAATAATTTAAGTTCAACTGATTCAATTTTCATATAATATAAGCTGAATTGAAATGGAAAAACCAAACAGATTTGCATCAACTAAAATAATTACATAAAGAAATGGAGACAGTATAATAAATATGAATGAAATGATAGAGAAACTAGGTACGTACATATATTATTTTGTTAAACAAACCAAGATCTTTGTATAAATTAATGAAATAAAAAACCGAACGATATATACATATACATACATATATAAATAATAAATATATATTTATACACACAAAAAGAATATTTATTAATATATACTTGCTGTTATTTGTATATATAGCAAATGTATATCTAAGTGTAAACAAGAAAACAATGCAGAATTCAGAGAGTGGAGAGCTTGCAAGAGAATGAAAAGTGAGACTTAACGAGTTTGTTATTTCTAGAATAACGTCGTTTATTAAAGTATGTATTAACTTTTGTCATAAAGAGAAATTCAAAATGTTAATCGCTGAACATTTTTGTCGGTATTTTTTACAAACTGGAACGCTTTGTTTTTCCATTTTTTGCATCTAAATATAATTTATACAATATTAGTAATTTAATTTAAATTTTAATCATTTCTGTGTCAAATTGAATAAATATGTTTGTGTGTCAAGCGCAGCCCTCCTACATGTCTCTGCATGTGTGTGTGTGTGTCTGTATTGTTTATCTTCTTAATGATGTATAATATATTTAGATTTTTTATTTAAAATTTATTATTTAAACATGCTGAAGAATACATGTTTTCGTCTTGACGTCTTTTCTGAGAAGTCGTTTTGTTTAGAGATATTATATCTTGTTATTGTATACTTGTAAATAACACTGATTCCCTGCTGCTTCTTACTGATGTCCATGCGAAACATGGATGTTCTGAACAAGTCGTTGGCCCCAGTACTCCTCCAGATCGAATGGCTTAAAATTCTTTAATTGATGATCAGATTCATTACGATAAACGACAGGCGTTCCGTGTTCGTTGACCTACAAGAAGGTACGTAAACAGAAAAAGTAGTAGAGACAAATACGAATTTTGATAACGCCATAGACGAGAAGTTTATACAGCTCAAAGTGGATATTATAATACTTTTAGAACCTAAGTCCCATGGTGTTCCATGACTACGTTAACTGTTGAAAAACCCATAAATTTTATTATAAGCAACCGAAATAAAAAAGAACTTTTTTTACTACAAGCATATATTGCTTGTAGCTACAGGTACGTCATGTCAGAGTTATCTATTGACAGATGGGGTAGATTTGCAAAAATAGTTACAACTCCCATTCTGTTCAATATATCTTCATGATTCTTTGAGATTCAGGCAGATAATTAATTGATAGACAAAGTCAATGAGTTTCACGAGGATGCTTCCAACATTTTGTTTACACAAGTTTTATTGCAAATAATTAAAAAATTCTATAACTCACTTTAGTCCATGCTTCTCTAATGTATCGAATCAGTTCGTCATGTTGTGTCAGCGGTTCTCGTGGCATTTGCGACGTATACGATGTCATCATTTTCGATGTTGATGACAGGGAAGTGTTACGATGATTATCAATGTGCTGCTGTTGATTGTTCGATGTTGATGATAGCGATGATGACGAGGATGAAGACATCGACGGCAATTGTTGTTGCTGTTGTTGCTGCTGCTGCTGTTGTTGTCCTTGACGGTGAATATATGTGAAGCGACTAGACAAGAATATTTACATAATTAGTACATTTATTTTAATTTTAAATTTTCTCAAACATAAAAGCGAATTTTACCAAGAAGTTATAACATAAGTTCTTTGAAATAAAAGTAAGATATCGGATATCAGCTAAAAGAATTCTAAAGTAGGTATCAAATAAATTTATTATAAACACAAAGTGTTCATTTTCTAAACTGTCTGTTTTATAAACAAACAGACTTCAATAAAAGTTTGCGGCAGTTCAATGAAACTTATTCGATACATCGAATCAATGACAACTTTGAGAAAAATAAAAGAAACAGAGTACTCACATAACAAAATACTCAAGTAAATTCCAGAACTTATACGTATATATAACACATGTGTTTCTTTAAATAAATAAATTAACAAAAAAAGCAAAGAAATTCTTTAAAATATTCATATCATTCTGATCTGACATTGGATCTGATCTAACAGACTTTAAGTTTTGTGGTATAAACTATTAATATAAATTTTAATTATTACTTTATACATAGATAGTTATAACCCTTTGAAATGTGAAAGGAAAGAAACTTCATTGTTGACTTAAGTGGTTATGTTTTAAAATGCATTTTCTCCTAAAATTCTGTACCGATTCTGATGAGATCTCCTCTTTCTTAAGATAGATAACTGAAATACGTTTCCAATGACATCAAAAAGATGTAACTATATCTGATATAGTTTAGGAGATATACCACGAAAGTTTCAAACATCAAATTATTACTCGGAAATGTGAACGACAAAAACGGTTGTTACTGCTGGAGTCAGCATAAGAAACAACAACAAAATGGCAGCCTTCCAGCAACGGTACATATGGTCCGAATGAAAAAATAACCAAAACCACCGGCTAATGATTAACATCATAATTAAGTTAAATGACAGAATGACTGTTTGTCGCCCACCCTTTCTTGTTGTCTTTAATTATAAATATTCAAAGCTGTCTTTGCATATACTACAGAGTATATAATTTAATTCCATTTCAGTCTACTCAATATTTTGAAGCCCTGCGAAACAAAAATGCCTCTACTGGTCTCGAAAACCAATTCGTTTACCTATTAGCAGCCTATGGGCCTTGACACTATTTTCTGCCACAACTATTTTCCCTATTTGCTTTAGTCCGCAGTGAAAATTTGATATAATGAAAATAAAAATTCAATGAAATGTAAGAAATGTTCGAATGCATTTAATTTTTTCCAATTCACTCACTTATTATTATTGCGTTCCATTTCCGCTTGGCTGTGACTGGAGTTTTTATTAGGGTATTTTTCAATAACTGATTTACGCAAAACAACTTTGTTCTCTGTCGAGGTTTTGTTTATTGCAAAATTCTTGTCTTCTTTATTTCTCTACGTGATTTTTTCTTCCTTCGATTCGAACCCAAGGAAAGTGTAAAAACAACAAATGCAAAACAAAGTGCGATAAACGTTAATGCAAATTACAAGCGACGTCAACGAAGAGCGTGCGTAAAGTGAAACCAACAAGAACAGCTATTATTCAAAATATGCAGTTAAATTGCGGCATACGAGTTTCACTTTTTTTTAGCTTTTTTCCTCCGTGCTATATTCTTATTTTAAGATCTCCAATATTTTTAATTAATATTTTCTTCTTTTGTTTGACTAACAAGACAAATTTCGACAAGCAAGACGATAACAAGAATGACAATGAAATAAAATTTACAGCCTTATAAACTAAAACGACACGTACACGTACACGCAAACTGAAACTCTAACTCAACAAAGCCAAACTCGTAAAATGTAAGCTTTCCGAGCCGACATTAGCGTGTACGTCTAAGTTTGCAGAGCGCCATTGTTTGCAGACAGAAATGTGATGCCATATGTACAATATTTTAGGGAATTTTCTAGGGAATTTTTAAAAATCCAAAGATTTGGTTCATGAATTCAGTTAGAATTTGTGAGAATCACAGAGAAAAGTCGCGGTGGCGGTGTCGCAACAATCTGGCATTTATATGCTCATATTTTTTGTGTTATTATTGTGGAAATTATTTGTGAATGAATTGCATTTATATTTTCACACAGAAGTGTAATTAAAATTGTATAATATAATTCAAATAATATATTCAGCAGAATATTGCAGCAACACGTGCATTCACTATTTTTTTACAATAAAATCACTTTTCATATAAACATTTATCTCATAATAACTTAAATGCTTTTATAAACGATACTTTCCCTTTAACTTTATCTATTTAATACATAATTTCTCATTTTGTATGCAAAATACAAATTATAATAACGCGCAATTACACTGAACGGTAGCCTCTTTGCTTGCGTCTGCCTGAGCATATTTTTCTCTGGAAATTCGACATCCTTTATACCCCGTCTACGCGACAAAATCTGCAAAGCATGTGAAAATACTAACAACAAACTTTCTTATCGCGTGGTGTATTTCCATTCGTCATCGTTTATCCTCCGCCTGTCAAAACAACGAAAAACTACGAAAAGCACAAAACAAAACGGGTGCTAAACTGAAAAAGCGTTTATCGTTTATAAGGCTGTTAATTTACAGAAAACACAGGGATGGCAAATCGGATTTATTTTGTAGAATTCACAATATAGGAACTACAAGAACTTCGTAGAATTGAGAAAACATTGCCAGAGTGATAGAATAACATTTAAAATAGAGATACAGAACGAAATAACGCTTTTTGTATGCGTAATCACAAATTATATATACTAGGGCAAAAATATTAATGTGGGATTTTCAGCTCTATGTACTGGAGGCCATGAAATTCCAAATTGGTATTTGAGTTCTCCTTTTCCTTATTGTCCGCTCTCGGCGAAACTTCTCAAAAAACTGATTTGAAAAACAAATCTCGAATGATCGTTTTAATTTAACAATTAAATTAATTAAATAATATTATTTTAATATAGATTAATAATTATAATTTATTTATAATTTTATATATGTACATTTGTAACTATAAAATATAAAATGAATTAAAAATAATGTAATAAAATAAGTAAGCAATATTTTATATAAATATTCCTAATACATTCTTATTATAGCAGGAATAACATAATTATTAAATAAAGTCTAAAAGAAATGTGATTATAGTACTTGATTTTTTTATTTATAAATGTAAAAATGTTTAAAAAACTATTATACTACAAAGTATAATGTTTACTTTGAACAAATTTTGTTTCCAATTTATAACAAACACGAATGTCAAGATAATATTTCATACAAATTTTCGATTGCTTTATAATAAAGCATATTTAAATTATTATTAATTATTTATAGTATATTATATGTATATATTATGTACATTTTGTAGATACGTTTATAGGTATAATAAAGAGTTCAACAAACACGCTTAAACTTATGGCAATGGATACAAATACAGAAAGTACCCAATGACCCAATGTTTGAAGAATGCGACTAAGTAATTAAAATTTAGATATCCAGCAAATCACGAGTTATGGGAATACTTAATTAGTTAGGTTTTCTTAGTTCAATTATTTGAAGAAATGCAAATTATTATTTACACATTTTTCTACACGTATAAAAGTTCAGTATTGATGTCGCAAAAATCTGATGCTCTGATGCCTTTGAATTTGTAAAAACTGTATAATGTACAATTGTTGCAAACGTTGAATCGAACGTCGTTACTCTTTACGTGCTTAATTCGCACACTACTTAACAAAATATAAAAACAACACAGTAGAACCAATAATAAACTGTTGAATGATTAGAGATCGTCATCGCCAATTCCCTCGAAGGCCTCATTATGCACCGACTCCTGAGCATTTCGAAAAAACACTATCGGAGACGTCGATGAGTAAGCACTCAGCGTTGGATTCGTTGATGACTGGGACGACGTACTTCTGTGTTTAACTTTGCGACGCTGAGCAAAAAACTTGTTCTGTGTAGGAGAGGAATATGAGGCAGAGGTGAGCTCATTCGTTGAATATGCGGGTGAAGCGCATATTGTTTGCGAGCCACTACCGTCGCGCAATACATACGACAGTGGTGGCGAGGGCACCAGTGTATGACCCGCTGATGCTTCTTTTTGTTGCAGCAGCTCATCGACCATTGACTGCAAACAAACTGACATCAACATCGCCTGCGCACTTGTGATGGTAATCCAGCGAAGCGTTTGCCGTGACAGCAAATACTCGAACGAGAGTTGCAAATTTGATGGCGAGGATGTAGGTATATCGTGGTCCTCAGGGTCGTTATGATGAACAGCAGTAACGCGCCAGCAACGCATGCGTGTAACGCGAAACTTTGTCTCGTAGATTTTAGCGCCCTGAAAAGTTCGCATGCTCAGTTCCCTGTTGCCGATAGCAATGAGCGCAGAGCTCATTGCCTGCTCTTCGGCGGGATAGTCTACGCTTGATGCCATGAACTGTAAGCATCCATAAAGTGGAAGCTTCCGCGCCAGTTCCATATATTCCCTTTTTTGACCTTGTTCCTGAAGCTTTTGTAATTGCTTGCGCATCTCCGGTGTGGCAATGATCCATTCACGTTCCACATCGCTAATGGTTTGTATAAAGAGCAGGTTGAGGCCAATGTTGTCGCGCATCAGCTGAAGATCATAGGCGGGATTCCAATACGATTTGCGCAACATAAGCTGACAAGGCGATGATTCAGTTTGTTGCCGTGATATTACTGGAGCCTCAAAGTCCATAAGACGGCGCAACAGTACCAAAGTATCTTTGACGTCCTTGCGAATTAGATAGATGCAGAAAAAGTGTACGAAATCCGGTGGTAAATTGATACATTGACATGCTTTGCGCAGTAGAACAGAAGCGTTATCATTCCTCCGGCATTGCAACTGGATTTGGTAGCCATTCATAAGCAACACATCCAAAGAGCATTCAAGCGGTAATTCGCGGCCGTTTAGAGCCGCCAGGGCAACCGCAGACTCCTGCTGTGCATTAAGCAAAAATGTTTGAAAGAGCTCCAATTTAGCTAGAGCTGGCACTTGTCCGATTAACTGCAGGTAGTGTTCCAGTGCAGCACGTCGTTGTTCCACCTGCGAATTAGTCAGTGGCAAGAGCTTTTTGGAAGGAAAAACCGGCAGCGCCAAGTCCGATTCGACGGGTGTGTCCAAGTGCTGTATTTGACGCCGCAGTTGCTCATTCAAGCTGTGAAGCTGTTTGTAGCGTAGGCAGCAGTGGTAACTGCCATTAATATAGATGTTGTAGCCTGTGTAGGTGGAACCAGTTGCTTCATTAAAAAACTCCTGTGTATCCGGTATGGAAAAATGCATTTTCACCAACTTATGTATGTTATTTGGATATTTTAAATATCGTACATTCTCTTGTTGCTTTGTGCAATGTCTTTTTTCTATTAGTTATTGTTAATTAATTATAAATTCCCACTTTGTTGTTTTTTAACTATACTTATATTGTTGGAATGACACATTCAGATTGCAGTGAATTCACCACAGTCCATCTGAAATTTTTCTATCCATTGTTTGACATTCCGCATTTCACCTTTTTAGAACAATTTACTGTGGTACCCAAACGAGTACGTCTTGCGTTACGTTTATCACTGCGCCTTAGAAACGACGTTGCGCTATACCGAAATAACAGCGTTGCGTCAAAATATGTTCCGACAAAAAGTTTTTAAAAATTCAAACGCACATGAACATTTTTTTGACATCAGAACTTCACTTCGAAGCTGATCAATTTTACACATATAAATAAAGTACTCATAACTTCTAAACTTTACAATTGTAGGTAAAACGATGTATGGCGAAAATGAAGACAATAAAAATACTATCCCAACGACACCTCTCATGTAACGCATATGCTTTAGGTGATGACCTAAAATGTTTAGGTGAACTTCTTCGACCTTCAACCATCCTTAAATCCTAGACAACGGCCACGCCCAAAAAAAGAGACGGCTATTTCCGAGAATAACGGTCAAAAGTTAGACCAAGTTGTTTCAAGTTTAAATTGAGCAAAAGATAAATTTCAATCCGATTAAGTACTATTGCGAAAGTACTTTTCTTTTTACGCACGTTCGCTTTAAGTGTAAATTTGTCAGTACTTCGAATTCAAAATCGACCTTAATGTGGTGAAAACGAAAATTAAAAGGGACGACAATTTTGTTGTTGCATTTTTCTACACTTCATTCGCAGTAAAACATTGAGAAAACTTTACTTTTCAACGGTCTGTGGAAAAGGACGCCATTCCAACGAAAACTAAGAAGTTTTGAATAGAATTTTTTTATATATTTAAATGTAATGTGTTCTTGGGATCTAAACATATTAAAAAAGACAGCGTGAAAAACTGTTACGAAACGAAGACTAACAATAAAATTGTAAAAGATACGATAAAAACAGTTTTTTCTGCGGCGTCTTTGTTCTCACTTGTTTTCGGCGACGATTTTGAAACTTGCTGGCGAAAAGGTAAGAATATTTATACAAACAAATTAATTAAAGAGAATAATTAAATGAATTAAAAGAATAAAATTTAAGTAAGATGCAGAGATGAGAATGCAATTTTCGATTAAGTTTAGTGTTTAGGCTTATTACGGCAACTCCAAAAACAACATAAATGTTGGCCGCTTTTATCTGGTGTCCGAGTAGTCATCTGAAATTTGAAAATCTGAAATTTGAAAATTACAGGCTTATAACTCATAAATTAGACAAGTTCTTGGAATGATATGAGGATGCCTTTTGAACGCCTTTTTTGTTGTTGTTTTTCACATGAATCCCCACAACAACATCAGTTTTGGCGCTATCGTCTGGTTTTCGAGTTATAGCCCTTTAAATTATATAAGTTATAGAGGAGGGGTATAGCCCTCTATCTCCGAAACTATAATAGATATCTATATATTATGGCTACCGTTGGAAAGGCAATCGAAAGGAACTACTCTTTAAATATTTATCTAAGCATATAGGTGAATATTTCATTATTACATTTCATCATACATTATACAAAGTTATACAAAAAATCTTAAATTTTTCTTTTCTTGAGAAGTTTCCGATAAAATTCGTGTCTTAAATTCAATATTGTACATAAATTAAAGATAATTTTAATACTTTTCCAGCGATACTATTAACCTGTAGGTCCCTCGTATAGTTTTAGAGATACGTGTCTGAAATTTTCCATCATCAACAGCTCGAAAACCAGGCGAGAGCCTCAAAATTGCCTCAAAACTTTGACAATTTTTTTACTGCGGCAGTTTTTCACAAACACAAATTTATACAAATAAGTTTGTTTTGCGATTTCTTTTCTTCAGTAAGAAAACCTTTCAAGCTAACTGGCATATTTAAGAAATTATTGTATTGTACATACTTCTATGATAGCGAGTTAAAAAATTTTCTTCTAAAATAGTGTGCCGATTACGTATATATTCAAATTATGAAGAGCATTTTTAAAAAAATTTATGAATTGTTACTCAAAATTTTAGTTTTATATTTCTCCAAAGGTACACATTTTTCAACAAAACTATTATTTTACATATTATAATAAATAAAAGCTATTTTCATTGGAATACGTTTCCAACTATACCAACAACATACATGTGTATTGGTATAGTTGGAAACGTGTATAAATATATGTTGTTGGGAGATTTTCGACTGATATTTTGAAAGTCTATAGCTCTGAAACCATACGATCCAAAAATGTTTCTTCCTTTTTTGTGCGGCAACTCAAGCAACAAAATTGGAGCAGTTGGGTAACATTTATCCTGTTCTAAAATCTATAGATGTTCTATTAATCAAAAAAATCCATTTGATTCAGATTTAGTATTAATTACTCTTTTTCGTTACGTACGCCGTACTTTTACGTGTGCTTTATAGTGTGAATTTGTCAATACTTCGAATTCAAAACGACCTTAATGTGGTGAAGACGAAAATAGAAGCGGCGGCAATTTTGTTTCATTTTGCTACACTTCATTCGCAGTGCAAAATTGAGAAAACTTTACTTTTCAACGGCCTTTTGAGAAGACGCTTCGTCCAAGGAAACGTAAGAAGTTTTGAAACCATTTTGTATATTTAAATGGTAATGAAAGCCAGTGATTTAAATATTAAAAAATAAAAATATTTTCAAGCGTGAAAAACCAAAAGGTATCGAAGTTTAGCGAAAACTGTGAAAGATACGATAAAAACTGTTTCTTTGGCGTCTTCGTTTTCCTTTGCATTCGGCGTCGAATTTGATCGCATCTCAAAAAAAAAAGCTTTTTTGCGACAAGGTAAGAATATTTATACAAACAAATTAATTACAGTGAAAAATTAGGTGAATGTAAACAATAAATGTAATAGAAAACTTATAGAAATGCCTTGAAAAATTATTTAAGACAATTTGCAGGTTTTTCATAGAAAAAGTTAAAATGGCGCACTCGCGAGCTAAATTCTAAAGCATTTTAGGTATTTCAAATGAATACTTGTGTTGTAAATGGAGTTTTATTGTAAATTTAAAAAAATAAATTTAGTAGAGTTGGAATAAAATTGATTTAAATCAGTTTTTATATACGGACTATAATTCTCAAATTTTTTGCATCGCTCTCCTAACCTCATTCTTGCTCATATTATATTGTGCGAATGTGTGTGTACATGTAACATACATGATATGTTATACAGGGTACTAAGAAATAATTTACTTGAGGTGATCGTTATTTCGGTGGTATTCAAACGAATTGAAAAACAATTGAATTGGAAGAAAATGAACAGCAACACCTTTATTTTGGATTTAAATACTGAGAGTGTGTTCCTACGAATACTTCTCCAGTGGAACGATATATAAAAATGTATTTATATGTATATCTGTCTTGCTCATATCCTATCGTCCTCGGCGTCGGCGAACACTCGTTCAGATCTGAATCTTAATTTTTTTTCGCATACATTCGCTTGGTTTTGTAAGCCTCTAGACTCTGTTGCTAACCGCCATACGTTCCAACGTTGCCATGTATTAAAAAATTTAAGAAATATTTTAAAACTCAAGGGTTCAGTGAAAATTTCTAGGGTGTCTGCTAAAAAAAATCTGTCATTCATAAAAAAAACGATTTCTTCTAAAATAGTGCACAAAAAATTTATGAAAGAAAAATTATAATTATATAAATTTAAAAATTATATTATGTTATGTTATGTTATATTATATTATGCATTCAATTATATTAATAAAAAAAAATACAAAAATCAAAAAAAAGAAAAAATTTAATAATTTATAGAATTGGTTATGTATGTACAACTTAAAAAATATGGTAAAATGAACACAAATCCACGCATATATTTATTCTGAGGAAGATTACTATAAATAACGATTATTTTTGAAATTTTTCTAGACGACTGCCTCGATCTATTATCTGTTTGTATTAGACCAGCGTTCTAAAACGTTTTTCTCGTGAAACCTGTTCATTTAGACGTTTTAGCATATATATGTAGGTATAGAAACGAAAAAAACGCTGGTTCGCATTCCACCAGAAAACAGAATCTTCTAACCTGTTAATGATGGATTCAGTCATATATTTTTTCAGCTCCACTATACCGCTGCAACTGCAGTGTGGGGAAATAGATTCCCGATTTTGAACCTTGGATTGTTGACTACATACAACAGTCAAATGAGCCGAACACCCGCTAGTGTATTGATCGCTAGTTTTCTAGTTGTATAGCATGTAATATGTTCATTATCACTGACAATTGCTCCCACTTCATTTTGTATGTCTCATTTTAATATTTCATATTATATTACACGTCTTCATATTACACAAACTTCTACTCAATACAATTAAGTAGATTGGAACGTAATTTTAAACATTCTGTGTCGATAAAATGCACTGTATTTTCATGGGGTATTTGGTTTCGTAGTTAGGAAAGAATTTCTTCCAGTAGTTTTATCTTTTGTTTTTTCCTGCACTAAGCTTTTAGAAGTGTCTTCGTTATTCCACGGAAAACACACTTTTGCCACACCTGCTATAGTGAAAATCTCAATAGCATGTTTTGCAGAAATTTTGAAATGCGATAAAGCTGCACATTTACTAAAGTATCATGAGGGACCGGTTTAGTTATGAAAGATATTCCGTGATTAAATCCTGAATGTTACAAGGTGTTAGACGCTAACTACGCGCATATATTACAAAGAGAGTTATATTTAAAAAGTGTTGCGCACATAGTTTTGACTTTTTTTATGAACTCGAAAGCAACTGACTGATTACATATTTATATTTTCTATAGATTTCCAACAATTCCGAAATGCAAAATGGTAGTAATACCGGCTCGTCGGGCAGCGGCATGTCCATCGAGAAGATCTACCAAAAGAAATCTCAACTAGAGCACATCTTACTTCGACCCGACACCTATATCGGATCCGTTGAACACACCAAGGAATTAATGTGGGTGTACAATGAAGAAGCAAATCGTATGGTACAACGCGAGATATCCTTTGTACCGGGTCTCTACAAAATTTATGATGAGATACTTGTTAATGCTGCTGATAATAAGCAGCGTGATAAAAGTATGAATACTATTAAGATCGATATCGATGCAGAAAAGAATACAATTTCGATATGGAATAATGGTCAGGGTATACCGGTCACAATGCATAAGGAGGAGAAGATGTATGTCCCGACCATGATCTTCGGCCACTTGTTAACCTCTTCCAACTACAATGATGATGAAAAGAAAGTCACCGGAGGCCGAAATGGCTACGGCGCTAAATTGTGTAATATATTCTCTTCGAATTTCACAGTAGAGACTGCCACAAAGCAGTATAAGCGCAGTTTTAAGCAAACTTGGGGTTCGAACATGACGAAAGCATCGGATCCAAAGGTAGCTATTTATGTTTTTTCTTTTGTGTTTAATTTCAAATATAAAAATAATTTATATATAGTTGTAATTTCAAGAATTCTAATTTTTTTTCTTATTAAAATTGAAAGGTAAAAGATTTTGCCGGAACCGATTTTACAAGAATTACTTTCAGTCCTGATTTGAGTAAATTTAAAATGGACCGTCTGGATGAGGATATTGTTTCACTGATGTCTCGTCGTGCTTTTGATATAGCGGCCTCATCAAAGGGTGTTGCCGTTTATTTGAATGGCAAAAAATTGAGTATTCGAAATTTCAAAGACTACATTGATCTCTATGTCAAGCAAGACGAAGAAACGGAGCAACCTATCAAAATAGTGTATGAGCAATGTGGAGAACGCTGGGAGGTGGCTTGTTGCACCTCGGATCGTGGTTTCCAGCAGGTCTCTTTTGTCAATTCAATAGCAACAACGAAGGGTGGTCGCCATGTAGATCATGTTGTTGATAACATCATAAAACAACTGATAGAGGTGGTCAAAAAGAAGAACAAAGGTTAGTATTAACACCTTTATATAACTTTTAACTTGAACCATTAATTTTCAATTATCTATTTTAACTTATTTATTTTTTAGGCGGCATTATCATTAAGCCTTTCCAGGTGCGCAGTCATATCTGGGTTTTTGTCAATTGTTTGATCGAAAACCCCACTTTCGATTCACAAACAAAAGAGAACATGACATTACAAGCAAAAAGCTTTGGTTCGAAGTGTGCACTATCAGAAAAATTTATCAGCAACGTTTCCAAATGTGGCATTGTCGAGGCTGTTCTTTCTTGGGCAAGATTTAAAGCACAAAATGATATCGCCAAGACGGGTGGCAAGAAGTCGTCTAAAATTAAGGGTATCCCAAAGTTGGAAGATGCCAATGAAGCTGGTGGTAAAAATTCGGGGGAATGTAGACTCATACTTACTGAAGGAGACTCAGCTAAGACCTTGGCTGTGTCTGGTCTGGCTGTGGCTGGTCGAGATTACTATGGAGTTTTTCCACTTCGTGGCAAACTGTTGAATGTCCGCGAAGCAACGTTCAAGCAGTTGGCTGAAAATGCAGAAATCAACAATTTGTGCAAAATTATTGGGTTGCAGTACAAAAAAAAATACCTCACTAAGCAGGATCTTATGACACTGCGTTATGGGAAAGTCATGATAATGACAGATCAGGATCAAGATGGATCTCATATTAAAGGACTGCTTATCAATTTTATTCACACAAATTGGCCAGAGCTTTTGCGCTTGGATTTTCTTGAAGAATTTATCACTCCCATCGTTAAAGCTACTAAAAGGAATGAAGTGTTGTCATTTTATTCACTCCCGGAGTTCGAAGAGTGGAAGAATGATACTCCTAATAGTAAGACTTACAACATCAAGTATTACAAAGGTTTGTTTTTGGATTTAAGATAAATATTTAATAAGAACTGATAAAATTTAGAATTTTACATATCATTCTATATCGTTATTTTTTTAATATATTTTCCTAGGTTTGGGTACTTCGACCTCTAAAGAGGCAAAGGAGTATTTCGAAGATATGGAAAATCATCGTATCTATTTTAAATACAACGGCAGTGTAGACGATGATAGCATTGTCATGGCTTTCTCACGCAAACATATCGAGAGCCGTAAGGAATGGTTAACGTCTCATATGGACGAGATAAAACGGCGTAAACTTCTTGGACTACCGGAACGCTATTTATACACCAAAGGCACGAAGACCGTAACTTATGCCGATTTCATCAACCTCGAATTGGTGCTCTTTTCCAATGCTGACAATGTCCGTTCCATCCCTTGCCTGGTTGATGGACTCAAGCCTGGTCAGCGTAAAGTACTTTACACCTGCTTTAAACGCAACGATAAACGTGAAGTTAAGGTGGCTCAGTTATCTGGTTCCGTAGCAGAATTATCTGCTTACCATCACGGTGAGGTATCACTGCAAATGACGATAGTTAATTTGGCTCAAAATTATGTCGGTTCAAATAACATAAATCTTCTTGAGCCTGTGGGTCAGTTCGGCACGCGACTAACCGGTGGCAAGGACGCTGCCAGTCCCCGTTATATTTTTACAAAAATGTCACCACTGACGCGTTTGATTTTCCACCCAGCCGATGACCCCCTGTTATCGTACGAAGTCGATGACGGCTTAAAAATTGAACCGACATGGTACATCCCTATCATACCGATGGTGTTGATCAATGGGGCGGATGGCATTGGTACGGGCTGGGCAACAAAGATTTATAACCACAATCCCCGTGATGTAATACGAAATTTAAGGCGTATGATTGCCAAGGAAGATCCTACTCCGATGGACCCTTGGTACAAAAATTTTGCCGGTCAAATCGAGTACATTTCCGACGGTCGGTACATTACTTCGGGCAATATACAAATTATACAGGGCAACAAAATTGAAATCTCTGAATTGCCAGTTGGCGTTTGGACACAAAATTACAAGGAAAATGTCCTTGAGCCGCTAACAAATGGTACGGACAAAGTGAAGCCGATCATCGCCGATTATAGAGACTACTCAAGCGATACTACCGTGCGTATCGTCATTACTTTAGCTCCGGGCGAATTCGATCGTATTCGATCTGAAGATGGAGGATTCCATCGCGTCTTCAAGTTGACCTCTTCCCTTTCTACCAATCAAATGCATTGCTTTGACCACATCAATTGTTTACGCCGCTTCCCCACCGCGTTAGATATTCTGCGCGAATTCTATCCATTGCGTTTGGAATATTATGGTAAACGGAAAGATTATCTGGTGGGTCAGCTGACGGCACAGGCTGACCGTCTTTCTGATCAAGCACGCTTTATTGTCGAAAAATGCGACCGCACTTTAGTTGTAGAGAACAAGAAACGAAAAAATATGATTGATGAACTCATCAAACGCGGTTATCGTCCAGATCCTATTAAGGAGTGGCAACAGCGTATTAAGATGGAGGATGATGAGCCTGCTGATGATGAAGAAGAGGAGGAGGAGGAGGAAGAAGCTTCGACTAGTTCAGTCAAGAAAGAAAAGAAAATCGTAGACCCTGAGAAAAGATTCCAGAGATTAACTGATGTCAAGAAGTACGATTATCTGTTGGGCATGTCGATGTGGATGCTGACGGAGGAGCGTAAAAATGAATTGCTAAAGCAACGGGATCAGAAATTGTCCGAGCTGGCAACATTAAAAGGCAAGACCATAGAAATGTTGTGGCTCGATGATTTAGACGAGCTGGAGAAGCATCTGAACGAAGTAGAAGAAAAGGAGAGAATCGAAGAACAGGGAATAAATATCAAACAATCCAAAGCGATATCAGCCAAATCCAAAGCGTTGTCTGCGAAAAAACGGATTGCTAAAAGAGGTAACGAAGACATCTTGCCCGATCCACATGGCGTGAAAGTGGAATTTAAGGTAAGCATATCATCATCACAATCGTTTCATTTTATATTGAAATCAATTTATAATACGTTTTCATAATTTTTTCTGTAGATTACTGATGACATTTTAAAGAAAGTTTCGATAGCAATTGCTGCTTCAAAGCCAAAAATCAAAAAAGAAAAGGCCGAGAAAAAACCTAAAGGTGATGGGAGCGCCGTAGCCAAAGAAGAATTTGATGAATTTGATGCCATGGTAGATGGTGGTGCGAGTGGTCCTAAAGGGGGAACACCGCCGAAAAAAGAAGTTGTTAAGACAGAGAGCAGCGGCGGCGATACAAAGAAACCCAAAGGGCGCAAGAAGGCTGTAGGCGATGGCATGAAACAACCAAAGTTGAACTTTGGCAAAGGCAAAGGTGGAGGACGTAGAAAGAAGCCCACCACTTCGGATGAAGATGATGAGGACTTGTCTGGCAGTGATATTGAATTGCAAGTCGATGTGGCCCCTAGAGCGGATAGGCCTGGGCGGAGAACGGTGAAGGTATGTTTTAAAATTGAATCGGAGTTGGTAGATGTTAGAGCAGTTTCGTTACAAGTAGCAACATTCATTTGTTCGTTTTGTAGAAAATCAACTATTCTGGTTTGCTTAACTCTGACGAAGAGAGCAGCGACAGCGATGTAGTTTTAAAGGATAATGAAGCTGTTAAAGGAAGTAGTACCCTCGATATGGGTAGGATATCTGATGATGGCGGAAGCGAGGCCGAAGAAATCGTCATAAGTGATGAAGACACACCAGTCAAGAAGCCGACAGCAAAGCGGTCACGCAAGAAGGCAATTTCTAGTGATAGTGACGGGGACAAAAAGGTACTTGTTTCAACGTCATTACTATTAGAGAAATAATAAACCTTTTTCAATTGCTTACAGAAAAAGAAGAAGATGAGGGCTTTAAGCAGCGATGACTCAGATTCAGATTTTGAATGAATTTGTTTGCGCTAGATCTAGAACTTATCTTAGTATTAAATTAATCTTCTTCGAAGAAATTAAATGGCGCACCTCCACACACTCACACAGGAAATGTACGTGAAAGTATTCCTTTTATTTAAAATTACGATTAAATATTTTAATTTGTTTCAACAACTTCGTTTTTACGACTCCGTGTTCAATAATTTCTGTTACCTTTTCTAGTTATATCCATTATTGTCTATAAAACAAATAAGCCCATCAATAATTTTAAGATATGTTTATATATAAATCTTATATATGAAAGAATAATTTAAATTAATTTTGTGGTGTAACGTAATCGAAGCATACAAATCAATCTGCCGAATACAATCAAGATTTTAGTTAGTTAATACCCTTAATATTTCTAATAAAAATCGTTTTATAAAAAAGGCAGTTTCCGAATGGATAGTTCAGATTTTATAGTTTTTGCAGTACTCGTTAATTATAAAAATGTTCCGTTTTTTTATAGTTTGTAAATAAATACATTAATATAAGAAATGGCTCTTTCCAATGAAAGTGCGATCTTTTGAAAAAGCATACCATTTAATTGTAAACACAATTTAAGCAAAATATACTATTTAAACATATTTCCATTAAACATTAAATAAAGATTTTAAAAACAATTCAAACTGTATTTACTGAAAGATCAGACCAAGAATCATTAATTCTTTGAAGATGGTTTTGAACTTTGTTTATTAAAGGCGCAAAAACATATTTATTCACAGCAATAAAATCGAAAATTCTATTTATTTAAATACGAAACATCCCCGTTCAAGCATCTAATTGCTTCAGAAAAACATTAAACGTATTCTTCATGTATTTGCTTTCGATTTTCTGCTTATTTAGTGTTTCGCGCAAAGCATAACGACAGCTTTGTAAATTGTAGCTGCTGTTGAATTTCTCCTCACAGCGCAAAAGTCCTAACTGCATGAGATAATAGTTAAGCACTCGTCGCTCCTGATTAGTTTTGAAAGCATAATCAAAGGCTTCCTTACACAAAGACATCGCAGCACTCAGAGCAACAGAAGAACTTTGCGCGAGATGAGCACATTTCAAAGCGGTGAAAATAAGCACAAGCAAATAGTTATCACCAGTGAATTGCTGTAAAAGAAAATGTGATTAAGCATAACTGAAGGTTGTATTTATACCAATGTTTAAAAAATTCCGGAATTCGGTCCTGAAATTTCTATTAATAAATGTATCCTCTTACATTTATGACGGTTTTGAAAGCTTCCAAGTCATTTCCTTCCTTCAATGCTACAAACATTTGTAATGAGCAGGGTTTTCGACTCAAGCAGAAAGCTTCTACGGTGTAAGCTTCGTTCTCAGTGGCTCCAGTAGTTGCAACTGTGGTGGTAGTGGTAGTCGCTGTGTTACCGGTATCAGTGCCAAAGGTAACACTTTTATAGGAATTGAATGTATCATTTGGAGATATCAACTGAAATAATAATGTTTTTGTTATTTTTCTACTTATTACGATTTGATTTAATATAAAAATGACTTTTATTACATTTGGAAAAGCTGTGCTGGTTGTATACGCGGTCTCTTCAGCTTGATCCGCATATTCGCCTTGATCGTAATCCTCATCTTCATCTGCTTCCTCCGTCGTGTCGTTGTGATGATCTTCGCCATATAATTCTTCCTCCTCGCCGCCGTCATCTGTGTCATCATCTTCGACCTCTTCTTCACCCTCGGATTGATCTTCATCAAGACTTTCGAGTGCACGTGGATTGACTGCGCTTTCCATAACTTCTTTAATTCTTTCACGTCCTTCATAACCAAACTACAAGAAACAGAACAACTGAACTCTAGTCCTCACGATAAAGTGGAATATTAGATAAAGTAATCATTTTACTTGATTTCCGTCCAGATTTAACTTCTTTATCAATGGTTTCTTATGCATTGCAGAAACCAAAACCAGTCCTCCATCTGGGCCGATTTCATTAAAGCCTAAATCAACCACTTCTAATTCCTTGTGATTTTGTTCCAGAGCTTCTGCGAAATGGTAAGCACCATTGGTTTTTAATAAACAATCGCCAAAATTTATTTCACGCAAGCTGAATGAAATCATAAAAATAATTTAGTTTCTATTTTAATACGTTTTCCGTCATAAGCTATACTCACTGGGGCGTAAAAGAGAAAGCATCAGCAAGATGAGCTGCACCCTTGGGGGTCACTGTGTTGTCGTTCAAATTGATCACTCGTAAATTTGGATTCTCCCTAAAACCCGCCGCCAGTTCTGCAATACCAACGTGGTAGATAGCGTTTTGGGGCATTACAATCTCCTCTAGCGTCTTCAAAGTTGAAAATATTTTCGAAATTGCTTTGGCACCCTCGTCTTCCAAACGATTTCGTCCAGTCACAAATATCTTCAGTTTCAAAGGTGTGCCGGCTGCTGTGCTGTTAGCGTGACAATCGAGCAAAGCTTTTGACAACATTTGTCCACCACCAATACCGAGGCCACAATTATTTAAACGTAGGGTGTTCAGTGTATAGCACACGCGAGAACGAAGCAAATCCTCTAACCCGACCATGCCATTCGGTCCCAAGGCATTGTCACTGAGGTCAAGAACGGTAAGTTGAGCCTTAGCTACAATCAAGCCATTGCTTAAATGTTTTAAAGCTTGTGGTATTTCGGTCTTTAGACGACGTGTAAACATATTCTGCCAGAGTGCTTTGCGTAACTCGGGATGCCGCTCAAGGGCCTTGCCAATGGCAGCCGCTGCATCAACGCCCATTGTATTGCCGTCTAACTTCAGATAATGCAAGGAGGAGGCATTATTAATGGCAGAAACGACTTCTTTAACTGGGTTTGATTATTTATTAATATTATACTTAGCAATTATTTATTATTATGGTGCCACTATCTTACCATCTTCCGCTGTATCCCAAGTTAATGCTTTGTCTTCGAAGGTTACTCCCTCCTCTCGCGACAGTTGCAATTCTTTGGCCAATTCCCCAAATTTAAATGTGCTCATTTTTATATATAATTGAAGTTTACCACGATTTCGAATCCAAAAGTGCAATTAAAAATTAATACCGGTTAGTAATTAGTATCAGCAGCTGTCTTTTATTGTTTTTGCTGTATCAAACGACGTTTATTTCAATATTTCGCGCGTTTTTCTAGGATCCCCAGGTTTGTACGAATAGCGACAAGTTTGGGTGTTCGGAAAAGCAAAACAATGTTCATCGAAGTAATGTTGTAGCAATACTTATAAGACTCGTTATTTTAAAGATATTACCTTGATTGAAACGGAACAGATTAATCTAAAAGGAAATGCCTTTAAATTTATATTTAATATCAAAAGAGCCTCATACATATACATGTAATTCAATTTTTTGTTTGGGGGAATTGTCCATATACTGTTCTTAGAATCCAAAGTTGTGGAATGTTTAAAAATAAATAATGAACAGATGCGACAATTGTAATAAACGATTATTGTGTATTGTGAATATTTTGTCGCGGCGTTATACGTGGTTTTATACGGTTGTACTTACATCCACGTAAAATAAATAAATAAAAATGAAATCGTTTTACCAATACGGCATTCACCTATTCACAGATCCATACAGCTAACTAGTCGATTTCGCGCTTTGTTAGACGAAAACTCGCATTCTGTTTGACGTGCACGAAAAGTGCAGCATTTGTTAAAGAGATTTGTATACTGTAAGACTATTTGTAAACAAGCCTAAGAATGACGTCAATTGTCACCGAAAATATTGACGTTTTGAAATCTTGAAAATTCATGAAGTGCACCAACGTGCTTTCGGTATTTCTTTCATATACACGTTTACAAAATTTTAGAAGTTTTATATTAAAAAATATTCGGTTTTTATATAACAATGAAATGCAAAATCTAAAGAAAAAGAATAAAAGTTATAAACTGAAAATGGGAACTAACCAAATTAAATTTAAAGTATTGGTTAAAACGATATTTGAAGGTACCGAAAGTTTCTAAACGCTGCGGTGATAAAATTTTAAAATACTAATCGTATAGTTAGTTATACGAACATTCAATATAATTAAATAAAATATAAATTTTAAGCTGCTTGAAAAAAAATCTAGTTTTACAAAATGTCGGTATTCAGTGCAAAAACAGGACTTTCGTCCATTCTTAAATCATATTCGGCGATGGACAGAGAAAAGGCAAAAAGTGCTATAATTAATAAGGTACGCTTTGAGGTTCCCAAATCCAAGGGCCTGGATCAGGCGGTAAAGTCAGTCTGTGATGAGAACAACTACCAAATTTTGAACGAATTCATTGCTTATCTAAACGAGGTTGATTTGAGTGTAAGTGTCGACTATTGAAATCTGCTCTGATTACATTTATAACATCTGTGTGTACTCCCACAGAATACTGAATTTTCTGGTGTTATAAATGATGCACGCAAAGTTGCTCACAAACTGAGCCCAAAATTTACTAAACTCGTTGAATCTCTGCTAGCTCTTAATTGGACACAGCGTCATGCGGAGGCTGTTCAAGCGTATTCAGATTTCTTCGTGGATTTAATGGTGGCGCATAGTAACTATATTAATTTCGGAATTTCCAAATTAATAGCGCTCTGGATACCGCGCAGTACGGATGAATTACTCTGGACAAATGGCAAGCCTACCGCAGATAAACGCAATGAATTGCAGGCAATTCACAACTTGCTGAAACGTTTGCTCAACACAATACCGATGTCATTTGATGTTGTACTGGTCACAGTTGAATCAATGTTTCCATACTTCAAAAAGGAAACACACGTTGTAGCTGGTTATATGTATAACGTGCTCTGGCTAACGCAGTATAAACCTATCTTTATGGAATTTGTAGTGCAACTGGTGCTGAGGAAGTTAGTGCCAAAATATGTACTATACAATATAAATGCCTTAATAAAAAAATGTCTTTCTAGAATGCTTATGATGGATGTTAACGCACCACGAAATGAAATCGAGGAATCTGAATACGATGAAGGCGACGAGGTTGAAGGGGACGACATGAATGAGGCTGAAGAAACTAATTTTGAAATGGATGATTGCCAAGAAGGTAGAAGGTTCACTAAATTTTAGTTCATTAAATTTGAAAATATTTTAAACTTCAGAATAAACTTTTATTAAATAGAATTATCATTTTAAAATTTATGGAACTTTTTTTTCTAGAAATGTATATACATATATTTGTATATTTATTTTAATATTATTTTTAATTTATTCAAGAATCCACAAACCGACCGATGAATCATCCTATTGCACATACTTTGGATATTTGCATGGAACTTGTTTTCGAATTTCTCGATGATAAAAATACATTAAATTGTTCGAATTTAAATGAGGAAGAAAAACAGTTGCATCAGAAGAAAACTACAGAATTTTTTAAAGCATTAATGCTGGCATTCGACCACGTTATACTGCCCAGTCATAACACACACCATGTACAGTTTGTAGTCTTCTATTATTGTAGTTTAAAGGTAGGTTATTCGCATAAAAAACCTTTGAATTTTCCATTAAATTATTTCATTTCTAGCATACTTTGGCAGAACAGTTTCTTACTTTGCTTTGGAATAAAGTAAAAAATCCAAATGTTTCTGTTATTCTACGGCAAGCTGCAGTTTGTTACATGGCAAGTTTTTTGGCCCGTTCCAAAGCCATACCGGTAATGTAAGTAAATGCATAAGTAAATTAAAGGATGTGTTTAAGCTTTCGAGTTTCTTCTTCCTTTTAAGGACATTAAAATTCTATCTGAAAGAATTGTGCGATTGGACGCATCAGTATATACAACGTTGTGATCAATATCGCTCCAATGGTTCCCTCAAAGCTAATTTAGTTTTCTTTTCCGTGTGTCAAGCTATATTTTATATAATAGCATTTCGTAGCCGTGTTTTAACCGCTGATAGGAAGAGTGAGTTAACCAGAAAGTTTTATAATTGGCGAAGTACATATGGTATTTTTCTATTGCAGTTTTGTTGTTCCTGCAATCGTTGCGTCTCTCTGCCATAGTCAATTGCAATTTTAATCCACTGCGCGTCTGCCTGTCTGCTGTGGCGACCACATTTGCGGGTGTAACACGCGCTTATCAGTTAGCCTACTGTCATGCGATATTGGAGCGTAACGCACGTCGTAAGCTGGCCACAGTTTATGCTAATGAAACAGCAACACCTGAGGACACGCTCGAAACGTTGTTTCCATTTGATCCGTATTTATTGAAACTGTATGTATTACGCATTTTAATTGTCAATAAGACCGCATTAAGCAGCAAATCGGTTTAGTGTTATTATAAAATAATATATAAATATTCTAGATCTGGTGTTCGCATTACCCCTTACTATCTGAAATATGAAGCAAGTGAGGCTGAGGAGCATCAATTTGGACCAACAACTCACACCAATGAAATGCAATTGCGGCGGAAGCGTGGTGATTCCGAAATGATTGAGGATGTTGAAGTGGATGACTTTCTTATAACGGATAAACGGCAAAAATTAGCTGAGTTCACGTTCGGTTCATCGCCGAGCTAAACTAAACAAGACTTCAACGCACTTAGCAAATTTAATATTTATATACATTTTTACAACAGCCCAATTTAGCTAAAACCAGTTGCGACTCTAATTATTATTACTACAATTTTATTATTTAGTTTAAAGAGTATCTTAGTGAATATGGAACACATCGGCAGAATTATTTTTAGTGAAGTGTTTTTATAGCTTTCTTAATTTATTCATACGAAATTATATATTTAACTAATTAATATATATTTAACTCGAAAACAACAAAATTCCCTTGAAGTGTGAATGATTCAATTATGTTATAATACAATATATACCTAAAATTAATGAAAGTTTAAGATACATAAAAAAAAATTAAAATTATTATTAAAAAAAATTTTATTCTTTGCCTACGCAGTCTTTTTTTCATCACCGACGATCAATATTGTATGGTAGCCGAAGTTTTATCATCTTTTACGATCGCTATTCGGTTAACAAATGAATTTTTTTAACTTGATGAATAGAAATATTGAAAGATAAGAATTTGTTTCATCCCAACTGATATTTCTGTTGGTAAGATCGAACTTATTTTGAACATGAGCGATATGTATTTGTTGTTATCTGCAGTAAGGGATATGAATTGAGCGGAAACCAGCTGATTCGTTTTCGAAACCCTGGTAAATTGTTATTTATGTGCTGCCTTAATATGTGCTTTAAAATGACCAGAAGTGCGAAATGTCTGCTGACAGTATTGACAAAGGAACGGACGGTTGCCGGTATGTATGCGCAAATGTAACACCAGCCCCTTCTTCGATGAGAAACCTTTACCACAAACTTGGCAGTCGAATGTGTCACGTTTAGGATTATGCGTGAGCTGATGTTCCTTTAAAGTCGACTGTAGAGCATAAGATTTTCCGCAAAGTTCACAGATAAAAGGACGTTCCTTGGTGTGTGTGCGTAGATGACGCTGTAGGTCGCTAGGTTTTTTAAAAATACGCTTACAATACTCACAAAAATGGCCGCGTTTTACATTGTCGACAACCAACGGCAGAGTCGTCAACGATGATGACTTAATTGAACTGTTGATGCATCTTTTCTTATATCGGCGACAATTGGGCAACATTTGTGATTCACTGAATTTCGATACGTTTTCTAATGATTGTTGTGTTGTTGTTGTTTGTTTTTTTCCCCACACCACAACCAGATATTCTTTGTTTCTAATGCGATCCGAAGACGAAATGCTTGGTGTCACTTGGATCCCATCCTCTAAAAGAGCTTTTAGATGCTTGCGTATATGTTCTTTACAGTGTTCATTCGTTTTGTAGGTTTTTGTACAATAGACACATTTGTAATCCCTTTTATTGGTATGTGTGAACATGTGGCGTCGTAGACGAGCTGCAGTAGGAAAGCTTTTCCCTGGGCACTGACCACAAATATATCTTTTATGTGTAGCATAGATTTTATAATGTAATTTAAGATTTTCTCTTGTAGAGAATAAGCTGAAAAATAAGTATTTCAAGAGCATTGAATCAATATTATCATTAATAAAATACTCACCATCCGCAGGTAGCACATTTTAGGTCACTCTTATCACTTATCCCATCAGTATTTGAGCTCACATGGATTGGCGATGGCAATAAATTTAATAGCATTTGGTATTCTTTATCATGTTGTGGGTGTTTATGTGTAGAAAAGGCTCTCAAAGTACCAAAAGAATGCGAACATTTGGTGCACAAGTAATGCACAAAATGTGTTTCGGAATGAAGCCTAGAGTATTGAAAATTACAGTATTGAGAGTAACTTAAACCTTTTTGTTCTTAAAGAATCAATAAAATTATTTAGACTAACTTCGATGTGTGCATATCCAGTTCTCGTATGGAGCTAAAAAGTTGCTCACATATGCTGCAAACATATTGATTGCATTGTTGCTTGTGTATTTTTCTATGTGTTTCGAGTTTGGATTTTGTTACGCAGCATTTTTTACATTGCTCACATTTATATGGAGCCTCGTGTAAATGACTACGTCGATGTCTGAAGATAAAAATAAATGAAATTTAAAAATGTATTGTAAACAATAAACAAGATCACAGAAGCAATTTTCTACCTTATGAAGTTATACTTTTTGCGAAATTCTTTAGAACAAAATTCGCAAATATAATACGCGATACCATCACTGCGTTTGATGCATTGTACAGTTATTAAATGCGGCTCTAGCTGAGGATTAAGTTTGTCCACCAGTTGCGTTAAATGCGTTTTGCTTGCCTCAATAATTGTTTCATCATTACTGCTATTCTTATTATTACTTATAGTTGTTTGCTTCGTATTATCTGCAGAGTTACTGTCCCCTGCATCTATACACTGCTCTTCCCCCTGCTTCTGTTCTTGATCTTGCTCAGTCAACATGACACCTTGTAATTTCTTCAGTTCAATTAAGACATTTCGCGCCAGTTCATCTGCGTCATCGACAGGTGTAGCATCTTGAAATGCTACTGCCAACTGAGCATAACGCATCGATTCAGATACCTCTGTTGGTAGATGTTGTTGCGATTTATGACGATTTAAACTGTTTAATTTTCTATAAACGCAATTGCAACGATCGCACGGAAATTGTTTATCAGTACTTAAAAGAGGATGTGTGCGTTGAAGATGTGTGAGAAGATTCACTTTTTGACTAAAACTAAAATTGAGATTGTGAACAAATCTTGCTATATGCATATAACTATAACTGCACTATATATTCAATATAACTAATTTAATTGAATTCAAATCATATTGCTTACCAGACTCCACATTTGGGGCATTTGTGCGGTTTTACCCTGTTATGGATTTCCTGATAATGACGCTGTAAGGATGACTTCTGCGAGAAACGTTGCTTGCACATGTCGCACTATCAGAAAATTTCAAAAATAGAAATTAAACTATATATTTAATAGCACTTCAAAAATTATAATATTCCAAAGTTACTTTTGGCATTACTTACCTGAAAACATTTTTCAGCGCTATGCACCACGCTGTGTCGTTGAAGCAAACTTGGTTTCAGAAATCGTTTGCCACATTCGTTGCATCCGTATTTCCCAGTGCGTCTACTTTGTGTTAAACAGCCTTTCATTTTGCTTTGTCCAAACTTCAATTGCTGATAACAAGAACATTTATTATGTATACATTATGTGCTGATGTAATCAACTTACTGATTCCATCAACAGTTGCTGAACTTCACCGTCGTTGAATTTGTGGTTCAGCCGTTGGTCGTTTTCCAGCAATGTTTTGTCTTTACACTGATTGCCATCGCTCTTGCATGCATGCAAATCTTCTGAGACATTCTGCTCCAGATGTGATCTCAACGATGCCAAACGTTTGAAATTTCGGTCACATTTCTTCACTGGACAACGATGCTCCATTTTTATTTTTATGTATAAAAGATTGACAGAAGCGGACCAGCAAGTGCACCAGCATTTGTTGAATTAAAGTGTTGTGTTTTTTTGGAATTCCCAATATTGAGTCTCAAGATTAAAACACCTGCATTTATATAATGCGTATTTATAAAATATGTGTTATATTTTATTCTTTGGTTTTTCACACAAATTTTATTGTTTACATTTTTGAGTATCAGCTGTTGTATTAAACAAATTTTCCCACTTACCCATTCGGAAATTTATTGAAATTCCCACGATGAATGCCACCCCAAAATCACCTTTTCCCTACGGCTAATGCCTCAACAGTTAAAAATGCACACAGTTAAAAATTAAGATATAATTGAAAAATGTAAATATATAAGCAAGCATTACGTATAAAAAACCATAAACAGTAGGCCAAATTCGTTTTGACTGTTAAAATCTTCATGTTTGCTTCAAAATTTATGAACAAACCGGCGCGAAAAAGATTTCATAAACAATTCTATTCAAGGTCATTGGTCGTGTCCACACTCAGATACTTTTGAATTTTTGTTACAGCTGCTGATGTAACAAATACAATCTAGAACAGATTGAGTATTACCTAAACGCTCAGATTTTGTTGTTTTTTCTGTAACTCCAACACTAAATAAATAAATATGTAAATATTGTCAACATTTACATTTTTCGTGTATATTGTCAATATAACCATTTAATGTATTACATAATATATTGTAAGGTATTTTATGTATACAAAGGTACTTATATAAATATCATAAATTTGTGTACAATTTTATTCGAGTCTAAATTCTTATTTGCAGGAAATCTAATGCATTTTATGCATGTATATAAATAGTATTGAATTCTTTTGATATGGTCGATTGCTAAAGAACAAAAAATTAATTATAAATAATGCAAAAAACTTAAATTGAAACAATAAATAAAACGAACCACGAAAGTATAATTTACATTGTCATACATTTTAGAACCATCTGTATATAATATCAATACATACAATTATACGTACATACAATCTATTGTATAAATATATCAATTAAAATACTTCACACCTAATTAGTAGGTTAACTTAAATCTGAGCTTATAACTCACAACATAATTGTTGAACTTCAATTTATGCAGCTGTTTAGCAATTTAAATAATGTATGTAAATAATTACAAGTACAAATTTCAAACTTGTTCCAATATGGGAAAAGCAAGAAACAGTGGATTACAGAATTACACGAGGAATACTAGGTCAAATACATTACAAGGTATTATTCCTTATGAACACAGAACTACTTGATAACCATTATATACTGTCTACTAACTTAAATTGAAATGATTAGCATTCAATTTACTTGAACTTTGTATTGATTTAATTGAAATGTATTTAAAGCACCCTATACAAGCTTGTTGGTTGCTTGGATTCAAGAAGCTTGCCATTTCACCACTAGCTGCCTTCTTTAATGGGTCGTAGTATAAAATTTAAATTGTAATTTGTATTGACAGCATAGTAAACGTTTGCATTACGTGGCATCACCAGTTCTTTTTCGGGCAGCACCTGCGCCAAGGTGTACTGCTCGGGATCCGCATCAAGGCCTAGCTTCATCATAGCGTTGCGAATCACTTGTGGCGTACGCTCGTTGTTGCCCAACATGATGCTCTTATAGAGCACAATGCCGTCGCGTTCAATGCTGTCTGTCTCATAGGTAACGCGTATGATGTAGAAGTCTGGATTGGGTTTCGCTTGGCCGGATGGTTGCACCAGCTGGGCGTTAATGAGTGGCGATGTAGCGATCAGGTGGTTATTGCCATCCGTTGTTGATGGTGTCTTACAACCGTTTGTTGATTTTGAGTTATTTGTATGCGTCTTTTGTCCACCTGAGTTGCTGGAGTTCATTGAGAAATTGGATATGCTGCTTGTAGATGCTGACATTAGCGAGATGTTGGCGTTGGTCAACTGAGATTCACGTTCGAGTGAGTTGTGGCGCGAGCAACTGCTTTGAAATTCACAATAAAATTGTGAGCCTGCTCCGCTGCTGGAATTGGACGCAATCGAGTCGGTCTTACGATGGCCACTGAGATGGTTTGTTGCTGTTGATGGTGTGGTGGCCAGCGAGGCGTTCGGCGATGCTACGGTTTTCTTCGGCCCCGTTGGTGGTGCTTGTGGTTCCAACTGACAGGAAATTGTGTGTGCTTCGCGTTCGTCTAGCACCAACATGGAGGCAAACCAGCGATCAAAGTTGGGATCGTCGCGCAAACTATACGTGTTGGCAGCACCTTGCAGTAGTTTGAGCTGCGCCAACACTTCGAACTCCTTGCGTTTTTTGTCGAAATTTATGAGCGGTTGAGCAGACTTCTTTGAATCCCTAATCACTTCTACTATGTCCGGTATGGCGGCGTGTATCATGGTGAGGTCAGTGAGGAACGTTCCCAAATATGGTATGGTTCCTTGTGATGTCTGCGTGCTTTGTTTCTGTATAATTTTTTGCAAATGTCGATCGTGCTCCCCAACGGTCTCTGCAAATTTCGCCGTCCCTTCGCGCATTAGTACCTCACGTTGAGCCCATGCATTGTTGTCCTCTGAGAAAATTCGCGCAAGTTCATTAAATATTTCCAGCTTCTCTTTGGGAAGCGCTGCCCAGACTTTTGACAGTCTATAGATCGGATTTGATTGCAAGCCCGAAATGATAGCCTTCAGTGACGAGAAATTCTTAAGCAAACGTAACTCCTGCGCTATATCGACCCAGGTGGACACATTCAGAGCCCGTTCCTGTGGTTTGAGACGCACTTCAATTAGTATGCTCGAAATTACGCGAAAGAGTACCGCATTAAATTGATTGATAGTAGCAACAACACTCTCGGAACCGCTTTTATCGCGCCGCGCCCATGTGGCTCCTAAGCACTGATGCGGTATCAATCGTTTAAACAGCTCCGAATCCATGCGAGTCAGCTGCTCGGCAAAGTGGCGCACTGGAACGTGAGGAAAACGAAAGGCTTGAAGAAAATGAGTGGGGCCGCGGAAGGCAGGCGCCAAGCAGAGGCCGGCAAACTCTGCGGATAGATCTGATGAGCCGTAACGCCCTAGTGGTTGTTGCGCACACTGTGTTCCGTTCAGCCAAGGGATCTGCTGACTTTGCTCTCCGTATATCTGCAGACGCAGAACTCTTTCAAGGCGATGCATAACTTTTACATGCAGTTCAGAGCGTGTCAGTCGCTTGCCAGCGAAAGCCAAAAGTTTACGAAGGCTGTCTTCATGCCAATCTTCAGGGAACCCATCGAGCCACACATGAAGCGCTGAGACTAGGGTTTTCTTGTGTTGCTCGTGGATGGAGGCGTTGACAACGTATTTCTTATCGGAGGCAGAAATTTCTTGCATATGCTTTTCATTCAACGTGTTGTAGCGCATTATGAGAAGTTCCAACACTTCAGCAGGCGTGGCAAAGGTGCGGTATGTTGAGAGGAAAACATTAATGAACGTTGATTCAAGTTCACCATCATCAGTGGCTAGAGCTTCGACCAGACGTGGTAAGGTGGCCGCCTTGACAAAACGCACCCGCACTGTTTCCCATTCGAGGTGCGAGATTTCATCATCAGAATCCTGGTTGACTGTTGGAGTCGGTCGATGGTAGCGCACTTTCTTCAAGTAAACTGTAAAGATAGCATTTTCCTCATGCTCCTCCCCCCAGAGACGCCACGTCGGCAGACTTTCGGCAACATTTTGATTCATGATCGGCAACTCGCTAATGATTTTGTAGCAATTAAGTTGGGATTATTGCGAAACATTTTGATATTGATTGCTGCACGTAATTCCAGATCCTTGCAACAACATGCAATTATACAGGAAAAACTTTATATTGAAGATAGAGGAACTTAAGCAGGTTGTCGATAGTCAGCTCACTAACAACAATCATCAACTTTCACTCTGCTCTCTGCAAGTCGCACTTAAATATTCTTAACCTTGCCTGAATAATTGCTATGTAAATTATTATTAAAATTTTAATATTATTCCAGAAAAATAGTAGATTATTGTAGTGTTGATTAAAATTATAATACGTAATCGCAATTCGCAAAAAGAAAAAACCAAATTCTCAAAATTAAAATTCTCCAAAATACAAATTACAGTTTTTCATCTGTGCTTCATTCCGAGAGATCAAAGGACTTTTGAGAACAATATTATGACGATTTGTTTTTAATGCACAAATTCACAAACAAACTCAAGTTACTTTTTTAATGCATTAGAAAATTTTTGTTGTAATTATCAAATTTTTGGAAACAGCTGTTTTTAGTTGTCAAACAAATTGGAAATGCTGCCAAGTTATGAGCTTAAGAAAGTGCATTGCTTGCGTTACAGGTTGACTCAATACCATTAAAAAGCGTGAAGCCACATCTAAATGTGTGATAGGAGATGAATGAATAAAAAAGGACTATGGAATCCAATTAGATATGTAATTCGCGTACGAGTTTGATTTTGCATCGCAGACGTTGTTTTGCTAGAAAAATATAGAAAAACGAAGTCTCGAATCAATCGCTAAAAAACGGATGCCTAGCTGTTCGTATTCGTAATGCACGAATCTGATTCGTAATCGTTCTAAAACGAGCAAAGAAAATAATCGCGACGAAGAATCGACGAATTGTTCGAATCAACAAAACAATCGTAAAAAGGGTCGAGTTTTCTATATTTTGTTTTTGCTTTTTACCTCAAACAGCAAGGACTAGTTTCTTATATCTGGAAAATCCTTAGCACTTTCTTTCTCAATTTTAAGGTCGGAAATTGACTGATTTAAATATTAATTTCTTAGTGTTAAAATGTCTCGCATTTGTAGTTTTTTAGCATTTCAAATTAAAAACTTATTAAAACTTGGTATAATCTCACAGTTCATTAATCCAATTTTGGAAAACAATTCACATTCACAATATTCCATTCAGTCTGCCAAAAAACAATTGCTATTTTCTTAAAATAAAATTTATTTGATCCACAAAGAATATAAACAAATCACGTTCTTAGGCAATGAACTCATATGGAATTGGAGCCAGAACAATGGGCTTTTCCAGTTCTTTCACAAAATGAGCCTTCCTCGGTTGAGCTGGTTGACGCTTCAGATTTACGTAGACGCCCTTCTCCTTGGCTTCCTTGAGACGACGCGCGTTCTCCTTCACACGACGCAAGAATTCTTCACGGCACCTCGAGTGATGGACGTGTTCGATGCGAACATTGATGCGCTTAGCTAGGATCTTGCCACGCACACGTTTGTTTACAATAACTCCGACAGCATGCGATGTAACGTTGAAAACGCGACCAGTCTTGCCGTGATACGCTTTGTAAGGCATGCCCTTTTGAACGGCACCGTGACCTTTGATGTCCACAAGATCTCCGTTCTTGAAGACGCGCATATATGTTGATAGCGGGATAACTCCATGTTTGCGGAAGGGACGAGAGAACATGTCTCTGGTACCACGACGATAACCCTTTGAGTTTGTCATTTTTTACGGTTTGTTCCCTGCAAAAGTACACATTTTCTATAAAAAGTTATCGTTGCAAGTATTTGTGCAAAATTACTCGCTTTTAGTGTTTCAATTTTACTTTCGAAATCCTAAAAACTTTAATAAACTGCGTATTTTTAAAGATTTCCACCAACCTTTTGGAATATGACGTCCACGCGGTCGTGAAATATGCAAAAAAGAAATATGGCGCGGCAGAGTATTGCCAAGTGTATGTTTTAAGTGTCAAATCAGATTACTTCGAATTTGTTCGAATGCATGACATTTGGTAGGAGTGTGTCCGCTAAATTGAAATTGAAAAAAATGTTTTTGATTGGAATTGAATAAAAAAATTCTAAGGATTTTTATCCTTACCCTAAGGACTTTTATTTTTCCATTGCCTTTCTCTAACAAAAAACACGTTACTTAATCTTAATTGTTTGTATCTTTCTTCAGATTTTTCTAAAAGCTGATGGACTGCGATCCGCACAGTCTGCAACAACAAAAACGTGAAAGTCTGAACAACATCCGTTTTGTGCAAGCATTTATATTATAGAGTCGTATAGAGTCCGCTTTAAAGTGGAACTCCATAGCATGCGTATGTGTGTGCGTGCGGTTGACAGATAAGTAGAATACACACGTTCTTATGAGATGAACTCCATAGGCACGCATGGAAATGCAACCGCACGCAAGAAATTCGAACTTAAATTCGAAAACGCATGGAAGTAGAAAATTTTCTACTTTCATGCGTGTGGATGACAGTTGACACAGCAACCAACTTCAAATTGTTTACGTTTTGTTGAATTAGTAAATAAAAATTTTGCTTATGAATTATGTTTAATTTAATATATTCTAATATTTTTGTTTATATTTTACAGAAAATGAATGACGAAAACTTAATCAACGAGGTGTGCGTGCACAAAAATATATATGTTAAAGGAAGCGTTGATTATCGGAAAAATTGAAACTTCCTTCTTCCTTTCATTAATTCAGTGTAATGCATGTATACTGCAATTACACTTTAGCCCATGCTTTTTACACAAAATCAACAATAGTTTTCACAAAATCATTCACTCAAAATATATTAAACAGATGATTCACAAACGCACGCATACGCATGCTATGGAGTTCCACTTTTATTGCGTATTGTCATACGTAACGGAATCGGTGGCCCCTTTCTGTGTTTTTCGTAGATTACAAAAAGAAAGACATTGCAAAATGTCAAAGTCAACGCAGCCAACGAAAAGCACAAAACAGAATCAGTGATTGACGTTGAGTGTGTGATTGCCGAATATTCCCATAAATTTTTATATAAAATAACTAACTAAACGTCGTCAATGAATATTTTCAACTAAATAAATATAATAAATAAAAAAATAATAAATTTATAGTTTGCGAATCATATACTTTAAAAATACCGTAGAACTTAGAATGGCTTGCGTTCAGATGAAGCTCCTCTATATTAGGACTGGTTCGGAAGATATGCAGGAACATGTGGACAAGTTGAAGCGGTCCATTCAACCGCAGGTTGTGTTGGAGGACAAAGTCAGAATGTCCTTTGGTAAGTAAAAGTTAAGGATACATTGCTGTAATATAAGACTATGATCATTTTCATTTCCAGATTCCTATTCGAAATCTTCATTTGACGAAATTGTGGTGGAAGACGCTCAGGTCAGTTATGCATATGATAAGCTGCTACACTTACTGAAACCCAATGGGAAACTTCATCTACGTGTGAAAGAAGATAGTGTGGCCAGCTTCTTTCAGGAACTGAAATTTGCAGGCTTCATTAATATTGCCGTTAATGGCAGAATATTAATAGCGCACAAAGCAAACTATGAGACAGGTTCCTCGGTAAAATTGTCATTCGCCAAGACAGCAGAGAAACCCGCACCTTCAGTTTGGAAGCTAAACACGGATGAGGATGAAAAGGAAGATGATGATGAACTAATTGATGAGGATGATTTGCTGGACGAGGACGATAAAAAGAAGCCTGATCCAGAAACTTTAAGAGGTGAAACAAAATGATTTTTAAATAGATGTTTCGCTTTATAGAATTACATCAAATTTTCTTTAATAGTTTGCGGCACCACTGGCAAAAGAAAGGCGTGCAAAGATTGTTCTTGTGGTCTAGCAGAGGAACTTGAGGCAGGGAAATCAACAGATAACGAAGTGGAAACTCAAAACGCCAAATCAAGCTGCGGCAGCGTAAGTTATCCTTAGGATGGATGTTTTCTAATCTGCTGGTTCTAATTTAACCACCTTTTTGTACTTTTTTATTTAGTGCTACTTGGGCGATGCATTCCGATGTTCCACTTGTCCATATCTGGGAATGCCTGCTTTCAAACCTGGTGAAAAGGTGCAACTTGCTGATAATCTTTTAAAACCTGATATTTAAAGAAGAGCGAAGGCATTAATTTAGTAAGTCGGGGGGAAAAAAGCATCAAAATCGGAAAGTTGAAATTAAGAAGATTCAATATTAATTGCAAACTCAGTGAATTTAAACTAAAGAATAGAAGAGATATTATATTAATAGAAAAGAAGAGGAAAGCTAAATTTGAAGGACATGAAACATCTTATATCATAAATTTTAGAAACATTTTAAATTGTTCTCTTACATTAGAGCTTCAAATAGAACACGACTAACATCTGCAAATTAATTGTTGTGTTTTACTTGTGCATTTACACAAAAGCATTTTGTTATTTCTTAAATTTAAAGTTCTCAAAGTAAAGTTTGTATATTATTAGAGTAAAGTAGCTCCACTATTTCTGTCATCGGCCGGCCAGCTTAAAGGTCACACGGCGTTCCTTTAATCAACTCTCGATTCTTTCCCATTAGTATACGGTAGTTGACCGCGCTGTAGTCCAGTTCTTTAAAGAGGTAAGTTGGCATCTTATCGGATAGCACCCAGATGGTGCCTTCATTATCAATTTTCATGTCGTTGGGGAAGACGAGTGTATGCGAATCTGAGTCGATTAGGCCCTGGGAATCGACGTTGTACGGTCGTTTGACGTTCCAACAGGCGATCGCGTCCTTGTTCACTTGAGTGTAGAAAATGACGCCCGTCTCCTTGTCATAGACTTCGGCAGTCGATTGACCGTTCATGCCACGATCGCCAACGTACTTGAAATCGTAATAAGCCGCTGGGCTGGTGACGTGCGTCTCGTTCTGGAGCACTCGATTCGAGACCTTGAACTCTTTGGTTGAGGCCAGTGCGTGGAAGTAAATTTCACGCGAATGATCGGGTCTCAAGGGGCCGACAGCCATGCCGAAAACGCCGTCGGTCCATTGAAAGTTAACGCCGCCCACATTGAAGTCGCCGTTCAGAGGATCGAAATGGAAGAAGTTGTGTTTCACGCGGTACGAGTGGTTGTCGCGGAACGAGTAGACGACGACTCCGTAAGCGCCCAGGTCTGGCACATAAGCGTACGCGTTGTTGCACTCGGAACGCTCCGAGTCAATAATCTAAAAACAAAGGAAGGTGTGAACAAAATATGACGAATGAATAATGATTATTAAGTGAGTATTCATTACTAAGACTTCACTTTCATTTAAGATAATTCATTATTTACACAGAAATTACTTTCGAACTTACAATATTTGCGAAAAAGCTGTCTTCCTTAATTTGGTCCTTCGGAATGTTAAATCGACGCACCAGTTTATCTGTCTTGAGGTCGAATATAACAATTGCATTGGGCGTTACTTGCTTCGGATCGCCGAGGATGTCAGCCAGTCCGGTGTCCAGCACCCAGAGGCGATCGCAAACATCTGTCTGCATGCGGAAGGTAGAAACCACGGTGGCATTGTCCTTAAGTTGCACATCTTCAACCATATTTTCCCCATTCTGTGGCATTCCTGTTGCTGCTTGCTTCACTGACGGCAGAGTAGCTGTTTCCCAGTTTGGGTAGGGTCGTAGCTTAGGCGATTTTTCGGGTGAATTCAGGTCGATATAATTCAATGAGGCAGCCACACCAGCCTTCCATCTGAAAGTTTGTAATGAATGCAAATTTTAGAAATGATTTTATGGATCTTTAAAGAAATAATTTCATGTGAATTCATTAACATATCGTATAATTTAAGAATTGTTAGCTCATGTTTTTTCACGTCTAAAGTTTATGCTTGGGACCGGTTTTGCTGCAGTAAAAAAATATAAAAGAAACCCATGAAAAAAGAATGCAAAGTCAAATGATATCTTTCGCCATAAATGACATAAATATGTGTTTAAATCGTGATTATCTGTTGTTTATATTATTTAAAAATTATTCACGGTTGTTTACACCAAACAAATAACGGCAATCGTTTAGTAACGAAACTAGTTTGGAGTAACTTAGCATTTAACCATTTTTTAATTCCTTTAAAAGTTAGTGGAAAAGTTGTTTAGAACATTAATTAAATGCTTGTCAATGTGTCAAAACAAACAAAAGTTCGTGTTAAAGTGAAGTGAGAGGGGAGAAACAGGGTTGGCTGAATGGTTGATTGGTTGAATGGTTGATTCGATGGTTGATTTAATGATTGAATGATTGATTGTTGGTTGGTTGGTTGTTGTAAGTACGAGTACAGAGAAACACTCCTGATGATGATAGTAAATATCAAATTACACTAAATAATAAACAGCATAATAATAAGAAATTTAAATTTTCTGTATATTTCTTTATATTTTACCGAAATCTTTTTTCAGTCAAATTTTTAAAATTTAAAAAATAGAGTAAATAAAACCAAAAATATGTCTGATATATTTCGAGCTGTAAAAGCTTTTTTGGAGAAAATCTCAGAGAACCGGTTTATATCTCCAGCATTCGTTAACATCTTTTTCTTTAAAATGTATGGCTTTCTAGCCAGGAAAGAAATCTGTGCAGAGAAACGCGATAACTATGAAAATAAACTTCTCCTTCCCTTTAATAACTCGATTAACACGTCATTATATAGATGAATATTAACTCATTATTTTAGTTGATAATTTTAGCTGAAGACTCATTTAATTAGTATGAAAAAGTGAACAATTTGTTCATCTGTTCTTTTTCATTTTGTTAATTTTTTGTTTTGTCCTGCACGATGATGTTAAAGTTAATAAAGTAAATGAAAATACTTAAATTGATAAACTCTAAAAAAGGTTACTAAAAGCATTGAATTTCTGTTCAAGAATTTATAGATATTTCAATGAAATCGGACAATGACTCTACACTTTAGAATGTTTATGAAATTGTGTATAACCATGCAACATAAACAAAATAAAAGTTTATAAACATGCAACATAAACGAAACAATTGTTTCCACAGATTATATTTCTGCTGATACATGATATAGTATCGAGAATCTAGTATATCGGGAATCTAATGAGCACTCAGTTCATATAATCGAAGAGTTCATCCATCCGTGAGTGCAAAAGGATGAGTTTACTTAAATGTTCGTTCGCACATATTTTTGTAGATTGCAATAATACAATAAAGTGAATCAGTTGAATAAAAAGTGAGAATGAAAATAAATAATGTGAATAATATGTATAAATCGTACCTTGGCACCGTAATGAACAATTTGTTGTTCCAACGCTCCACGCCAAGCGGCAGATTGTTTTTGGGTTCGTAGAGACCCGTTCTGATGGCCTCCTCCCTCGCTTGTGGGCTGGGCCAATCGAATTCCAACTGCTTCCATGAGAATCGCTCAATCAATTTGGCGCTGGAGCTGCTTGAATTCGCGATTAAAGCGATGCAGATAACCGATGTTAATGTTAAGATTCCCATCACGATTCCGGTGGTTTTGCTTTTTGTTGAATAAAACAAAAAAAAAAAAAAAAAATTTTATTGTCCAATAGTTAAGATGCGGCGTCGATACGTAGTGCAAAGTTTCGAAGAATTAACTGAAATTTTATTTAGAAATTGAATTTAGTTTTGTTTCCTTTTTATTGTATTTTATTTATAATTTCATGCGGTTGTTGATTCTTGAAGGTATTTTTAAGCCACCATTTTTTTACACCAAGTTATAAATATTATATTCGATTTGGTTTTTGGTTTTAATTGATTTTCCTTACTTTTGTTGTTGTTGACTGCTGTGTCGTTCGCGGCTCACGTTAAACTGTGCGCGCTTGTGGCTTAGCAGTGGTTTTTAAGTTTCAGTTCTGTTGATCGAGAAGGTTGCCTGGTCTGTTGCTGCAACATGTTGCGTGAGCCTCATTTGTTTATATTTTCAATTTAAGTTTTTTAATAACTTTTTTCGTGTGAATTCGTTGTTGTTTGGTTTTTCTAATTTGCGTTAACTTTTGTGTGAGTTGTTTAATTGATTCTTTTAAAAATTATTCTTTTTTTAATGATTCTTTTCAAATACTTGTTGTTGTTTTTTATTATACGCATGTAGTTTCACTTTATTTATTGTTCGCAACGGTTAGTCAAGCGTAGTGTGAAGAGAGGCCTGGAGAAGAGCAGAAAAGAGGAGAGTATAATAAAAAAAAAATTGACAGCGATGAAGAACGAAAAAAGAATGAAATACATACGATGAAATATAAATAAACGAAAATATAATCAATGAAAAATATTATAATTAAATATACATAATAATAATTATAATATAAAAAAATAAATGAAGTTTAAGTGTATGCAATCTTTTGAATTAAGAGTTTCCTCGACTCTTTGATTTGTTGTTCTTTTGTCGAAACAATTCTTTTTTTTCACTATTATTTACAAAACTGGCCTTGAATTAAAAATGATTAATAATGAAATACAGAACATTAAAAAAACTTAATTTTCACGCTATTCTTGTTACAATACAACTACGATTGATTACAATAAAACGAAAAAAAAATTACAAAATAATTGCGTTTCCCTTTCAAACAAGAAGAAACAAAAATAAATTAATGAAAACACATGTGATTGTGTTCATTTATTATACAATAGAATTAATAAAGAATAAAAAATAAATAAAAAAAAATATCTACTGACGAGAGTCAGAATTCATTCGAAAATTAATCGCGTCAGTAGAAAGATCAAAAAAGATAATTCAACAAAACAGAACATTATTCAAAATCTAAACAGTTTTTAAATGCAAATTCAAAAGAAGAAAAAAAGGTACCGAAAGAAATCATAGATAATAATTTAAATCATAGATAATAATTTAAATCATAGATAATTTCGCTCATTAATTTAAGCTTCAGAATTTTGTCGATTATTTCTTTTAGCGAAAAACGCAATCAACGATCAGAGAAAAACAACAAAACATTTCAATAATCTTGAAAAGTGAACGCATTAAAAATCAAAAATCGTTGTCGTTTTGCGTGTGTAGACAATTTTTAATTAAGTATCGTTTTCGTAATAATAATAAGCAGTGGTTGTCGTAAGATTCGATTTAATGAGAAATTCGTAAGCCTTACTAATGTCAATCTTGATTGACAGAGGTTGGAATTGTCATAAAAATCGAAATTTATTAATAATTGACAACGAGATTGACAACTGAATTGGGAGGCAACGACAACGATGTGATTACAACGAAATATGAATAACGACACATCGACAACGAGTGAACCATACAACGAGAGACCGATAACGAGCGAATGCCAACGACAACCATCCCTAAGCTAAGCTTTGAGGGTCCGTTAGTCAAGATGTATCGTGGTGGACGTGCTTAGGCATTCAGTGTTGCCAGTTAAGAAATAACAGCATCATTTGTCATTTAGTAAAAGTAAAATAGTAGATAGAATGGCTATGTAGTTCTTAATTATAAATTAAAACTGAGAACCACAATTTTTATTTAGAAATCGATATAGGAATAGTAGGTCGATCAAATAACCCATCCAGCCAACTTTTGTGGTCACGATTCTGGACTTTCCCAATCCGAATAAAATTAGTGGCTGTACAAAATGAAATCAGCAAACAGAATAAAAATAACGACGATAATGATGAATAATTGAACCTATCTATCGCAAATAGCTACAAAGATAGATTGATGCGAGTAGAATGATAGATTGATAGATAGATAAATAGTAGATAGATAGGGTAGATAGGAAGAAGGGTTTCACCGGGGCAAGCAGCATCGAAGTAGTACTCACATTTCACGAACTTTCTTGCATTTCAAGTGAATATTCTTGTGTTTAAAGCGGAAATGAAAACAAGAGTAACATGATTGTTTATATTTAAGATCTTGAAACCCGAATATAATTTGTATTGTAATATTATCGAATTATTACTCCTTTTTTATACTTTGTATTTTTAATGTTTTCTGTCGTTTTTGATAACTTGAACTAATAAATTCGGCACTGAAGTGATAAAATTATAAATGCGACCAATTGATTTAGTATACGCCGATGACGACGATACGGATATTTTTATTACATACATCGCACTGTATCTCTATAGATTGTATGTACATATATACATTTATTTATATATTTATAGAGTTTAATTACAAGGAATGTTAAAAAAAGTTCAATACGATTTGAGTGTAAATTTAATATGAATATAATTTTAAAATTTTAAAAATATCATCAATGAACGAATTAAAATTATAATCGCAACGTCGTTTAATTAACCGGAGCTTGACTTTTGCTTGCTTTTGTTTCTTGTTTCTCTGGCTCGCTTGTGTTATTTTTATTATTTTTACAGTAGAGATTCTGCTATAAAAATGAATTCTTGTTATGTGAGTGAATCAATTTTAAGCCAGTTAATGAGCTATCTGAGTAAATGTTTGTTATTTGAATGAATCGCTGTTAACTAAATGAATTTAAGTGTGCCACTTAAATGTATATCTGCTGTCATGCATATAAAAGAATGCATCAGTTCCAATGAAATGGTGGTAGACTTTTCCATTCACGATTTGTTGTTGTTTGTTGTTCATCTGCAGCGCTTCACTTCCGCTGCTGCTAAAGCGGCTTTTGTTTTTGCTCATCTTTGTTGTTGTTGTTGTTGAAAATGTTCGCTATCGTCGTATTTCGCAATCTTTGTTTGCTGCTTGGCAAATTTTCCGAGAGGAATTGCTGCAATGTTCTTCAATCAGATTTATTGATAATTTGTTGTTGTTGTTGTTTATTATAGTGTTGCTTTCTTTGTTATGTGTGAATGATACTAACAGCGACTGTTCGAAGAGCAGCGCAGAGAGTGAAGAGTAGAACAGCAACAGGGAAAGCAAGAATATAAACAGTGGCAGCATTAGAAAAAGTGAAAGTAGCAGCAAAAACATAGAATAACAATAAACGCCATCATTTTGAACGTGAACAGTAACATTAATTATTGGCTAACGGAAAAATAAATAAATATGCCTCCGGTGGTTTATGGAGGAAAAATGTACTCCATTGTTTAAAAATATTTTAAAATTATAATAAATTGCAATTAAACTAAATTATGTGTTGTATATTAAATGAATAATGAATAATATCAATATGCAAAAAATAGAGTGAAGAATAGTGTAAGTAGAAGTTATTTAAACAAGTTAAAACAAAGAAAATTGAAGTAAAAAGAATTTCAAGAAATTAAAACAATGTTAAAAGCGAAGAAGATGTTAAATGCAAAATGGAGCTCATACAGATCGACCTCGTTTATTTAACACGTTAATAGAATAGTTTTTTGCTTTACTTTCCTTTTCGATGCGAACAACGTTCGTGCGAAGTCACTGAAGCAGTAGCAGCAACAACAACAACCACCCATTCCATTGCATTCAATTCAGAGCATGATTATTATTCACTGAAGGCTCTTCTGAAGCCTCTTTTTCGCTGGTATCTTCTGCTCCTTCGTTGACTTTCCGCTGCACGCTGGATATTTTTAGTGCATTCAGCGTTCATTCAGCCCCACGTTCTTTCTTCCGGGATGCAAGCGCTTGAAAAGCTTTGCGTTAAAAATTATGGCTCATCATAAATCAGATTTGCTTTGCATTAGCTTCGAAACTAAGTTACGTTGCGGATGTAATCGAAAATAATACGTTGATGGAGATATCTATATATCGAGAGCGTAACGAGATGAGTGAAGAAGAAGAACGAAGAACTGGAAGAAAAGGAACAACAACAACAGCAATATTGATTCAGGAAGATGTAGAAAAAGAAGCAGCACAATATATGTATGTACGTACATACATACATACATATATGAATACGTGAAAAAATTGCTGATGATATGCTTATGCTTCTGCAGGAGAACCGCTTTTGACGCAGAACACACAAAAAAAAGTGCCAACGTAAATCTTGAGGAATCATTTGTAAATAACGGAAATTGAACGTGAACATGTGTTAAGATGAAACATGCACCATGTAATCGAATAAGTGTGTGTGAGAAAGAGAGGGAGAGGGAGAGAGAGAGAGCGAGTGTGCGCGAGCAAAACTGTTTGTTTGCATTATTTTACTCCTAGAATTTAAAAAAGTACCTCGGAATGCAAAAATTCCTTTATTTCCGGTGTTATTCATTCAAAACTCATTTAACACATGTTATCTGTCACTTTCAGCGAGAAAACTGAACTGAGTTCACAGAGTTTTTTACGCCTTTTCATTTGTTTTCTTTTATACTTTTTTACCGATGGCACAAATGGCTTTATTTTAATTAGTTTTTCTTCGAATTCGGTGATTAATCTTTGGAAGTAATTTCTGTGTGGCATAAAAGGTCACGTTCGCAGTTCGCACGCAATTTTGACTTCATTACTTTAGGGAAGGACACTAAATTAGACAAAAAATATACAAAAGTAAACTTTTGTTTCCTTTTCCTTTCCTAGTTGCTTGTTGCACACACACACACACACATATGTACACACATTCATTTGCAAGCATTGCAGCATTATTTTGCTTTAATAATACGATCGACACAAAGTTTTACTTTTAAGAGCTTCTTAGTTAACAAAAATTAACAAGAGAAGAAAATTTCATCACCGATAGTGTGTGTATCATACAGTTTCAGCGGAAACACCGAAGACACCGCATTAACATCCTCTGTTAAAGCTTCTGTAAAATATTCCGATTGTTTGCTTGACACGAAAACAAAAATCAATAAACAGGAAAGAATTTCAAAAATAAAATACTGTTATATTGTTTGTGCTACAGTGTGATAGCATACATAAAGTTTGAGTTCTGAAAGATTTTTATATACAATTTAATTTAAAATAAACAAAATACATAATAATAATAAAGTTGTACAGTGGTTAAGAATGTTATAGCAAAAAATAATGATAATAATAATAATAGTTTTTAATATTACTAAAAGATTAAAATTCGAAAAACATCGAAGGGGTATTTTTTAAAGTAATTTCGAAAAGAAACCAGCTGATGGCCTGATTCGTGGCGATTGTTTTCGTTGATCGCTTTACAACGATTGCGAATCAGGTTCGTGCATTAAGTTTACGAATACGAATGTGCCAATGCACGAATATGTATTCGATATTCGTTGCGAAGATAAGAACGATTATATTCGTTGCAGTTCTCTGATGTGTTGGCTATTTGAAAGCATTTCAAATCAAGTCAATGGTGAGTCAAGCAACGAGCATATATTCGTAAAGAGATTGCATGAAACATTTGTTGCCGGCAACATCGTGATTTCATGTGTGAAGATTAGAGCCGCTGTTACTTAGCAGGACTTAGCACTGTAAAGAACAAAACATCTCTGTAAAGCAGAAAACCGAAGATAAAAACGAAGTTCTTTACAGAGTACAAAACTTCCATTGTATTCTGCGCTGGTAGCAAAGCAAAATTGAATGCTCTACTAATGAGTGAGTAGTTCGGAAGATCTTTTCTAATGAGTATGAAGGGATCTCAAGATCGACTTCGCTTCTGTTATTTTGCACTAACAATGCAAGCGAATATGCGTAAGAAGAGATCGATCCAGCACTCGGAAGCCAAGTAAAGCGCGAAAGAAAGAATCGATCAATTCGTGGAGTAAAGCGGGCAAAGAGAAGAACGGTGCGATTCGTCTTCTTTTGCTTCTCTTACAATAACAAACCATGTGCAGCCGTCCGTCCGCCTGAAATCGTTTTAATTTTTCATTTTATGGTTTTTGAAAGAAATTTTGCTTTTCTTAGCTTTGTTCTGCTTCTTTTTCGATGCCCAAGCTTTGTAAAGCGCTGGCATGATCTACGTTCCGAGCATAGCGTGCTGTTGAAGAATTTGTTTTTGTACAGATGATCTATTTAGTCGGCATATCAACAAATTGAATACGTTATACGAGTAACACTAAAATATTAATGGAAGCAAACTTATGGAAATATTTATATTATATGTCTGTGCAGACTTCAAGCAAGCAGGATCGCGCCAGACTATTTTATGATTGCACTGAGCAAAATGTTTAATAAGGAATGAGAGAATCACTATTTTTTCTTTGAAAATTTTTTAGGCGAACCGCAATGCATGATTTGCAATAAAAAGGTGGGACGCGCATTTTCATTGCAAAATCATTTGCATAATTTAAAGTTTAACAACCCCCAAACAACAATCTTCTCAGTGTACCGCGCAGAGAGAATTTTTCCGCAAAAAAACCTCTCTCAACGCTTCACACATGCACAAAATATGATTGTATAAGTTTTGGCCAGCACTGTTGTAAGACAAGCAAAAGAAGACAAATCTCACCGTTCTTCTCATTGCCCGCTGTACTCCACGAATTGATCGATTCTTTCTTTCACACTTTACTTGGTATACGAGTGGCTGGATCGATCTCTTCTTACGCATATTCGCTTGCATTGTTAGTGCAAAATAACAGAAGCGAAGTCGATCTTGAGATCCCTTCATACTCATTAGAAAAGATCTTCCGAACTACTCACTCATTAGTAGAGCATTCAATTTTGCTTTGCTACCAGCACAGAATGCAATCGAAGTTTTGTACTCTGTAACGAAGTTCGTTTTCATCTTCGGTTTCCTGCTTTACAGAGCTGGTTTTTGATTACAGAGGTATGTCCTGCTAATTAACAGCGGCTCTAATCTTAACACATGAAATCACAAATGTTGCCGGCAACAAATGTTTCATGCAATCTCTTTACCTATTTATACTCGTTGAGTCAAGCGTCAGATTGATTGTTCAGCAACAATATTATAGAAATAACAAAAGAAGTTGATGCAACGAGCATATATTCGTAAAGAGATTGCATGAAACATTTGTTGCCGGCAACATCGTGATTTCATGTGCGAAGATTAGGGCAGCTGTTAATTAGCAGGACTTAGCACTGTAAAGAACAAAACATCTCTGTAAAGCAGGAAACCGAAGATGAAAACGAACTTCGTTACAGAATACAAAACTTCTTTTGTATTCTATGCTGATAGCAAAGCAAAATTGAATGCTCTACTAATGAGTGAGGGGTTCGGAAGATCTTCTTAATGAGTATGAAGGGATTGCAAGATCGACTTTGCTTCAGTTATTTTGCAATAACAATGCTAGCGAATATGATGAAGTGTGAAAGAAAGAATGGATCAATTCGTGGAGTACAGCGGGCGATGAGAAGAACGGTGCGATTCGTCTTCTTTTGCTTCTCTTGCTGTCCGTCCGTCTGGATTTGTTTCAAATTTTTCATTTTATGGTTTTTGAAAGAAATCTTGCTTTTCGTAATTTTGTTCTGCTTCTTTTTCGATGCCCAAGCTTTGTAAAGCGCTGGCATGATATACGTTCCGAGCATAGCGTGCTGTTGAAGAATTTGCTTTTGTACAGAAGATCTATTTAGTCGGCATATCAACAACTTGAATACGTTATACGAGTAACACTAAAATATTAATGGAAGCAAACTTATGGAAATATTTATATTATATGTCTGTGGTAATACAAGGTATAATTTGAAATAAATCTACTACAGTCTAATAGCCCCGATGTCATTAGTAATACTTATTAAACATTATTTTACAACACTTATTAAGTAACATTATATAAATTACCATACATATATATGAAGCTAATTTTTATTATTTATTATTATATTATTTTTCCAAAAGTCTTCGCAATTTTACATCTGGCATTGATCCAGGTTTTGTTCGTTTTTTTGCGGTAATTTTCTCGGTTTCTTTCTATTTTAGCCACTTTGACTATTTTCGAATTAGAATGGAAATTAGATATTTCAAAATTTGCTTAATGTGGCCAAAACAATTCTCATTTGGATTAAGCCATCCCGGGAAAGAAACGTTCGAAGAAAGATCCTAATACAAAATTTCTGTATACAAAAAATTACAGTGAAACGCAACCTTATTTGCAAAACCCCTCCGATAACTTTTTTAATACAAGCTTACAGCACTTTGCGATTTGTTTTGAAAAAGCTGTTTTTTAAAAAAAGTTGCCATGAGTCGCATTTGCAAGAAAAAATTATACAAGAATTACTTATACAAGAAAATTATACAAGAATCAATAAGTATTACTAATGACATCGGGGCTATTAGACTGTAGTAGATTTATTTCAAATTATACCTTGTATTACCACAGACATATAATATAAATATTTCCATAAGTTTGCTTCCATTAATATTTTAGTGTTACTCGTATAACGTATTCAAGTTGTTGATATGCCGACTAAATAGATCTTCTGTACAAAAGCAAATTCTTCAACAGCACGCTATGCTCGGAACGTATATCATGCCAGCGCTTTACAAAGCTTGGGCATCGAAAAAGAAGCAGAACAAGCTACGAAAAGCAAACATTCTTTCAAAAACCATAAAATGAAAAATTTGAAACGATTTCAGGCGGACGGACGGCTGCACATGCTTTGTTATTGTAAGACAAGCAAAAGAAGACAAATCTCACCGTTCTTCTCATTGCCCGCTGTACTCCACGAATTGATCGATTCTTTCTTTCACGCTTTACTTGGCATACGAGTGCTGGATCGATCTCTTCTTACGCATATTCCCTTGCATTGTTAGTGCAAAATAACAGAAGCGAAGTGGATCTTGCGATCCCTTCGTACTCATTAGAAAAGATCTTCCGAACTACTCACTCATTAGTAGAGCATTCAATTTTGCTTTGCTACCAGCATAGAATACAATCGAAGTTTTGTACTCTGTAACGAAGTTCGTTTTCATCTTCGGTTTCCTGCTTTACAGAGATGTTTTGTTGTTTACAGTGCTAAGTCCTGCTAATTAACAGCGGCTCTAATCTTAACACATGAAATCACAAATGTTGCCGGCAACAAATGTTTCATGCAATCTCTTTACGAATATATGCTCGTTGTATTTATACTCGTTGGTTGATGTCGACGTTGCTGTAAAAAGCGGAGAAGCATCGCAGTCGAAAGCGAGCAACAACAATTCAAAGCAGCGCAGCAGCAGCAGCCGTGCAAAAACCTGCAAACTCAGCATAATCGGCAGTGTTGCCGCCAAGCGAACATTTTTTTGCGTTTTTGTTTTGTTTAGAAAAGAAAAACATGCACCAGTGTATGTCAGAGTGTGTGTGTGTGTGTGGTTGTTTGTGTGTTTGTTTGCTTTTATCTTTCTTCTTCTATTCACCATCTCTTTCAATTTTATTCTCATTTCACACCGGATGCACACACGCAAAACTTATACGGAAGCGGAAATTAAAACTTCAACAATAATTAAGTGCACCAGCAGAAAGAAGCACAGCAGCAGCAGAACCCAGCAAAAATCGAACTTCCCTCGGAATCGAGAGCGGAATGCAGAGTCGTGATCAATCGATTCCTTTCTAGATTCCATAACCCATTATTTTTGCATTGGAGGTAAATCATTACACTTAAGAGACTTGGGTTAGCTTTTATAACCATAAAAGACCATTCGACAACACATTTTGTTCGATTCTGTGGAATTCGAGAGAGAAGAACATTCGACTAGCTTTTTGGTAATGCATTATGGAATCGATACTGAAACTCAGGCATTCCGAAATGTTGAATACTTTTTGCTGGGAAGCTATCCAAAGCGTCGCTGCGGCGTTTAGAGTTGCGTTTATGAACAACAAAACATCGACGCTTACGTGGAAATAGTTTCTAGTTTTTTTCTCGAGTTGCTTTTTCTTTCAACAGCTAGTCAACTGTTGGTTGCGTTGTTTTGTTGTTGTTCTCGTTATTTTTGCTTCGTGGTGGTTTCTTGTTCTTGTTATATTATTTTTTATATATGTATGTAATAGCTAACGGCGTTTAGAAGTTCCAAATTTGTTCTAATCTATAAATAAATGTGCGAGTGAAAGAGCGGGAAGTTTTAGAAGAGAAGAGAAGAGATAGAAGATACCAATAAAAATCAAACAGTTTTGAGTTTCTCAAATATTTTTTAATGGTCTTCTAATTTCAAATTTTTGTTGGCTACGTTGATCGCGTCGGCGTTGTTGACTTCCCTCTTATGAATCAATAGTTTTGATAGGGCCTCCAACCAGTCCTGAGCCGTCCATGCACTGGTATTTGTTGGAACCTGTAGCATGCCATCAACTGGGTCACCAACGTATGGTGGTATGTCGTAAACGCTGTCGTACATGGGAACTTGCATTTGGGGCGGGAACATATGGGCGCTTGTGATCGCGAGAAGCGCCAACAAGGTGCAAGCTACAAGCAGAAAAGTCATCATTTTTATAGAAACAGACTTATCAACAAGTGTGGTATGACTCTTGTCAAAGCCAGCTTTTATAGTCGTTTTCCGAATAACGTTTTTTCATGGTATATTTTTGCATACGAAATTGAAAATTCCATGCTTTAAAGGGGCGTAAATTTGGAATAATTAGATCCAATTGTACACGCTGCGGTCCCCGATGGGGCAGAAGGTCGTTACTTTGCCTTTCAACCTTGAGGACGGTGGCTCGAATCCCCATGGGCATGGATGTTTAAATTGTGTTTGTTATCTCTCTCTACTTATATTTATCAGTCGAAGGCCTTGGTTGCTAGTACTGTCTTAAAAATATTTGTGTAGTAATTAATTACTGCGTAAATTGTAATAAATAAGACAAAAAAAATAATAATTTTATACGCTACTACAAAGCGTATTCGTTCGCTTATTAAGTGTGTCCTTCCGTTTAACGTAACGTATAAAAAAGATGTGGTAAAAGAGAAGAGAGGAGAAGAGAAAGAAAAAAACAAGAAAAGTTAGAAGAAGAAAAACGCAAAAAAATACAGCTAAACTACAACTAAAACCTAGTTGATTGTCGACTACCAGCTTGAAGCATTCGCGGCGAATAGAAATACAAACACTGAAACGCGTTTATCGTAGTATACATATAATATAGTAATATAGTATAGTTAATATAGTATATGTAATCTAATCCTAATCATGTATATGTATATACGTATATGATGTATGTATGTATCAAATCCCATTCTATAACGTCCACCATCAATTGATGATGGTCGATTGATAGACCGATATTTTAGATGTTTCTATGAGTTCTCTATGCATTTTTGTTCGTTTATTTTGAATTGATTATAGTCTGATCTCCTTACGCTCAAAGTCCCTTGTCGTTGTCGTTGATAATGAAAGATAGTTTCTATTATCTATTGCTTTGGATATAACTGCTTAAGCCACGTATTTCACTACTTCAATATCAACTGCATGCGCCTCTATTCCTCAACATAAAACAACAACACAGCAGGAATAAATCGTATACAAGAAACAACATAAACCAAACTCCTACAACAACAATAGCAAAATAAACAAAAGACTTTTAATTCGTGTGTAATCATTCATGTCCGCTGTCGGTATGTCTCTCTTTTTTTTCTATGTTCGACTCTTTGTCTGTCCGTCTATATGTCTGTCAATCTGACACACCCACTTCTCCCTATTCTACCACTTGCAACGACCCCTTTTCATGCCCACTTTTGCCACAGACAAATGGCCCACGTCTCACATGCCCTGAAATAACCAATCAGAGAGAGAGAGATGCCTGCATCGTGGTGACAAGTGTGATATGCACCTCTCTAGAAGGAGAACCAGGCAGCGCAGTTGCTACGTTGGCACAGACCCTTATACACACTACTTAGGCAGAAAAATCTTAGTTGTTATTGCCTTTGTTATGTTAAAAATGTTAATACAATAATAATAATATTCATCGGAATGATTTTTGATCTCATTGCTGCAATAAACGATGTGATTGTGAAGGAACGATGAAATCAATGACAGTTCCTTCAATTCATAATTGCCAAGCAGTTATCCTTGCAGCCTGTATTTACAACATGGAATAGTGCTACATGTTTATACAAAATAGATAACAGTATATTCTTCTTAAATAAACAAAATACTATTTTTAATTTTATGTGCTTCTTTATTCAATTATCTTGTAAACAACTTGATCTAAGTCTTCCAAGAGATTTCGGAGACGCTACTGTTTTATTTTATTGGTGTAACCAAATTTAACATGATGTTTAATATTTGCAATTTCTACATTTCTGTTTTATTAACTATACACAGCAGCTGAAGTGACCCCTGCAACGCGTCATCTGACTAAGTGACTATGACTAAAGGACGTTGTACTCCTTTTACGAAATCTTGGATTAAAGTTTGTAGACCGACCTTCGGTGCTTCCTTCGGTTTGTTATTTCTTACTGAATCCAGCTCGTTTAAAAACTCTTCGAGCAAGCCGAACGCCTCCCTGTTGCGTTCAATATTGGCTCTTGTTATCGCGAAAAGCGCCAACAAGGTGCAAGCTACAAACAGAAAAGTCTTCATTGTTATAGAAACAGGCTAATCAAAAACTGTGCTGTGACTCTTGTCAAAGCCAGCTTTTATAGTCATTTTCCGATCAACTTTTCTTTATGGTATAATTTTAAAGCGGAGAAATATTTAAAAATAATTGGTCCGTATCTGTGTCAAAATTTCATATTAATTAATGAACTAATTTAAAGATATTAGGAATGGTTCATTTAAGAAAACATACCTAATTATCAGAGACCACATCAGAAATAAATATTTATTTATTTATTTATTTACACGATCATATGTATTTTAATAGGTATGTATTTTAAATTTTATTTTAATGTATTTTAAAAATGACTGAACGTTTTTCGTATCCAAGCATTTTTTACTTATCTCCCCTCCTCCCACAAAATTTCATATTAATTAATGAACTAATTTAAAGATATTAGGAATGGTTCATTTAAGAAAACATACCTAATTATCAGAGACCACATCAGAAATAAATATTTATTTATTTATTTATTTACACGATCATATGTATTTTAATAGGTATGTATTTTAAATTTTATTTTAATGTATTTTAAAAATGACTGAACGTTTTTCGTATCCAAGCATTTTTTACTTATCTCCCCTCCTCCCACCCCCAGAAAAATAAAGAGTCCCATGAAAGGACGACGCAAGGGTATGATTGAGAGGATAAAGGGGACATAGAAGGAGGTGCCGAACAGGATCACTAAAAATGATTTTTTGAAGTGCTTCGAGGACTTGCACAATTGTATATCAGATATTGTATATCTGAGATTACTTTGAAGAGGACAAAAAAGATATTCATGAATAAATAAATAATTTTTGAATCCGCTACTTCTCTCCGCTATACTTCTTGTATCGTACTGTTTGTCCATACCTCGTATGGACCATACAAAGGATCGGATGGTAAATGGCGAATCGGTAACAACCCTTTCACATTACGCGATAAAATAATAATATCCGATAATAGTTAGAACTTTACACCTGGATTCCTTCAATTATTACTCAGCAAAGAACCATCAAATAATGACAATGCAGATCTACAAGCTTACAAAAGTATTTTACTAAATACTAGTGCTTACAAACGTAATTTTAACAGAGTTGAAGGAGCAAAGGCTTTCAAGTAGACCAACATCAGAAAGCCCATATTCAGAGAGATTACACGATTGACTACTTCGCAAAATCAAACTAAGGGAAGTGGGTTAATGAGTGCTAACAAGCACAACCCAAACTATATATATATACTGGGACCATATGCTAAAACAGCGACTTTTGGACAGCAGTGAGCCGTTAGTAGTGGCAGAGCAACGAAAACTTGAGCAAGAAAGAAGACAACACGAGAGAAATGGCACATAAAGCCATCTACCTCCCTCCGGCTTCACGGTCGTAATTACCAAAAAACGTTATTTGCTCACGTTCAAAATAATTTCGATCTGCCAACAAAACTATCCGTTGGGATGAAAACATTCTTATCTTCATATATTTCGATCCCTCAAGTTGAAAACACTTCGTTTGTTGAGGAATAGCGATCGCAGAAGATGAGAAAACTTCGGCTTTCGTACCATAACATCGTCGCGACGTTAATTTAAATTTTTTTAAAACTTTCAAGTGTAGGTTATCTAAGATTAAATATCTTAATAAATCTAAGGAAATACCCTCATCACTTCGTGGGTAGGGTATAAAGAGAAACCAGCCCATATCCTGATTCGTGGCGATTGTTTTTGTTGTTCGCTTTACAACGATTGCGAATCAGGTTCGTGCATTAAGTTTACGAATACGAATGTGCCAATGCACGAATATGTATTCGATATTCGTTGCGAAGATAAGAACGATTATATTCGTTGCAGTTCTCTGATGTGTTATCTATTTCAAAGCATTTCAAATCAAATCAATGGGCGTTGCCGCAGAAAATCAAAAAACTAAATGTGTCCTGTGCTTCAGAAAAATGTGTCTATTTAGAAACAAATGTATCCATATTTACTAATATATGTTTTTAATAACAAAGATTATTGTCAACGAAACAAGGAGCAAATACAAAAAATCTCAAAGTGACACTTTGTGACAAGTTGTGATGCTCAAAATAAAGATAAAATGTATTACAATTTCACGTTAACTAAAATTAAAAACTGAAGAATAAATGGCAAAATATTTCAGATTTTCGTTTGTCTAAATAAAAGGGGGTGGGTCTGGAATGATTTTTCAAAATATAATAGATTACAGAATATTCTTCTAAAATTAAGAACATACTCTTTTCAATTTTATTGGCTTGCTTATTTAATTATCAGCTATTTTCTATGACAATTATTAGTGAAGAACTATTTCCGCCAAATATATGATGTATCATGTCATATCATGATATATCAAGTCTTCCAAGAGATTTCTACAATCTTCCAATAATTTTAATAATTTCAAATAAATCAACAATATAAACGACAATATACATATATAAATTGATGCCTTTCACTTGTATCGGAAACGCTACTGTTTTATTTAATTGATTTAACCAAAGTTAACATGATGTTTAATATTTGCAATTTCTATATTTCTGTTTTATTAGCTATACACAGCAGCTGAAGTGACCCCTGCAACGCATCATATGACTAAAGAATTACTAGTAACGGTTTTATGTCTTTTAGTACGATATCGTTGATTAAATTTGTTAGTTGAACCCTCTGGGCGTCTGAAAGGTCTCTGGCTGGTTCCTGCTGTACCTGTTCCTGATTATCATAATAATCTTCGAACGAGCCCCAGTCGAAGTTCCTGGCAATACTTTTGGCGTTGGTGATCGCGAAAAGCGCCAACAAGGTGCAAGCTACAAGTAGAAAAGTCTTCATTGTTAAAGAAACAAGCTTATCAGAAACTGTGGTGTGACTCTTGTCGAAGCCAGCTTTTATAGTCCTGTTCCAAACAACTTTGCTTCATGGTATAATTTAAGGTTTTGCATACGAAATTGAAAATTCCATGGTTTAAAGCGGAGAAATATTCCGAAATAATTGGTCCGTAGCTGTGTCAAAATTTCATATGGTGAATTAATAAACTAATTTAATGACATCATTAGGAATGGTTCATTTAACAAGACATACCTCATTATCAGAGTCCACATCAGAAATAATTATTTACTCGATTATATGTATTTGAATAGGTCTTTGTTTTTCTCAGGAATAATATTAGCATTTTAAAACTTAGATTGGAATATTTTTACGAAACATATGTACTCGTACCACCAGTATTTATGTACTTTGCTATTAAAAAATCTGTAAAATCGGTCTTCTGTAAGTATGTATAGTCTTATACTGACTCTAACACTATTCAAACTTCACATCTATGTACTTCCCTGTTTCCCTTTTTCGTTTTTTCATTTTTTGTTGCGCACACCAATTGGACTGAATCTGAACCAGAAAGAGTGTTCGTCCTGGCCGAAGTTCATATACCGTACACACGTTTACTTAAAAACAATGGTCTAATTTTTTTCCTTTTCAATCTTAAATAGCCTGTCTCAGACAAGCTGAGAAATTGAGCTATAAGCATGGATGAATTTATGTTCACTATAAAAAGTAGGTCCGATAGTCCGAATAGACTGATTTTGCCCCATTTCAATACCAATGAGTTTCTAGTGATAGACAATATTCGTGCCAAGATATGTTTTTCTTCTTTTTTTTTGTACTTTTCACCGTTAGAGCACAGCCAGATTACATCTATGTATGTATATAGGGTCCGCTATCTAACGTTTTTTTTTTCAACTAGTGCTTATTTCGTGAATGGTAACACTTAGCCATGTCTGATTTGACAGATAATTAGTTTTATCCTTCCGCTGAACGAATATGGTTGTGTATACGCTTGAACAACGCTGGGAAATATTGCGACATTACTTTGAAAATCCGATGCCGATTTTGCCAAAAAATCATCTTTTCAGATGAAGCTCATTTTGATCTTGGCGGGTATGTAAACAAGCAAAATTGTCGCATTTGGGGCACAGAAAACCCGCACGCATACATTGAAAAGCCGGTGCACCCAAAACGAGTCACTGTTTGGTGCGGATTTTGGTCCAGAGGTATAATTGGGCAATTTTTCTTCGAAAATGAGCAAGGAGTGGCCGTTACAGTCAATGGCGATCGTTATTTTATTTTATTTATTTATTTATTTATTGTATTCCATATCTTCATTATATACATATATTAGACAATAAAGATTCTGCGAAGCCTATGCTAGCTAGGCTTGTCTGCAGAAAAATGAGTAATATTGGCATATGTTCTGATAAGCAAAAAAATTTCACATTACATTTCAAGATGTTAACTTCATATTTGAATTGAATTACTTAAAAGCTATGTAAAAAATATATCGGAAAATTAAAGTTAAAGTCAGCTTTATCGTTTGTTACTTATGTTGTTACAAAAATCTTTGTGTCGTAGTTGATATTATGTTGGCTGATGACTCGTTAATAATGTGCTTTTTAATGCTGTTTTTCTCTCTTGTATTTTGCGTGTGTATGTGTCTGTGCAGTTTATGTTACGTTGGTGTACTGTGCGACATCGTTATTTCTTGTAGTAGAACAACAACTTATACCAAATGTTGTTATAAGTTCACTGATAGAAAAAACATGGTTGATGCAAGTTTGCAGCAACCAATCTATGGTTAGTCTCATTATATTTGCAAGTAAATGTTTGTAGTAATTATTGATATATTCATATGAATCATATTATGAATACCTCCACTATATTGCATGTTTATTCCAATCACAAGAAGTGGATTCATGGTATTTGCATAAAAAATAGTTCGCTGTATCATAAAACTGTGATTACACCTAACGGTACGGTTGCTGGAAACATAATGTGGTGAAATCTAAACATGTGCTCGTATCCAAAAAGATGTATGATTACTAGAAAAATGGTATGATTAAATCTAACCATAGCATGTTTGCTGGGAACATACATAATGTGGTGAAATCTAACCATTACATGTGCTCTTTTGGTTCTTTTTGACATTTGTAGTACTACCTTCATTCAGTGCAGACGAATTAAAAGTTATTAATAAAAGTTATATTAAATAAATCTTAAAAGTGCTAAACAATATTAATTTTCTAGTTTTGGAAATTGGGTAAGTACCACTGTTATTTATATATGTATATGAATGTTTTAATGTTTAACAAAGTAAAGATTATATTTTTAATTTTATACAGTCACAATGCTTTCAGGAAAAAGTTAAGGAGTTTGGGGATTCAGTGGACATATTATACTTGCCCCTTTTCATATATTTCGATGGTTTTGAAGTGAACAATCCTTTGGGCTGGTGTTCGAAAAATTGGAGGGATCTATGTTAAAATGCCTTTCTTACCTACAAGATGAGGGTACATTCCATTCAATTATACTTGAAGTTACCACTATAATTTACTATTTTTACAGGTAAAACAACTTATGTTTGCTGCAACAAAACAATGATTGCGAATAACAAAATTTTTGATTTATATAATCATGGTTCTAATTGTCTCCATCAAAAGATTTTTTGTGGGAAACATACAACATATTTGCTGCAATATAAAAATAATACCACTAAATATAATTTTGTTCCATCCACCATGAATTTTTGTTGTGTTACCCAAAATTATTTCTTTCGCAACTATAATTATTGTGGATCTAAAAATGTTACATATTTGAATTAACCATCAAATCCAACCATAGTATTGTTCTTCAAAATTATACTTATGAGAACCATATTTTTTCTTTGAGTGTTGTAATTGTTATAGTTGTGGTGTATTGCTATTGTTGTGATTTTTGGTATTTGGTCATCCCTTTATATGTCTTTATGTTTTTCGTTTTTTATTAATTGATCAGCACGTCTTCGTTAATAAAATATTTTTTTAATTGCTTCTTCCTTGAATATGTGTTGGTTATATTAATTATGTGTACCGGAAGTGTATTTAACAGTTTTGGAAGAGCTACTCGTAGTGTTCGAGCGCCGTAGCTATTGATGAACCTCGGAATTCGGAATCGTCCTTCTGCTCTTCGTCTGGTGTGATGCTCATGGCTTAGCTATTGCTACAGTTGCTCAAATAATGGAGCATAAACGCTGTTTTCCTGAGCTTTTTGCGCAGACAGTCAACATGGTCGTTCCATTTTAAATTGTGATCAACCCATACTCCCAAATATTTGAATGAATTTACTTGTTCAATTGTTTCCGCGCATGAGCAGTCAGAGATTCTCGCACTACTATACGAATGTAGGCACTGCATGTCATGCGACACTATCCTAATATCTTGCCGCAATATATTTGGAGTTTTTACATGTAAAACTTTGGTTTTTTTTGTATTTAATATCAGCCCGTGATCGTGCGACCAACGCGCTGCTACATCAAACTCCTGTTGTGCAATCTTTATTGCCTCGGAAATATTCTTGTGCGTTACAACAATCGCTGTGTCGTCAGCGTTCGCGAAGATTTTTGATTTCTTTACTTGTTTTATCATGTTGTTTGTGTACAGTATGAAAAGGATTGGGCCTAATTTCGACCCTTCTGGGACACCACACGTGATGACAGTTTCAACGCTACATTTATTTTGTATTTGAACACGAAAGCTTCTTAGGTGCAAATAGTCCTGGAACCACTTTAGCGTGTCGCCACGTATGCCATTGTTTTGAAGCGTTAGGATTAGCATTTCGTGTGAAAGCGTATCGAATGCTTTGCTGTAGTCTAAAAATAGAACCACACTATGGTATCCATTACTTAGATTTTCGTTTAGTGAATCCGCGAAATTCCCTAGTAGCTTATTTATGTTTTTATCTTTTTGATAGGCATACTGGTTGTTGTCAATGAGCTTTTCCTTAACCATAAAATTCGTTATTCTTCTACATACAATTTCCTCTAGGACCTTTTCGATCGTCGGAAGTATTGCGATAGGGCGATAATTTCCATAATCTTCTTTGCATCCGCCTTTGGATATGGGACGTACGACTGAAGTTTTGAGAATTGTTGGTATTTTTGATTCATTAAGACTACGGTTGATTATTGCCGTTATCACTGGCGCCATAATGATTACATGTTCTTTCAGATCCTTTGCTCGAATTCCGTCGGTTCCCGCGCTCTTAGGTTTCATTTTTCTTAAAATATTTTGTACCTCTATCTCGTTTGTTCTCTCCATAAATATAGAGTTAGCAATTGACGAATCTTCAGATCGGATCGTTTTTTTATCACAGATATGCGATGTTTGTTTGAGGGTGTTAGAGAAGCTAGTAGAGAAATCGTTGGCAATGCTTACAGGATCTCTATTTGTTCATGTTTTTTATAATTGTCTCATCAAGGTTTCGAGTCTGCTTGCCTAGGATTTCGTTAATTGTTTGCCATGTTTTCCGCATATCATATTTATTTTCATTTAGCTTGTCTCGAAAGTATGTATTTTTCACAATTAGTAGCTTTTTGTTCACAAAGTTTCTGTACATTTTGTATTGTATTTATTTGGATTTATTTTAAATTGAAAAACGGACAAGTCTTTTTGCGTTTTTGGTTTGTTTAAAAAAAGCACTGATGTGTGTTAGAGTGTGTGTGTGTGTGTATAATTATAATTTATTTTCATTTATTTATTTATTTAATTTCATAATTGCCAAACAGTTATCCTTGCAGCCTGTATTTACAACATGGGGCAAATGGTTATTCAAAATATAATAGATTACAGAATATTCTTCTAAAATTAAGAACATACTCTTTTCAATTTTATTGACTTCTTTATTTAATTATCAGCTATTATCTATGACAATTATTAGGGAAGAACGATATCCGCCAAATATATGATGTATCATGTCATATCATGATATATCAAGTCTTCCAATAGATTTCTACAAACTTCCCCTAATTTTAATCATTTCAAATAAATCAACAATATAAACGACAATTTATATAAATTGATGCCTTTCACTGGTATCGGAAACGATACTGTTTTATTTAATTTATTGTTTAATATTTGCAATTTCTATATTTCTGTTTTATTAGCTATATACAGCAACTGAAGTGGCTCCTGCAACTCCTGCAATCCTGACTAAAGCAATATGACTAACGGTTTTGTGTCTTTTAGTACGAGATCGTTGATTAAATTTACTAGATGAATCCTCTGGGCGTCTGAAAGGTCTCTGGCTGGTTCCTGCTGTACCTGTTCCTGATTATCATAATAATCTTCGAACAAGCCCCAGTCCCTGGAAATACTTTTGGCGTTCGTGATCGCGAAAAGCGCCAACAAGGTGCAAGCTACAAGTAGAAAAGTCTTCATTGTTAAAGAAACAGGCTTATCAAAAACTGTGGTGTGACTCTTGTCGAAGCCAGCTTTTATAGTCATTTTCCGAACAACTTTTCTTCATGGTATAATTTTTGTTTTTGCATACCAAATTGAAAATTCCATGTTTTAAAGCGGAGAAATATTCAGAAATAATTGGTCCGTAGCTGTGTCAAAATTTCATATGGTGAATTAATAAACTAATTTAATGACATCATTAGGAATGGTTCATTTAACAAGACATACCTCATTATCAGAGTCCACATCAGAAATAATTATTTACTCGATTATATGCATTTTAATAGGTCACCTCATGACTGATCGTCTTTCGTATCCAAGTATGTATTCTTTGCTTATCTCAGGAATAATATTAGCCTTTTAACATTTTTACCAAACGTACTCGTACCATGAGTGTTTATACTTTGGTATTAAAAAATTTGTAAAATCGGTCTTCTGTAAGATTAATGTAAGATTAAGATTAATTAACTTAAACTAAAAGACACGAGATATAGTAAAAAAATTTCCATTGACCAATAACGGTTTTACTATCGCCTACGTATTAATACTCTTTGCTGATAGTAGGAACACTAAAACGTTAGGAGTCCGCTGGAACGCGCATTCTGAAGTACTACACTCTTAGATCATACATCTTTCGTTACTAAGCGTCAAGTCCTGTCCCAAATATCTAAGCTTTTCGACCCTTGTGGGTGGTCAGCTACATTCATTGTCTTGGCAAAAATATTAATTCAACAAATCTGGCTGACGAAAATTGACTGGGATGACGGTCTGTCTGAACGCAAAAAAGTTCAGTGGCTACATTTTCTTGATAGTTACCATTATATTAATTCCATTTAAATCCCAAGATGGGTAAATTTCTCTCCAGAAGGAGCTTTCGAGCTCCATGCATTTTGTGACGCATCTGAAAAAGCGTACGCCGTTGCAATTTACATCCGAGTGAAGAGTAAGGCTGGTCCTCTATCTACCCATTTGCTAGTAGCTAAGAGTAAAGTAGCACCAGTGAAAACACTGTCGATTCCAAGACTGGAACTACAACTCTGAGGTTTCACATCGAATCCTGCAATAATCCGTCAGATATGGCAAGTACACCCCAAGTACACCAAGAATTCATGCAAAAAGAGTTATGGTGGTAGAGTCCGACTTGGCTTAAATTTTCGCGAAAGCAATCTCGAGGCGGTGACATCATTCAACAATCCAGCAGTTTTTCTATATAATCAACCCTCTTATTTGCCTATAGAAGAGCAAATCCTATCGGGTTGTGTTAATTACTTTCTTTTTGCATTTGATTTGTCAATGGGATTGTTTTAATAATTGTAATTCTCATTTTCAATTTGTATTATTACTAATTTTAGGTCTGTATCAACTACCTTTTCGCATTTGAATTGTTAATGGAGTTTGAATTATTATAATAATGAATTATTTTAATTCCAATTTGCCATTTGTATTAGCTAATTACTACTAACTAATTACTACTAATTACCACTGACTGATTCTCTTCTCTTTTCTAACTAATTACCACTAATTAATAACTTGCCCTGTAATTTTTATCCTTATTGAACTTTAATCCTTAAGTCCTTTAACTTATTGGACTTCGAATATACTTTAATGATAGCATTACCGATCAGAGAACACCAATTTAATCAAAATAGAATAAAGCCAATTTGGAGTTTAATTTCAACTTTTACTACAATACAATTCAAGAAAATATATAATTAGTGAAGAATTATATACGCCAAATATATGTATGATATTTCATGTCTATATACTCGTACATGCTGAGCTTGTATCTTGTACACATCTTGATCTATTCCACGTCTTCCAAGACATTTCTACACTCTTCCAATAATTTTAATCATTTCAAATAAATCAACAATATAATACAATATATACCTTTCAGTGGTATTGAAAAGGCCACTGTTTTATTTAATTGGTGTAACCAAAGCTAACATGATGTTTAATATTTGCAATTTGTATATTTCTGTATTATTAGCTATACACAGGAGGTGAAGTGGTCCCTGCAACGCGTGATACTACTATGTGACTACGACTTAAGGATATATTCCATTTACATATTTGATGATTATATCTGATATAGTCTTCACCTTTGCTTCTTCTATGTCTTTGGCTGGATTCTGCCGTGCATAATGTAAATCGGGTTCAATCTGGGCGCTTGTGATCGCAAAAAGCGCCAATAAAGTGCAAGCTACAAGTAGAAAAGTCTTCATTGTTATAGAAACAGGCTTATCAAAAACTGTGGTGTGACTCTTGGCGAAGCCAGCTTTTATAATCATTTTCCGAACAACTTTTCTTCATGGTATAATTTTTGTTTTTGCATACGAAATTGAAAATTCTTTGTTTTAAACCGGAGAAATATTCAGTAATAAATAATTAATAATTGGTCCGTTTCTGTGTCGAAATTTCATATGGTGAATTAACGAATTAATTTAAAGATATTAGGAATGGTTCATTTAAGAAAACATACCTCATTATCAGAGTCCACATCAGAAATACCATAAGTACTATGATATTAAGAAATGTGTAAAATCGGTCCTCTGTAAGATTAATGACACAATACTTGAAGGGTTTCTTTCGGAAGCATATTTTTTAAAATTCGATTTTAAGTGGATTTCACACATAAAGTATCATATTCAAATATATGAAAATAGAGACGGTTTATGTAAGACCGTAATAAAATGCACAAAAGAAAATAAAATGCATCGAAGACCGCACGTGTTTACAAAGGACACTGCAGACATTCGCCATAACTATGTGCGTTAGATAAGCGAACTCAACATCTCAATATATGTTTTTGAAATAGATAAGAAATTGTATTGTATGTAATGTATAAGTAGTTCGTAAGATAGTGTAAATTAGACAATAATTTTAAATAAAATTCAGTATCATTGTACATTCCAAACAATGAGCCGGCGCAAACGGTCGCTAAGGTCTGATTGACGGCCATGAAGGTTTGCTGTGTGTTTGGTGGGATTGGCAGGGAGTCATCTAGTATGAGCTGCTTCCCTACGGCCAAACTCTTAATTCGGACCTGTACTGTCAACAATTGGACCGTCTGAAGGAAGCAATCGCCCAGAAGCGGCCAGCTTTGGTAAATAGGAGAGGAATTGTGTTCCAACAGGACAACGCCAGGCCAACCACATCGATAGTGACTCGCAAGAAGCTAAGGGAGCTTGGTTGGGAGGTTCTTATGCATCCACCTGGACCAAGTGATTACCACTTGTTCCTCTCTATGACAAATAATTTTGCTGGTGAGAACTTCGCCTCAAGGTAATCATGTGAAAATCGACTCTCCCACTTCTTTGCCAATAGGGACGAGGGTTTTTATGAGAGATAAATAATGTAATTACCTTAAAAATGTCAACAAGTTGTCCATCAAAACGGTGTATATTTGACCTAAATCGGATCATTATAACTATGATAAATAAAGCCTTCAATTTCATGCAAAAATAGAGGATTTCTTTTTATTACACCTTATACAATACAATAATAATAATATTCATCGGAATGATTTTTGATCTCATTTTATTGCTCCCATAAACGATGCTAACCTTTGGGCGATTGTGAAGGAACGATGAAATCAATGACAGTTCCCTCAGTTCGGCTTCATAATTGCCAAACAATTATCCTTGCAGCCTGTATTTACAACATGGGGTAAATGGGGTAAATAGTACATGGTTATACAAAATATATTACGGTATATTCTTCTTAAATAAAAACTCTTATACTCACACTCTTTTTAATTTTCTTGGCTTCTTTATTCAATTATCAGCTATTACCTATTACAATTATTAGTGAAGAACGATATTCGTCAAATATATGATATATCATGATATGATATACTCGTACATCTTTCAATTATTTTAATCATTTCAAATAAATCAACAATATAAACTACAATATTCATAATAAATTGATGCCTTTCCATGGTATCGGAAACGCTACTGTTTTATTTAATTTATTGTTTAATATTTGCAATTTGTATATTTCTGTATTATTAGCTATACACAGCTGCTGAAGGTGCCCCTGCAATGCGTGATACGACTATGTGACTATGACTAAAGGACGATCGATTCCTTTTACATAATTGATGATTATATCTGATAGAGACTTCAACTTTGCTTCTCCTATGTCTCTGTCTGGATTCTCTATTTGTGGATACTCCCATGGATAATATGGTGGTCCCTGGGCGCTCGTGATCGCGAAAAACGCCAGCAAGGTGCAAGCTACAAGTAGAAAAGTCTTCATTGTTAAAGAAACAGGCTTATCAAAAACTGTGGTGTGACTGACTCTTGCCGAAGCCAGCTTTTATAGTCATTTTCCGAACAACTTTACTTCATGGTATAATTTAAGGTTTTGCATACGAAATTGAAAATTCCATGGTTTAAAGCGGAGAAATATTCAGAAATAATTGGTCCGTATCTGTGTCGAAATTTCATATGGTGAATTAATGACCTAATTTTAAGATATTAGAAATGGTTCATTTAACAAGACATACCTCATTATCAGAGTCCACATCAAAAATAATTATTTTCACGGTCATATGTATTTTAATAGTTCATTTAATGACTGATCGCCTTTCGTATCCAAGCATTTGCTTATCTCAGGAATAATATTAGAATTTTAAAACTTAGATTGGAATATTTTTACCAAATATGAGTATGTGTGTATTAGTGAAGAACGATATCCGCCAAATATATGATATATCGTGTCTATATTAGGGGTACAAATAAGTTTCCGCGGTTTTTTATAAAAAGTTAGGAATTTATTGTGAAGGAACAGTACATTACGTTTTATTCAAAGTATTTTCCATCATTTGCCACTACTTTTCCCCATCTTTCTGGCAACATTCGGATACCCCGTCGAAAAAACTCTTCATCTTTTGACGCTATCCACAAATCTACCCAATTTTTGGTGTCTTCATATGATGTGAAGCGCTGCTCAGACAGACCATGTGCCATCGACCGGAACAGGTGATAATCAGAAGGGGCTAAGTCTGGTGAATACGGCGGGTGGGGTAAAATTTCCCAGTTGAGTGTTTCCAAGTATGTTTTTACCGGCGCCGCAACACGTGGACGAGCATTATCGTGTAAAAGAATAATTTTGTCGTGTCTGGAGTAGTAATGGGCGCGTTTTTCCTTAAGTGCCCGACTCAATCTCATCAATTGTGTTCGGTAGAGAGCTCCAGTAATGGTTTCGCTTGGTTTGAGCAATTCATAATACACTTTCGGCCTTCCACTGCGTTCTTTGTCCTTCACGTCAAACTCACCGTTCTTAAACTTTTGAAACCATTCCTGACAAATTCTCTTACTTAAAGCAGCTTCACCATATGCTTCTAGAAACAATCGATGCGCCTCAGCTGCAGATTTTTTCAAATTAAAGAAGTAAATCAAAAGTTCCCGCAAATGATGAATCACTAGTACTTTAAGGTTATGGTGTTGCCGGATGACGAAACTTGGGATATTACGTTTTACATCTGACAATTTCTACATAATCTTTTGGTGGGGCCATCTTTTGACAAACCGCGGAAACTTATTTGTACCCCATATTCGTACATGATGAGCTTGTATCTTGTAAATAACGTGATCTATTCCAAGTCTTTCAAGAGATTTCTACAATCTTTCAATAATTTTAATCATTTCAAATAAATCAACAATACAAACGACAATATATACATATATAAATTGATGCCTTTCAGTGGTATCGGAAAAGCTACCGTTTTATTTAATTAATAGTTTAATATTTGCAATTTCTATATTTCTGTTTTATTATCTATACATAGCAGCTGAAGTGGGCCCTGCAACTCCTGATATGACTAAAGCATTATGACTACCGGTTGTTTGCCTTCTGCTACGAGATTGTCCATTAAGGTTTCTAGAGCCTCCTTATGTTTGTCGTCAATCTTTCTGGCTGGTTCCTGCTGTTCCTGATTATCAATATATTCTTCGAACGAGCCCCAGTCCAAGTCCCTGGAAATACTTTTGGCGTTCGTGATCGCGAAAAGCGCCAATAAAGTGCAAGCTACAAGCAGAAAAGTCTTCATTCTTGTAGAAACAGGCTTTTAAAAACTGCCGACTGACTATTGTCGAAGCCAGCTTTTATAATCATTTTCCGAACAAGTTTTCTTTATGGTATAATTTATGTTTTACAAAACTGAACATTCCATGTTTTACAGCGGAGAAATATTTAAGTAATAATTGGTCCGTGTCTGTGTCAAAATTGCATATGGTGAATTAATGAAAAAATTTAAGGATATTAGTTATGGTTAATTTAACCTGCTGCAGTGCCCAAGCAGAGTGAAACCGGCGTCTTGGGTGAAATCCAAAATTAATATTATTATTATTCCTAGAATGACTGCTGTCCACGCCGCTGCATTGGAACAGACATGAGAAGAGGAAAGCGATAAAAAAGCAAATCAGTTTTTCAGTTTTAGAGCACTCACGTAGCACTTGTTTAGGAATTGCTTCCGTTGTTTGTTGTTGGATTTTATTTGTGTCGTTGCTGTTGTTGATGTTGTTTGTGTTTGTTTGCATTTGGGGTTATGTTTGAGGTTTTCTACCTTTAAACATCAAAACAAATACACACACACTCACACATTCACACATTTATATGCACCTTTATGCTCAGAGCAACGGGAAATTGCTTTGTCAGCACTGTGGACAAAATTGAACGAAAATCGTGTTAAAAAATTTAATTTAAAATTTTTGTTAAAAATTCAAAAGAAGTGGAACAGAAAAAACTGCACTCTTTTTAAGAATTCCCAATATTAATTGAATTCGGCGATGCTCTTTTTATAGCCGATTCATTGATCAATTGAATGCTTTTATTTCCATCAATTTCCCCAATCCTCGTCTTCCTCTTCTTCTTTTTTTCTTCTTCTTTCTCTCCTCCTCTGAATCTTACCCACTGTGCAAAAGTTTCGACTTCCGAAATTTGCATTTTCTATTATTTCAGTGGATTCCTCCACACTCTCCCTCGCTTCATAGCTCTGTGAACAAAACCCTTTGACATGTTTGTAGGGTCGGGTGGGTTTTGGGTTGTTTTTGGATGGCGGGTGAGAGGGTACATTTTAGTATCTGCTGACCGAACAGGTTTTCTAGGAACACGTTTTATCCGATTTTTCCTCCACTGTTTACACAAACAATTTTTGCTTGTCATCGGGAAGAAGAAGCACGAATAGTCTTCTTCTTCTTCTTGTTCGTGGTTATATTCTGCTTAATTTTTGTGGTTTCGTCCTTTGATCCGTTTATCCTGGTTTTGTTTATGGCGGTCGTAGCTCAGACACGTTACACGATGTGTCGTCGACTACGAAGAGCTCGTGCGCGTCACATGACATTATCAAGTGACGTATAGTAGCCCTCTTCAGAAGATGAGTCCTCCTCCCTCTCCACCCCACCCTCCTTCCCTACATGCTCTTTCTCCTCATATGATTTTCTTGCTTGCATCGGTTCTCTGTTGTTCTCAATAAATGAATAATTTGTTGTTTTTTGTTTTGTAGTAATTGTTCCACTATAGTTTATTGTTCTGATCTCTGTCTCTTTCTCTCTCTCCATCCCTTTTTTCTTCTCAACTATTTTTAACAAGTTTTCTATACAGTATTTTTGCAAAACGTATTTTTAACCAACGCTCACGAAGTCGTGGTGTCTCGTGGCGGATTCTTTAACGTTGCTCTCTCTGTCTCTATCCCTCTCTATCTCTCCATCCCTCTCCTCCTACAACCGCCTTCTCTTCGCCTTCTTGGTTTTGTCTGTTGTTGTCGTTCATCCTTCCTGACGCTTTAATCGAGAGCGTAAATTGCAGGTGACATCGTTGAAAGTTTATCGTCCGTTCCGTTGTTCGTTGATTTGTTCGCGAACTTTTTCCGAATGATTTATTTTTATTCATCGGTTTGTTTTTTTATTCAAGGATGTGTGACGCAGGTAATTTTAATTAGATTATCCTTGATATGGTAGCTCGTAGTTTATTTATGGGTTGAGGGATGTCATTATTGTAGTTCGGTGTTAATTATAGATTGGGTTGAATAAAGCTGAACTGAAAAGCATTAAATTTAAATTGATTCTCGAAATAAAAGGCAACCCAAGAGAGAGAGAAAAATAAAGAGAACACAGAGAGAGAGAGAGAGAGGTAAAGAGAGCGTAAATATTTTTCGACTTTTGCACTCAATTAAAGTACCATCAAGAAACATTTGAGGGGAAAGGAAACCTCTTAGACTCTCGTTTCTTGCAGGACGATCGCAGAATTGCTATGAGAAAAGTTTACCACTCCACTTTTTACTCAACTGCATGCAAACTACTTTTTCTCGAAAAAGTAGAAGTACAGCTTTGTTGTTGTTGTTGGTCTCTCGTAGTTATATTATTGTAGTTTTATTTTATTTCTTGTGTTTTTTTGTGTTCTTGTAAAAGTTTGTGTTTGTAAATTGGGAACATGTGACATTTTTAAGCTTTTAAAAAAAGGGTAACACATTTAAAAGTATTTCAGAATTTTTATCGAATACTTTTTTCGAGGCTTTGAACGACAAAACTTCGTCAATAGTTTTGTATACACTAATATTTGTTGAAAGCTAACAAATTTGAAAAGTTTCTTTGCCGTTGATCGATTATATTGTAACTTCCTTTGCACACTATGTCTCTATCCCTCTCACCCTCTTCATCTTCGACTCTCCTGTCCGTTGTTTTCATTCTCTTACTTACACATGTTTTGTAGCGCTCCCGAATGAGAAAAGTTTGTTGTTGATATCAAATAAAAACTTTTATTTTCGCGAATTTTATTTTAAGTATTTTTTTATTTCTTAGAAACAATCTTCCATTAGAAAGTGATGGAGTTCCGTTGCTGTTTTCGTCAGCTTTATTTTAACCCTCGAAGCTAGACGAAGCCGAAGCCAAAACCGAAGTCACAGTCGACGTCGATGTCGAAGCCGAAGTCGACGAGTAGAAAAAAGTCAGGTTCAAAGATGCACCCGTGTGCATCTGAGTTAAAATAAATTAAAAATGCTGTCAAATTATGATCAGTGTTTAATATTCGATGGTTCAATATTGAAACTTGATTTCGTAATTTAATCCCCAGTGTTGCTGTGGTCTTTCCTGCACTTGTTGTTAATTGGGTCAACGCAGTAGCAGCGGCAACTGAAGCTGCACTTCGACAACCAACTCACAGGAACCGTTACAAAGTTTGCACTGAAGTTGGCTGCGGTCTTCGGTTTGCTGACCAACAAGTTACTCACTAGTCATGTGTTTGTGTGTGTGGCTGTGTTTGTGTGACTCTGTTTGATTGGATTGAGTTATTGACTAATTGAATGTTGAGTCTCTGTAGTTGACGCTTGGCGATTCCGGTCGGCGTTGGTTGTGGTTGTGTTTGTGTAGCAGCAGCGTTCGTCATGAGAACTAAAGCAAAAAATGGAATGAGTAAGTAAAAAAAGGGAATTTGAAGATCGTTTCTTCGAAATGAGTGTTATTTAAATTTTTATTATTTTTAGCGTTTCTCAGGATTACAATTATAATACATCTGAAGTTTTTTTAGTAATGATTTTTTTATTTCTATTATTGCAAATATAAATGATTATAAATATAAATATAAGCATAAAAATAGCTGTTAAAGCTTTAAAAAAACTCCTATTTAGTAACAACCATTAAACATTATGCACTTGTGACAGTTGAAAGAAGCAGTGGTAAAAAAGCAACAACAAGAAACACGCATCATTGAACAACAACAACTGCTTCGGTGGTGTTTAACGAACCGAGTTGCTTCGTTGATTGTGTTGCCGCAACTCATTTCTTCACATGACAGCTCGTGCAGTAGAAAATAAAGAATCCGTCCAACAAAACACGCACTCGAAGCTACGTTAGCAGAAACATAATAAATGCAAGTCGATTTCCTAAATAAGAATAAGAATAAATGAACAAGCAAACAAAAAACCGAAAAGTGTTAAATTAAGTGTGATAAATGAGTATTGTAAATCTTATCGAGTTTTGGTTTAAAGTGAGTTAAAGTTATTATAATTTCTACCACGCTGAACGGGACGACGTCGCTGCCATGAAACTGCGTCGACTTCAGGAACACTGTTGAGAACACTGCTGAAGGGTTGCAGAACTCTGAAATACTTTTTTCTACAAAAAAGGAAGCAAAACTTTTTAAAATGTTGAAAAGCCACTTCAACTCACAGCTGGAACTTTTTCCAGATGGTTATTTATTCTGTTGCTGTTGTTGTTGTTGTGTTGCGAGTGCTAATTTTGTTAACCTTCTGAGTGTCAAACGATTGAAATATAAAAGTGGTGAACTTGTGCGCTTGCAGAGGTTGTTGTTTTAGTTGTCTCTAGTGTTGTTGCTTCAGTGGTTGTTGCACAGGTTAAGTTGATGTTGTTGTTGTTCTGGCTGTCATCGGGTTTTCGCTCGTTTCTATTGTTTTCCTGTGCTATTTTTGCACGTAGACATGAAGGAGTACAATGAAATGTGAAGTAGACCCTTGGGAATTATTACACCTGTCGTCCTCCACCGATCTCTCCTTCCTCCTCCCCTCCGCCACTTCCACTTCTTTCTGTTTTTTGATGTGCAACACCTCAACTAATAATTTTAACTGCAGTTCTTCGTTATACAATTTAATTTATTGTTTATTATTAGGAACAAACTTTTAGTTTGCAATTATGATGTCTCTTCATTCTCAGAGTTCTCTCCCCCTCCCTTCCCTTCTTCTTCCTCCCCCTCTGCATAAATGATGAAAAGCGAATGTTTGAATAGACCAACAACAAACAACCAGCGACAAGTTTTTATTTCCGTTGCGAAGAGAAAACAAAAAAAAGCCAAAAACCACACAAAACTGAAAACCGCAAAAATAAAAACTTTTCACAACTTTTCACTGCTAGCAGACGAGTTGATTTACGCGATTCAACATTCTAACAACGAACTCGAAGTGGATGAGAGGAAGGATGAAGTTGTTGAGTTTCGGCGATTGTGTGTGTGTGTCTGTGAGTGTACTTTAGCTGTATTTGTTTTGAATGTCCTTATGTCACAATATAAACAACATATAATTTGTTGTTGTTGGTTTTGTTTCACTCTTCTTTGCTACTTTTTGCGAAATCTGTTTCTGAGTTCTCATGTTAAACAAGGTGAATTCATTAAGTGACTGCGTACTTTAATTAAGCAACTAGCACAATTGATTAACTTGATTTTTAATTGATACTGACAAAAAGTGGTGTTGGCGTCTTGCTTCTTATTACAACAATAAAGAAAACAATAAGAAACTAACATATACGTATGCATACATATTATAAGGTACATAAATTGCATATGCATTTATACCATCATATATACACACACGCACAAACAACCCCACACTCATCCCCACTCACATTTATAAGTCCACAAGATGCAACACTTCAAATGCAACACAAGATGCAACACCTCAAATGGTGAGTAATGAGAGTGGGTTTTACTGTTGTTGGTGTGACGCTTGTTGCGCTTTGTTGTTATTGCAGTTCGGTGAGATAATATTTCCGAATAATATAACGCCGTTTGTTAAATTACAGCGAACTCAACTCTTCTGCTGGTACTTCGGTTGCGGCTGCTTTTGCTTCGACTGCTACTTCGGCTGCTTTTGTTCCTGCTTCTTCTTCTTCTGTTCCTGCTGCTTCTGCTTCTGCTTTCGTTGAACCATAGAGAAAGAATAACAAGAGGGCGAATCTTGAACAAAAATATTTTCCATGGTCGATCCAGTACTGGATCGAGTTTTCACTCATTGCTGAGTGTTTCGCGCTCTTCTCTTTTGCTATTGCCGATGCTCATGTGTTTCCATTGCTGCTCTGAGCATTTGTTTCCTATCCACTACTGGATCGTTGATACATTACTCAATGCTTCGCTCTCTTGCCTTTGTTTGCCTTCGTTTGTGTTATTTGCTTCTCATTGCCATTGCTTTGTTTTTGTATAAATACAAATCGGGTTCGCTTGTATTCCTTCATAAATGATTATGCGTAAGAAGAGTTGAGCGATGGAGTCTTGTATGTCAAAGGAGATGAGAATGAATCGGTTGATCGATTTCTTCTTTAAAGCAGGGGTTGAGGGAACAAGGGAATTTGACTTCTTTTTGGTTCCTTTACAATAAAAAAAACAGGTGCTTCCCCGCTATTATTTTCCCGCTATTATTTTTCGTTTATTAAAGGAATTTTGTTTTTTTTTAACATAAACTGTTTAGTATTTTAAATTAGGTTTATTATTAAATTAGGTTATTGTTAATTGTTATTTTATATGTATAAAATTATAATATAATTGTTGTACCAATATTTCGTTTTATTGACAGCCCATAGGCAATGCTTCCTTAATAGAACTAAAATCATAAATATTAAAAAGTTTAGTCCTTAATTTAATTTTAATAATAGTTTTGGACACTACAATAACTACTGGAAAATACATAGACGGTCAGACAGCAGCACTACAGTTGTTAGTACAAAATAACAAATAAAAGTCGATCTTCCGATTCCTTCATACTCATAAAAAATGTGTTCGAATTGCTACATAATATAAATATTTTCTCTGAAATATTTCCATTCTTTCATTTTTTATTTTTGCTTCCATTAACTTTTTATTTTTACTCGAATAAGGTATTAGATGTGCTATATGCCGACTAAGTATTCTTCTTCTTAAATCTTCTGCCTATACGAATTCTTCAAGAGCACGCTCTATGGTTCAACCATAGAGAAAGAATAACTTATTCTTTCTCTATGGTTGAACATACGATATGATACACCTGTTTGTTGAATGAGGTTTTAGAAGGTGTTGAGTCAGTTACGTGGGCGTGCTGCCGGAGTTGTTATTCCGTTGTTGTTGCTGTTGTTGTTGTATGGTTAATGCGGGTGGTTGGTCGTGGTTACCTAAAAGGCGAGGTTGATTCAACGATAATTCATCCGCTTCGTTGTGGATTAAATCGTTAATTTATCTTGTGGTTTGGCTCCGGTTAAACGATCTGGTATTAAATCGTTGGTTACATCGTATTGTAACATGATCTCTTTAGTCTTAATTACAGTTAATGTCAGGCGTAATGATGGCTCTGAACCGTGACCTGGTCGAAAACTTTTCATAAATTTTATTGAATTTATCGAATAGCGAGGGATGGATGACTGCATTTGAATGAGTTGAAGTCGTGAGTCGCACACGCGGGCGCCCGCGAGCTCACAAAAGCACACAGTGCAGTATAAGTACACAATGCAGACTGTGCGATAGCTAGAAGTGTTTCTGGGTATGTAGATGTATGTGTATGCATGTATGTATGGCTGTATGGCTGTATGTATGTACTCGTATGTGTGTATGTATACCTCTATGTATGTATGAATGCATTTTTTGCAGCTTTTATTCTCACTGCAGCGTAGAAATTTCATGCACACCGAATGAAAAACGTGTACAGCTCTATTTATCAGTGGGACATAATACACATCCATCCGTACAAGTATTTTGCATACGTATGTATGTAGTATATGTATGTGTGCGTTTTTTGCGAGTGTGCAGAAGATTTGTGCTCCTCTCTCTGTGGGCCAAGCTTGTTAAACAATTTTAATCTTATTTAAGCAGCAGCTGTTAGAGATCATTGTTGTTGTAATCGTTGTTGTTGTTGTTATTGTATTCGGATACTGCTGCTATGAACTATGTACCACCCGACTGCAGTGACAGTATTCCTCTGTCGCTCCGAACAATGATTCAACTAAAAAGACAAAAAAGAACAACGAAAAGACGAGAACAAAAACGACAGAGCGACCGACGCACCGTTAAGATAACCATAATAACAACAACAACAGCAGTAGCTACAACAACAACAGTAGCTACAACAACAACAACAGCAGCAGCAGTAACAACAACAACAACAACAGCAGCACCGGCAGCAGCAGCAGAATGAGATGTCAGAGACTCAGTTTAAATAGCAACAGATTAAAGAGAGAGAGAGAGAGAGAGAGGGAGAAGGAGAAGGAGAGAGTAAGAGGGAGAAAGAGGAATAGAGATAGAGAGAGAGTGATAGAGAAAGACAGAGAGAGATGAAAGGATCTAAAAGAATCACAGCATGTGAATCATTCAAGAACCAAGCTTGGGGTGTAAAACCACCCAGAAGTGGGTCAGGGGAAGAGGGAGAGAGGGGCAGAAGCCGGTGCGAGTTCGGGTGCTGATGTTGGTTGTCGGATTAATTCTACTCTTCGTCGACGACGACGACGTTTGAGCGCGGATCTATTTACTGATTTTGGCATTTCAAGTGACTCCCAGCTTCGAGCGATAAACAGAACCTAATTTAAAGTTGATCCGGTGACACGCGTGTTCGCTGGGAGAAGAGACCAGAAGTGCGATGGGAGTTTAACTGATGATGATGATGGTAATCATAATGATGGTAGCGATGATGATGATAACGATTCAAAGAAAGTTCTACGGAAGCTTCATGGACATCCTTCAGTCGGATGTTTCGATTCGGTTTATAAGAAAAGTTTTCCATAATTTAAAATTGATATTAAACATGATTTTTCTAACATTTTAAATGAAATTAACATTAATTTTATTTTATTGTAATTTATATCGATTTTATTTTGTTTTTTCGGGGCTCAACGGCTCATCAATATCTTTAAATAACAACAACAACAATAATAAAAGATAAAAAATGTTCTCCCTCTCTTTTTTAAGCTCTCAAATAAATAACTTATCATTAATCAAGAGAAAAAGCAAAAAAAACATAATAATAACCGAAGACAGCAAAAATAAAAAAAATTCTGGCAACACGATTAAAAACCGAAACATGAAAACATGAAATCGCCGGCAATAAATTGTAATCATCGCTTGAGCAACATTTTGCACATGAAATTTATTCATCCGGAAAACTGACCGGAGAGAGAAGGAGCGTGAGAAAAAGAAGGAGAGAAGAGATGGACAAAGAAAGCGGAGCAGAACGGGACAGAATGACAGTGAGCATGATATTCAGAGGGAGAGCGAAGATGAGCGTTTCGTCCATTAACGTGAAAATTATGGAGGTCAAATGAACCGTCGTCGTGGTCATTCAAATGAAACTTTAAGTGTTTTTAACGTAAGGATCGGTTTTAATTTTAGACGGGACTTTATGTTTATATGAGTGCAAAGTAAGCTTAAAGCTAAACTAAACCACAGACATTAATTAAGTGTCCAAACTTCGAACGACAAAAATCAGCTAATAAATCAACCTAAAAATCTTCTTGGTTGATCTTCTTCTTCTTCTTCCTTCGGCTGACAGGCGACTTTGTTCCTGGAGACAATCTTCTGTAAACCAAACCAATAATTAAGATGAATGGCCCAAGAAAAGAATTTATTCAAATGTTTTGTTTTTATTTTAGTTGGCATCTTATTTTGCTTTAGATTTCATTTATGGCTAAAAAAACACATAACTTTGTTAACATTTACTTTGTTTGCTATTTGATTTGTGATTCTTCTTCAAAGTTGATTTCTAATAATAAAACATGAGTAAAAAGTTTCTAAAAAAATAGTGACTCTTGAAAGATTATTTTAACGTGGCCACTCTTTATTTCTGGCTCTGAATGATCTTGATTGCTATTCTATTATATTCTATTCCTATCTCTCTTTCCATTTCATGCTCGCCATCTTGTAATCTTTTCTCTCATTTCATATTTTCTCTTCAGAATTTTATTTAATTTTGCTTCATTTACAATAATTAAATGATTAAATTTTCATTTCATTGAATGCATTTCTGCCTTCTGCGTTTAATTTGATTTGTTATAAATCCATTCTTCTCTTCTTTCATTCATCCTGCACATTCCTGCCTTCCGTTGGTTCTTCCTTTTGCCATTGTTTGGCTCCTTTCTTCCTTTGGTCCTTCCTTCCATCCTTTATTTCTTTCTTTTCATCCTTTCTTCCTTCCTTTCATTCCTTTCTTTGATATCCTTCTCAGCTCTTTTCACGCTTTAATGATTTACGTATCCTTTACAAGTTTTTGCTTGTAATTGTCTCTCTTTTTCTACCTGTCTGTCTCTCTCTTTCTCTCTCTGTCTATCTCTCTGCCTCTCTTTCCCCCCTCCCCACCCCCTCCCACACCACCCCTTCTCGCACTCTTCATTTCTCTCATGTTACCAATGAAATGCATGGTTTCTGTGTTTCAATATAAAATTAAGAAGAGGAAACTTTATTTATGTGTGTGTGTGTGTGTGTTCATTTGTTCCCTGTGTTTGTGTCCGTGTATTTGAATGCGTGTGCCTCCGTGTGTATTTTTTGCAAGATGATAAATTGTTTTATGGAAATAAATTTACACGGATGACATGCGAAACTGTCCACAAGTGTGATTGTGATTCTGTGTTTGTGTGTGTGTGTGTGTTTGTGTATGTGTTCAACACGTTGTTGTTTCTGCTTTTTTTTCTCGTAAAACTTGTGTGGAGTGTTTCTCTTGTTTCCAGGTGACAAAACTTAAATTTAAAGCTGAAAATCCGAAGCTAAAGGAAATTCTTGCAGAGATAAAAGAATAAGACGAGGAAGTGAAAGGAGAAGAAGAAGACAAAGAAGATGAACCTTTAGTAACAAACTAAAAAAATCCTGCAAATGAATTAGATTAATTTTCTTCTGTTCTCTTGCGTCTCTTTCTCTCTCTGTAATTTAAACTACGTTATTTTAATTTTAATTAAAACATAGAAAAAAGTCTGTGGGAGGTTCTGACTGCCCCGAAATATTTAATCAGCTTCACAGCAACAATTTATCAAGGCTGTCAGTCTGGCAACACTGTTTGTCTATCGCTCTTCAACGCCATAAATCAATGACGCACGTATATCCCGTTAAACAGTGTACAGAATTTGAGAGGAAGTTAAAAAAATAGAAGAGAGTGGAAAAAATGCAGCTAAAAGTGACGATGCGAAAGGAAACATTTCTAATCTGATCTGGAAATGGTAACAAATCACGGGAACAGAAGGAAAGCAACAAGAACAACAAAGCAACAACAATAACAACAACAACGACCATCACCTGCAAGAGGTAACAGCAAAAAAATAAAACATGTATGAAAAGGAACGAACAATAAAAAGAAAATAATGAATAGAGTTCGCTTCTGTTCTCTTCGTCTCTGTTCCCTTCTGACCCCTTCATTGCATTTACATCCCACTTCCTTTCCGCATCTTCTTCTAATCTTATTGCTATTTTTAACCGAATTTCGGGGGCACAGTATAACTGACATTATTATTATAACTGACATTATTATTATAACTGACATTATTACTGACATTATGACTGACATTATGACTGACATTATGACTGACTTTATAACTGTTCTCAATTGGAGTCTGACATGCATCTAATTAGTACGAATATTTCACTCTTAATTAATCCGATGCAACATTAGAGCAGATGCAATGCCACAGAAGTAAACCAAAGCAAGGTGAGGGACAGAGGAGGAAGAGGGGAGTATGAGGGGAGAGTGAGATAGCGTGGAAGGAGAAGATGTGGAATGTGTGTGTAACGAGGAACGGAGCCAAACTCAAACCAGAAGAAGATTCAAATTAAACTCAAGTCTGTGAAGTTGTCAGGAGAAAGCAATTCAATCCCGCAATCAGTCAGTCAGGTCGTCAGCCAGTCAAGTTGTCAGTCAGTCAAGTCGTCAGTCTCTCATGTCTTCACTTAGTCAAGCTATCAGTTAGTCACTGCAATCAGGCATCTTGTCAAAGTGAGGTTTTGTGGTCGCTAAGAATGTGCAATTCGAGTACGAAATGAGACAGCATCCGAAGCAAATCGAGGCGTGGCATTGTAGGGCGATGTAATGCTATGCCATGTGATGTCATGCGTTGCTTTTACACTAGCTATAAACCACAAATGTTGTATATGATCACATAAAAAGCACTCACATAGATAGAAATATGATAACAGATACACCAACACATACACTATCATATACAAATCCACACCAACACGTGTTATTTCTCATATTTATTTATTCTCTTTCCTCTAATTTTTCATTTCCTTGTAGAACTTAATTTTTCCCAAAAATGCGTGAGAACTTCGAATTGAAATGCAGCAAAAACACTTCAAGCAAGGAATCAAATTTGTATCACATTTTGAAGGTGAATCTTTTCATTTATTGCACTTTATTTCATTATATATTCCTATATAATTATTCATTTATACTTATTATACTTTTATCCATATATCGCCGTATATAATTCAGGCATAAACTCATCACGTAGTCCAATCAGCAGGCATTCTTTTAAGTTGCTCAACACTTTCTTCCTATTTTAGAACAGCGATGTTTTTGAAAATAGTGGATCATCAATCAGTCAATCAAACAACCAGTCAATCAATAAATCAACCAGTCAATCAATCAATTAGTCAGTCAGTTATTCTATATTGAGGTATAGTATAAGCTTTCGTACTGCTTGTTTAAAGTTAATCCTTATGTTTCCGTAGTTGTTACATGTTATTGCATTGTTATTGCATTGTTGCTCTTTACTTTTACTGCTATTATTGTTGTTGTTGTTATTATTATTGTTGTGTTTATTGCAGCTATTTAATAAATTTGTGGCTAAAAGTAGTTCCTGCCTGTGAATGAAGACGAATGTGATGCCATTTATTGGTCCATTTAATTTAATTAGTGACAGCTTTTAGCACTTACACTAAATTAAAGATTATAATAAACTCACCCGTGATGATGATAATGCTGATGATGACAACCTTCAATTAATGCTGTAAGTAGTAAAAATAAGCACTTAACTTATGCTATAAATAAATAAAACACAGAACACATAAAATATAATATTAATATAATAATAAAAAGCCACTTTAAAAACAAAAATTTACCCGTTTGTACACCGGGACGTATGATGTACCTTTTGAGATGCTCATTAAAATCTATTTAGACACTATTTAAACGCTTTTTAAATGTGTTTCCAATATTGTTTAAATGTGTTTCGAATGCTTACTAGAATATTTGCTCTAATCAACAGCTTTCACACACAGTAGCGCATTCAAACGCATTCAATAACGTATTTTTGAGCATTTAAAGGAACTTCCATTCTTTCAGTTCCAACTTTTAATGATGTTTATGTTTTAAAATAATAAAAACACACTTCCATATACACCTTCAATATTACGACGAAAATTCGAAGCATTGAAAAGAGATTAACGATAATATTAATATTAAAACTTTAACTAAAACCTTAACTAAAGTTAAAGAACTTTAAATTGTGAGTCGTTTTTGCATCCATGACCATTTATTATATGCACACATCTTGTATGTGTGTGCCTGTGTATTTGTATGTGTATGTGTGTGTGTTTGTGTGTTTGTATGTGTCTGTGTTTGTATGTGTGTGTTGTATGTTTGTGTGGCTGTGTCTGTGCTGCTTCCTGAGTTTGTTTTCATATCTCGAAAGAGGTCAAAACAACGATATTTATTTTTGCGTGAATCCAAACTATGAACTGTGATCAGCGTTTATTTATTGCTATACAGGGGCGGGGCGGTGTGGAGGTGTGGCGTGCAACACACGCACACAAACACACACTTATTCATCCACGTACTTTGAGCCTCATTCGCAATCAGTTTTTGTGTCTGTTTGATGTTCGTTTTTAGTGCGAACGTGTTCAGTGTTGTCGTGTTAAGTGCAGCAATAGCAAACGTGGAGTACAATTAGTAGTAGAAATGGTTGTAGTATTTATTAGTAATCGCAGTTTTTGTTGTTGTTTTAATTACCGTTGATTTACACTCTGGTTCATAGTTTTTGCGAACCTGACGACCAAAACGATGACCACATTTTGTGTTGTATCAGTGATTATGACCTGAAGGAGGGGGCGGGGGAAGGTGGCTGGTTAGTGGAGGTGGTTAGCTTGTTAGTGGCACTCTTGCGCTCGTTGAGTTTCGCTGAGTTTCGTTGCGGTTGCTGACGATTGTCGTTGTTGCTGTAATTAATGTTCAATTGACATTCGAAATCACTTAATTAACTCAAAAATCGTTTTAATACTATTTAAAGCATTCTGCAAGCTTCTTTATGAGTCGATTAGTTGGTTGGATTGAAGGATCATGATGATGAAATGAGGAACAGCTAATAATACAACAACTTGCATGTATTCATTTCTTTAAACAACATGTGAAAGTGTGGTTACAAAGAAAAAGGAAAAACAAGCAACAACAACGTTAAGAAAACAACAGAAAACCGTCAACCGCAGTGTTGAGGTTCATTAAAGGATTTGCTACAGAAATCCTGTCAATTCTGCTACTGCTTCTTTTCTGCCTCTTCTTCTCCGTTTTATGCTTGGCCAACACTCCACACTCAGTGGATATAATATATAAAAATTAATCAGTTGCCTGGAATATTTGATGTATAAAATGACACAGAAAGAGAAGACACACCAGGACTCTTATTTGCTTTCTCGATTTTCATTTCGTTTCCCTTTAAAAGCATTCATTCACGGCTCGGTGACATTTTTTTCAAGCGCATTCGAAGTGGCTTAATTATGCTCAGCTTCATGGCGCACAAACACACACACATTCATTTATTCATTCATACCGATCATCATCGCAGTTGTCATTTGCACTCCCCCTCCTTCCCCTCCTCCCGCCCCTTCCATGTCCTCCCTCCACACGTCCTTTTATCATTGCACTCATTGTTCGGTGCAGAACCTCATTTTTATGTGAGCGCGTTTATTTTTCCAATTTTTTGTAGGTTTAATTTTCCTCTTCTTTTGTTTCTTTTTTCGTGTTTCCCTTTCACGCGCTCTTCTCATGCGTACATGAATAAACTGGGTGATGAGAATGTTGAGGATGATGCTGATGCGCTGAAGGACGAAAGAGTTGCCAATGAGTGAGCATGAATGAGAGAAGAGTGCCTCGAGTCTGCGTTTGTGATGGTGAGCAACAATAACAACAACAACAACGAGGGAAAAGTGGAGTGAAAAAGCAACAACAACAACAATAACCGGAATAACAATGACCTGAGTAAAAATAGCAACAACAACAACGAAAGCACTAATAATGAGGCTATTGTTGTTGTAACCAACACAATACTTCCCTCCGGAAATTTATTATTAATTATTTATTTAATTTTTTGCGGATTTGCAATTTTTTTATGAGAGCATTAGTGCAAAAATTGATATTGCGGTTAAATAATGTATAAAATGGGGGAAAAGGTGAAGAAAAATAATATAAAAATTAAAGGATGCGTAAAATTAAATTAATTTATATTGAAAGGTTAAAAACACAAATGAAGTAAATAGTAATGAAAACTAAATAAATATAAATAAAAACAATTCAATAGAAATACGAATGTAACCACGGAAAAAACCACCAATCTTTCTCAAGGAGCTTTTTTCTGAATTAATATTGAATTTCGTAATCATCGTCATCATCTTTGTAATTATAATAACATAATCAATCATCATCATTGTCACAATCGTCTTCAGGTTTTGGAAACATGAACTAATTTGGGAAAAAATAACTTCAACTACAAGCACAACTGAAACTTAAGCAGTAGAAACCTTAAACAACTCATTAGTTAGAGTTACGCTGCAATCGTCCTTCGTCCTGGATTCCACATTCTTGATTCTTCTATGAAAAGCAAAGCAAGAATTCGATTGACTTTTTAAATACTTTTTAAACGAATTTAAAAATTGTTGGATGAAGAAACCGAAACCGAAGTAAAAAACCTGTGATTAGTTGTTGTTTTTGAAGCAATGTTAACCTTTATTTGGCTGGTATATCCGATGATATACTAATACATAGAGTACATGAATGATTTACATAACTTAATGAATTTAACAAATTTAGAAATATTTCGGTTTTTTTTTTTTGGTTCCATTGAAATTTGCAATTTTTTCTCTTTCAATCGAATCGACTCTGGAAGGCGATCACTTAAAACCTCTTAATTTTGTCTCTTTTCCTCTTGGGTGCCATGAAGGTTTTCTTCGGTGTGGCCAGAAGTGCGAGATGCTGTTCGCGGGTCAGCAGATTCCGATTTACCGTCATTGAAGGGGGGCGAAAAGCTCTGCTCTGAATGCGATCGAGAGACAGGAGCTGCGTTTGGGGGCGTGGCTTGAAGCCGATGCTGCTGGTGTCCCCGATGAGGTGGTTGTTCACGTTCTTGTTGCTCTTGACGATGTTCATTGAGCTGTTGTTGTTGTTGTTGTTACCACGTAACTTGGTGAAGATGTTGTTGGAGCCATCGTTTTTGTAGTTGGTAGCAGTGTTGTTGTTGTTGTTGATGCGCACGTGGCCGGGATGAATGTTGTTGTTGTATTTGATGCTGCTGTAGAAAGTGTTGCTTGAAGTGCTGCCGATGTTGCCAGCTTTGTTGTTGTTATCGGTGTCAACTTTAGTCAGCTTGGTGCTGTTCTTCATTCTGTTGCCGCTATTTTTGGTGCTATTGTTGTTGTTGTTCATATTAAAAGTGGTAGTATTCCTGTTGTTGTTGTTGTTTAAATTCCAAATTTTGGCATTCTTATTCTTGTTCTTGTTCTTGTAGTTGTTCTTATGACTATCATTATTAATGGTTTTTTTGTTGTTATTCCAATTATATTTAGTTGCATAGCTGTTGTTGTTGTTGGTGTTGTTGTTGTAAACATTACTATTAACATTGATTCGGTTGGGCTTCTTGATGTTGTTGTTGCTGGAATTCTGCATAATAACACCATCGCCGCCATTGCTATTGATTTGTCGACCGTTGCGTTTGTTCTGTGGTGCTGGTTGTTGTTGTTGTTGTTGTTGTTGTTGTTGTTGTTGCTGCTGCTGATCCTTTTGCTGTTGCTGTTGTTGCTGTTGACTTTTAAAGTTGTTGTAGTCACTCCTGAACGCCCGATACACCGGCTCGAATGGTGGCACGTTGCCATAGCGTCGGTCGTGCAGCTTCTGGCTGGCCTCCAGCTCCTGAGCGATACTGCGTTCGGTGTAAAGACGCTTGTGAGTAGCGAAATCGATTGCGGCGCGACTGTATTCGAATTTTGTTGCCATGTTGATTGTTGCGCGATCTGTGAAAATCGCACGCAAGATTCAAGTTGCGAAAATTCTATACCAAATGAGTTAAGAAAAGTGGGGCCGATCTGTACAGCGTAATTTTGTTTGAAAAAACATGAAATTCAACTGACGTGAAAATTTAAGTAATCGAGATTTTTTCTATAATTTTTTTGAAAAGTTGAAAATTTCGAAAGTTGCTTTCAAGTAGAAGTGAAAAGTTGCTTGCACATTTCGGTATCTCAGGTGGCCGGGGTGTTTGCGGGATTATAGTGAAATTTCACAGGGAACATTTTCCTAGAACATTTTAACCCTCTATGGACTGCGATTAAGGGTCAAAATGGCCCCTCGCTTTATATACAGTCACCGAAGTGCATCAAGAAAGGCAGTTAGAGGGTTAAAGTATTCCAATGAAATACTTCAGACGATGTTCTCTAAGAGTCACTGAGACCCGACGTCTCTACGAGGTCGGAGAGGTCGCCTTCCTTGAGAATTCAATGGAAATCCGTGCAAGTTTCCGGTTTTACTCTTTTATTGTATATAATTTGTACCCGGAGCCAAACGGCGAACTTATTAACCCTCTATGAACTCACTGAAGGGGTCTACAAAACCCTCCAAATTTTAAGGAATGCCAAAAGTAGCTTTAAAAGAAACGAAGGAAGGACAACTTAAAAAAGAGCAGCAAAAAACCACAAAAAAGCATTCAAGAATTGTTTAAAAAATAACAGAAACCTTATTAAACATCGTTGTTGTATTTTTTTAATGAAGTTAGTCGAAAAAAACGGCATTTTGTTTTTATTTTTAAACTTTTATTTCTTCGCTTCTTTAAATTTGTAGATTTTTTTAAAGAGTCCTTTTTTATGCATCGCTTGTTTGCGTTGACATTAAATCAGTGTTGAGATGAAGTTACATTTTATTTGCTTATCTAGTAAATAATACATGCAGATATTATGGCGTATATATTTATACACATACATAATATACACATATTTTTTATATATATTACAAGTGATTAATTAGCTTTGCTAAATTAATTTCAATATTTTTTTGTCCAATTTTTGTTGCTTCGTGTTTTTCTTTTTAGTTTTGAGTTCTTAAAGTGATAAAATTTTATTTGAAATGAACATCGAATTTAGAGTGTGTTACTTTTGTTGTTTTTTTACTTTAATTTTTTTGGTTTTCTTTAAATTTTTTACATCGTTTATTAATTAAATTCTATTCAAAAATTTTCCAGAATCAACGATTTTTGTTTTTTATTACTTACAAAATTAAATAAAAAATTTATAAAGAAATTAAAAGTAGCTTATCTAAAATTATTGTGCTAATTTTGTAAAAAAGTTGTCTCTTTTTTCATAGATTATCGATTGCAGTTTAGGGGAAAAAATGAAATTTCTATAAAATGAATTCTTCAAGAGTAGAAATTTAAATTAAATTAAAGAAATTAATTAATTAAATTACAGATTTCTAAAATTGCACAATTTAAGCGAGAAACTATCCAAGTTTTCATTAATTTTGTGTATTTTAATGTAATTCTTGGAACAATTTAATTTTAATAATAATTCTTGTATTCATTTTAATATTTTTCCCATTAAATCCTCCTTAAAACCTTTTTTAATATTTTTTTTCTTTTTAATTCTTTCATTTTATTTTCCATGTTTTTATGTTGTTTTATTTAGTACTCGATTTTATGTGAGTGGTTTTATTTATGTACATTTTTACTCGTTTTTATTACTTATTCATAAGTTTTTACATATGTGTTCAGGTGTACACATGTACAAGTACCTGTGTATGTACTTAGGTATGTTCATATATGTACTTTGTGTATACATATACATATATTTTTTATATATTTACCTACATAACACTTAAGTTAAAATAAAACGTAATAATTTTTATATATTAAATTTATATATTATACATTAAATTAAATGGTTTTTTTAGTATTCTTTTACATAGTTTTTTTTCCGTCTTTTGTTTTTCTTTTTTACTTAACTCAGTTTTTATATTTTGTTGTTGTTTTGTGTTTTCTTGCTTCTTCTTTAGATTTGGTTTTCGTTTTCAACATTAGTTATTTTTTCTGTAATTTTAGTTATCATTTCTTTATTTTTGTTTTTCTTGTTTTTAGTTTTTCTTGTATTTTCTTTTCTGGTTTTTTATTTAATGTTTAAGTTTCAAAGTCTTTCATTTCATAGGAATTTTTTCACTGTGTAGTTGAAAAATTTGTTGAGTTGTGTATATATTTATTTATGTATATATGTATATCTACATATACATCTTTATCTATATATAGTATATAAGTTCTTTCTTCCTGTGTCTTTATTTTGCTTTCTTTTTGTAATTCTTTTATTTTTTAACATATTTACATTAATTAATTTTATTAAGTAAGTTTTCTTTTAAAATTTAGCGTTTAATTGTTTATTTTCAATTTTTAATAACTTTTTTGCCATATTAATTATTTGTTTATTTTACTAGCTTCATTTATTTGAGTTTAACATTTATTTTTAATATAATTCTTATGATTTTTTATATATTTTTAGTATATTTACATTCATTCTTATTTTTGTATTTAATTTTAATTCGTAGTTTTTACTTTAAAGTTTCAATAAAGTTTAAAGTTTACTTTAGTTGATAATAGTTTTTATAATTTAAACATTTTTCTAAACATTTTTTTAGTCTGAATTTATAATTTTTTTAATTTGGTTGAATTTTTTGTTTAATTTGTTAGTGATTTTTTGCTTGAATTTTTTGCAATGTTTTGTTTAATTTTTCATTATTTTTCGTTGATGAATTTTTTTGAAATTGATTCTGTGATGTTTAATTAACTTGGTTGCAGATAAATTTTACTTGTATTAAAAAACCCATCGTTTCTCTCCATTTATATACAACTAGGTATTGTATATATGTATGTACATATATACATGTATATAAAGGTGAATAAATGTGAGTGTGTGTGCGTTAAGTTTGTATGATTGAAATATTTACATTATTACAAAAATTCAGACAGACAACCATAGAAAATGTTTTTGAAAATCGAAAATCAGCTGATTGAAGCCAACATAATTGCTGATTATTATTTATTCTTTATATTATTGTGGTTATTTTTTCGACTATAATCAATTATTTCTTTATATTCATTAACATATTTTATTTTTCTTTTATTTATTTCAATATATTTTTTTAATATATTGTAACATGGTTTTAAATTTTTAATTATTTTTACAAATTCTGCTAATTTTTCAATTAATGCCTTTTCTCATGTATTTTAGTTCTTTTTAAGTATTCTTTTAATCATTTCGGGATACGATTAAATGAACTCGTTTCTAGTTTTTAAATAGTTTTATTTTTTCATATGTTTGATGTTGGTTTTTTTAGACTCTTCTAGATTTTAGTTAGCTTCTCTTTTCTCGATTTTTTCTTTCATTTTTTCCAGTTTTTGTTTAGTATTTTTTGTTGTTCTTGTTTTTGTGTTTCTTCTTTGTTTTCTGTGTTTGTGAGTGTTTTTTTCTTTTGTTTTCCTTGCTTTCATTCGCTTTGTTAATAATAATTCATTGTCTAAAATCGCTTAGTATTTAAGTCATTAAGAAAAAGTATAAAATTAAACGCATTTAGATTTAGAACATGAAGTGTTTGTTGTTGTTGTTGTAAAATTTCTTATATCTGCCTTTCTATATTATATACATGGAGATACACTCGTGTATGTATATTTATTTAATTAAATTAATGTTAGAATTCAGCTAGAAATTATTTTAGTCCATTAAGTTAACTAATATTAGTTTTTATAAGTCTAGAAAGAAGATGAATTGTTTTATCTACAAAAAAGGAACAGAAATGGTTAAAAATACTTCTCATAACATACAATATACTAACGATAGTTATTCGTATTAGTTCACTGTTACTAATCTTGACTAAATTGAGTTCATTTAATTACAATAATTTTAAGATTTAGTGTACATTTTAGACGAAGTTGTAGCTTATCACGTAAAGGAAATTGACAAGTTTTTTCATGTATGCGGATCGTGCGTATCTGTAACGAGAGAAAGAGAAAGAGGTAGTGGGGAAGAGACAGAGAGAGAGAGAGAGAGAGAGAGAGAGGAAGGAATTTTTTAAATGAAATGATAATAAAGAAACATTATTATTGTTATTATTATTTACAGTTACACATCGACGATTTGTCTAACGTGTACATCTACAGTGGCTTACAGTGGCCTACAATTCTTGGGTTTTTTGCTTTAAAAATACACTTTAAAGAAGAAATAAAAAATGTTGGCTTTCTTAAACGTGGATAAAAACAGGTTTAACGTAAATCAAAATAAAAAACTTTATTATAAACGTAATAAAACGTTACTTTTTTAAGAAAAGAACACTACAAAGTGGAATATCGTGAGAACCTTCACACTTCTTCTATAAAACAAGCATCACTTCGATGCGGTCATCATACTGTCGGCAGAATGATGGTGTGGGCCTTAACATACTCCTCGTGTGTAAAACGAGTAAATTTTCGTGCGTTCATCATGTATTCTCCGCTGACACAGCCCCAGACGGCACAAAGGTTCACTTTTGCGGTCGTATGATCATTCGTCTTCAGTCGTCCTCTTTCACTGGACTCTTCGTAACTTCGTGCTGATTAAGAAAAAGGCGACCATTTTGATGAAGTTGATTTGATGAGCAGCGAAGTCGGCAGAATTTTGTGGCTTTTCGGTGACTGCGTGAACTTTTGATTAAATTTGGTTCCAAATAAAAACGAAATAAAGTAAGTAAGTAATGCATAATAAAAGGAAACAGAAAAGTAATAAATAATAAAAGTAATCACAAATATAATTCTTTTTGCTTTCTTTGAACTACTGTGAAGAGGTGAATTTTTGTTTTTATTGTTGTTTTGTGCTGAAGCCGAAAAGAACACAATATTTATTACGAAAAGCAAATAATGACAACAAAATAAATGAAAATCATACCGATTCCAACGAAAATCGTTATAATTTCTTTGGTTTGTGAAGTCATGTTTAAAGAAAGAGTTTAGAAAAGATTATAAAATTAATTATCGAAAAAATAACTTATTTTAAGTGTATTAAAATAATGTAATCTCAGGTTTAATAATCTAGTAGTTTAGGATTTCAATAGGTTTCGTTGGAAGCCGGGGTTACTCAACGACGTTTACTCGTCCACTAATCGAGAAAGTCTATAAAATTTAACGCCAATTTTCATAAATAAATACTGAAAACTCCAAAACTTCTAAACTAAAAATTCGAATCTATGAAAACTTCGCAATACTCGTAATAATTTTGAAAAGCTTTGTTTTCTTACTAACATTTTTTTGCTCAGACACACACTCGGTCCGTCGGTTGGTCGGGTCGCTCGTTTCACAGATAATCGTCGGAGAACTCGAGGGCCGACGATTGACTGGCGCGCGACGACCGCGTCAGCTGCGAACAGCCGCCCATCCCGATGGCGCTGTCGTAATCGGACGAGATCGTCGCCTCGGGTTGCGCGAATATCAGCGAGTCGCGGTTGCATGCGTGCGCCTGGCTGCGCTGTGCGTTGGCAGAGGCGCCGATGCAGTTGTTGGTTGAGGTGTTGAAGGTGCTTGAATTACCTTGAGAAGTCGCTAGAGTGGCCGGCGAGAGGTGCGCGGCGGCGGTTGCGGTGAGGGCGGTTCCGGGCCCGATTCCGGCTCCATTCAGTTCGGTCGACCGGGATGGGTTGCTGGTGGCGGCGGTCTCACGCTCGACCAGACGCTGCCGGAGCAGACGGATCTTCTCCTCCTTCTGCAAAAAAAAGAGAGAGATATAAAAAACAAGTGTGGGGCCGTCAAGTTAAAGCAAAAATCATACGATATTAAAAGAATAATCTTTTTTTTTGAATAAGAATAGAAAAGAGCCAAAGAAATGTTCTTCCATTCTCTCCCTTCATCTCCATTCTATAAAAAGTAACACAAAAGATAGTAAAAGAAAGTCGATTACTTTGCCTTTCTTTCCATGGAATCTAGGAATCTAAGAAAACAAACGAACGGATGGATTTCGTTGCATTTAAATAAGTTCTCTGAGGTTGACTTAAACAATCAATCCTTCCGCAGAGAATTCAATTTCACCTCTTTCGATCAACCGAATCAATGATTGCACTCCTGATTCTTAAACCGAAAAAAAACAGAATAAAAAACAATGTAATCAGGTATTTTGTTCAAGATATCGTATCTATCAACAGGAAAAAAAAGGTTATGAAAACAGCTAAGTTTTCGTTGTTGTTGTTGTTCCATGATGCATATTTTCAGTATTGTTGGGTTTCTGCTTCTTACTATTCTTGTTGTTGTTGCTCACCACCCAATCAAGAGAATGGCTGAGAGTATTAAGAGCTGAGAATCCGTGATTGCATTTAAAGCGAGCTCCCCAGCGGCTTCGGGTTCATCTCTCCGTCGTCTCTCGTCTTCCCTCCGCTCCTCCCTCTCTCCCTCTGTATCGCTCCATTGACTATCAATATTTTTACTGTTCATCAGTACCAAGTAACACCATGTAAATAACTCGTTGCAATGTTGTTGATCCTTTTTAACTCCTGTTGTTGTTATTATTGTATGGTTCGTTGTCGTTGTTGTTGCTTTTGGTGTCTCTTGCTTGTTACCGTTGCTTCGTTTTGGTTTCTTTGCTCTTCATTTCCATACTGTGGGGGTATTTTTTGTTGCTAGTGACAAAACATCGCCATTAAATTGGAGCATTCAATCAACTGTCAACGCGTACCAAGAGTGACTCCTCTATTTTCGTCGCCTCCTCTCCTCCCTTCGCCAGCTGTGGTGGTTCTATCCAATTGTCTTACTCTCTCTCTCACTCTCTCTCTCTATCATTCTCTCTCTCTCACTCTCTCTCTCTCTCTCTCTCTCTGTATTATTTCCTTGTCGATAGTTTTTGTTGTCTTTCGATGCTTCGCCAAAAGCAATTCAAGGAAACTATAAACTAATCTTTGGGCCTTGAAGTCTTGATATGGTAACCGGATTAAGTTCGGGTTCCGTTGGGGTACAATTCATGTTCGACTCGAATTCGATTAAAATTCCACTTGAATTCGATTCAGAGATCCAATCATTCGGGCTCAAATCGGTGTATAAAATCAAAAACAGCGACAAGAATAATTTTCTTCTGAAGACCTACATTTTAGCTTTAATTCACGTTTTTAACTGTCGTTAAGTTTTAAAACTTTCGCTAAGTTTTTGAAATTTGTATAAATTCTTATGATTCGCTTTTTTAACTTTCTTTAAATATTCGAAATTTGACGGTTTTCGGGAGTTTAACGAAAATTTCGTTAAATTTGGTTCACTATAAATTTTCTATACGATGAAATGTGAAAAATTGCAGTGACTCGAATCTGTTGCCACAGCAAAGACGAACGTTTGAGTGGTTTCAGTGGTCAGGTCATTCTGTCGGGTCTGTTGATGGGTGGGTGGGTTGATGCAGAGGGGGAAAAGGGGAGCTTAATAGTCACTGCGAATTTTCGAGTCTCTGGCTACAAACTACTTTGATACCCGTTCATGCAGTTCGAAATGCGTCGAGTTGGTGCAGGTGACGAGAGCAACCATGAACACACACACACACGGACACAATCCAGGTGAGCATGTGGACCAAAATGCGTATCCTTTCAGTGTTGTTTCCCTCTCGTTTTTGTTGTTGTTGTTTGCAATTCGAACTCGGATTTTACTAGGATTTTCTCAATTATTTTATCTGTCTGTTTATTTGTCTGCTTTTGTGTCTGCCTCTGTTCCTCTCTGTCCCTCTTCCACTCTGCTTCCGTTCCTCTCTGTCCCTCTTCCACTCCGTCTCTTTGTCGGTTCCTCTGTTGATTTCCATGCTGTTCAAATGTATCACGAGTGCGGAATCGTTCACTCATTCATTAAATTGCGGATTTGGTTAGAAAGGATTCGTGAGTAGTTGTTGTTGTTTTTATTGCACTTGTTCCCAGGGTATCCAGTTTAATTGGTTGCTAAGATCAATCACCGTTGTCCGGGAAGGGGACCCGGCGGGAGGTGGAAGCTTTTCGGGATTCTCAGAGCATTAAATCCTGGTTCATTCATTCTATCGGATGGATTCGAATTTGAGTGGATTAAAAATAAGCTAAATGAAATCGTAAGCTCGCTTTTTAAGGACTCGTTGGGGGAAAATTAGATCAGAGGATATAAAGGATTTCGGAAGCATTAAATCCGAACTGAAGAGATTAATTACTAAGGTTATCCTATCATGTAATCGTAACAAAGAATTGTTTCAAATTAAATTGGAATTGAAATCGATTTCATGTTATTGAGAGTTTTTGAATTTAGATTTCAATGCAGATGTGATTTGATGAATAACCACAGAGGGTATACTTTCAAGGAATTAAAATCCAAGGTTCTTCTCTCTTCACTCCCTTGAATCCTTTCACTTACCTGTGCTATCAGTCGTTGAAGTTCCTCGTTTTCGGTTACCAGGTTTTGATACCGTTCTTCGTCCTCTTTCGATATCGCCGAATCAGGGTTGTACTTGGATTCGGCTTTATCCTTCGGATGACGAATCACTTCGATGACCTATGAGAGAGAGAGAGAGAGAGAGGGAGAGAAAGAGAGAGATAAAAAGCGAGATAATGAATCAACACACATCGAAATCGTGGAAAACTCAAACAGAGCTTTCAAGCGACCAATTAAAATTATTTCCGGAACCAAAAACATCTGCCCCAAACCCAAAAACAACAACAGTAACAACAACAACAGCAATAGTCCACTCACCTTTGGCACAAATATCAACAACATGCTGAGGAAACAACAAAAAATCACAGCCAACGCAACGAAAGCAAAAGAGGCATCCTGCTGCGAGGCGATGACCATCCCGACCGGTGCCGTTATGAGGCAGAGGACCACCACGTTGTAGATGCTCATGCCGACGTAACGGGAATCGTTGATTTGCTTCACTTTGATTGAACGTGTCTCGTAGGCCAGGAAAAGCCCAAAAACTAGTATTAAACCTTTGAAGCCATAAACGAGACCTGAAAAAGAGAGAAAAACAGAAAAGAAAGAGAGTAAGACAGAGAAGGAGATAGAGAAAACATTGAGTGAAAGTGAGGGAAGAGTAGGGAGAGTGGAGAGAGAGGGTAGAAAGATAACATAATAGAGTGTACAGAAGAGAGTTAAAGAGAGTCAGAGAGAAAGATCAACGGAAAGAGTAGAAAGAGAAGAACGTCGGCATATTCGTGAAGCTCTCTCTCTCTCTTGCTTTCTGTTTTCTGTACTTCCTTTTGCTGTCTTCTTCCTTACTTTCGTTTTCTTTTAGTTCCTAGGCGACTCTCCGCAAACTGTTACTCACCCAGCCACATGGAATTCCGCTCGCTCTCGCAGTGCTCCAGCTCCGGACGTATTTTGATGTCATCTGTGGTCAACACAGGATCTTCGAGTGGGAATGTTTCAAGGATTCGTTGCAGAGGATCGAAGATCTGCCATGCGATCAGAATCACCAAATCGACGGTGAGGAGACCCGACACCATCGTATACAGTTTCCAGGGTTCCACTTTTTTCTGAAAAAACACACAGAGACACAGAGAGAGAGAGAGAGAGAGAGAGAGAGAGAGAGAGAGGGAAACCCAAGCAAATAAGTTTAAATTCTCTTGTAATTTAAGTTTAATTTTTTAAGTTTAAATTGTTTATAATTGAAATGTTTTCTATTATATATTTATGATAACTTACGTAATAATATATATTATTAATAACTACAACAACAACAACTGCTGCACTTATATTAAAAATGCATTCAACATTTTTAATGCCTTTTAAAGTGCGTGCAATTATTTTTCCATTAATTATCACCTCGTTGTTAAGGTTGCCTCAGGATTAAGTGGCGTTTTTTTTAAGTGTTGTTGGTTTTACTATTATTGTTATTATTATTATTCTTATTATTATTGTAGTTGTTGTTTTTGTCATTGTTTATTTCTCTTTTGTTTCATGAGGATTGTTTATATTTTTATTCAGCAGTTAAAAGTACATTTTGCAAAAACATTCATGATGCACAGGAAACAATTAAAAAAACCGCCCACACACACTCATTGAGGCACACGCCCATACGCATGTATACTCAACACATACACTCAACACATACTCAAATATTTCCGGTATTAATTCAACCACAAAATATGTGAAATTTTGGTGAATTTTGTTAATTATTTAATTCTTGTATTTATTTAAATGGTTGAACACTTTAAATAACCACCACAGAAAACAACAACAAAAGAGGGCGATACTGCTCACAATAACAACAGCAATCTGTGAGTTAATTTAATATACATATATAATTTAATATATCGGATGTAATGTTCATAAAAGCGAGCGGTGAATATTAATCGAAATTGTGGTGTATACAGATTGAGTTTAATTGAATTAAGTTTTGATTTGATTTATTATTTGAATCCATTTGTGTCTGCATTAAATTGTTTCCTTATTTCTTTTCTTTTTCTTTTATTTATAATATTTAATCCTTCGATTGATTCTTTATAGGATTCAATTTATTTTATTTTATATTCAGTTATTTTATTTATTTCCTTATTTATTTTATTTTGTATTGTTTTTTAAAACTCCACCTTCAAAGGATTACAATTTTTGACAGTTATTCTTTAGGCTCTTTTATACGCATTTCGTATGCCGAACATGAAATTAATTAATATGTCTGCCTGTCGTCACAAAAAATTATGGTGATCCACCCATACGTCACTTCGTGTGTAGGGTGTATAAGCTTCGACCAGGTCCAATTTAACACTCCTACTTCTGTTTTTTTCTGTTTTTTTCTCGATGTGTTTGTGGTGTAAATGAATTCCATTTTATTGATCAAGGAAAAAATTGTGGCTGTTTTTTATTTTGTAATTTTAATTGTAAATTTTTTCTTTTTATTTGTATCTGTACTTCTGTTTTTATTTTTAATTGTAATGATACTGAGTGTAAAAATAAAAACTTGTGTTTTTTTGTCACGTTGAGTTTAATAATTATTTTTTATTAAAAGGTGTCACATTTTAAACCCAAAAGCAAAAGAAAGCAATAAATTATCACTATATTAAGGGTTGGGCCATCGGCTGGTTTCTTTTTGAATAATTTAATTCAATATAAATTAATTATTTCATGGATTTAATTGCTTTCAAATTAATTACTTACATTAAATTTCTTTGTTAAATTTACAAACCTTTTGTTGTATAGTTTAAACTTTAGCTTCAATCTTGTTTTTCATTATTTTGATGTTGTATTGTTTAATTTTAGCCCATCTACAAACCTTTGGATCCGTTTTCGCTTTCGTTGTGAAGCGATGCACTCGCCAAACTTTGCTGAACATGGCGCCGTACGCCAGCGTGAAACCCGTGGACAGTAACCAGGCACGCGCTTGACACACCTGCAATATATCAATATTGAAAGCATTCCATTTTACTCTGTACTATAGTATAGTATAGCATAGTATAGGCGACTATGATTGGATTCTGGATTTTTTGTACCTTCGGATATTCCGCTGAACTGACGAAACGTCCATCGATGCCCAGCAAAATAACGGATGTGAGGCAGATAATCACTCCGAACAACATGATTGTATTACAGACCGGATGCGATGATTGAATGACTCTGCAAAATTACAAAAAAAGGAAGAATTCAATGAATGAATGAATGAAAGTATGAACAAATAAATTTATTCATATAAAGAAACATTTTTAAAATAAGCAACTGAAAGAGTAGTTTAGCAGTTTCATTCCCCTACAGCACGCATATAAATTTTAATATGCTTTAAGTTTTTCTCGAAGGAAGGAGATAAAAAATATTAAAAAAGTTCGTCGGAGGACTCATTAAATAGTGCATTAAAATAATAGAGAAATAAACAGAAAAAAAGAAGAAAACCGAAAATTAGAGAACACACACACCCACGTATACACAAACATATACACACATTATGTTATTAGTTTATGTGTGTGTGTGTATGATGATAGGATGCGTAGCTCGAGGGTGCTGCATGAAAAAGCAGCCAACTATTTGAAGCTTCCATTTTTAGTTGCAGTTGTTGTTGTTTTACTGCTGCTTCTGCTTACGCTCTGCTTGAGATGACGTGTTTGTTGTTGCTGCAAAAGCGCGAGCATCAGTTAGAAAAACTACAAAAAAACGTCGTTCAGCTGCTGTTCGTTATGCAAAAAGTTCTCCACGCAAAAAAATTAATAATATATTTAATGGAAGAAGGATGAAGAAGGATGAAGAAGGATGCTTGATGATCATTTTATGGGTAATATTAATATTATTCGTACACTTTAGTATTAATATATGAAGTTAACTAATATAATGGTTGAAGCTAATGTACTGAATTGTTATTATAATTAATTATTATAAGATTGTGATTATTATTATTCACATTATAATCATCAATATTTTAACTCGACGGAAGCTGCAAAAAAAATTTCCAGAACACTTGGAAAGCATTTTCTTCAAACACAACAACAACAACAGAAGCAATCTTCTTAAGTGTTGTCATCAGTAGCAACAGCGTTTCGTTGTTTGTGTAAAAAGCATGCATGAGAAGGCATGAGTGCTTATAAATGTTGTAGTATGTGTGTGCGCGTGTGTGTGTCTACGTCTCATGGTGATGGTGATGATTTGTGTGTGTGTGTGTGTTTGTGAGCAACACATTTTAGCTCGTTAGCAAAAACATGCAAACATACTTTAAACACTTTTTTGGTGAGAGAGAAACAGTGACTAAAAATTGAAGTTTGCTGTTTTTTTTTTTCTGTTTTCAATAAATTAATCATGATTTGGTGAAGTTTGTTTAATGCTTGATTCTTGATTCTTTGATTTTCCTCTTTTCTGCTTCTCTTCATCTCGCTGTCTTCCCTACTCTAAGAAAGACTTCAGAAAGACTCCAGAAAAACTTCAGGAAAACTTCAGAAAAACGTCTACACTAAACTAATATAGTGATTTTATTATATTTATTGATACATTTTTTGAATTATTTTCATGTGTTCCTTTCTCTTCTGTTTCTGTTGCTTAATCTGTTTAACTTCACTTTAATGTTGTTGTTGTTGTTCTCTAATCTTTAGATTTTTATGCTGTATAGAGTCTGCTGTTTTTCCTGCTTTTTTATAAGCTTATTTCAACAAAGTCATCCTTTTCAATACAACCGAAAGGACTAAAAAACAGACTCGTTGTTGTGGCTTCTGTTTTTCTTTTGTTTCTTGGCATAAAGTTGAGTTAAGTTCAGTAAGAATAACAACAACAACAACACTGTTTTTCCTTCAGTTTGTTGGTTTTTTAATATAAATATAAAGACTAGTAAGAAAAATATTACTAAAGTACAAAAGAAGGAATGAAAAATTATGTCTGTTTACTTAATGGTTTCTCTGATGTGGTTGTTGTTGTTGTTAATTTAAAGTTTTATAGGAACAGTAAACAAGAATAATAGAGAGAAGAAGGACAGGAAGAACCCAGAAGAAGGATGGGAAGGAAGCACCCGGGAAGGGGAAGAAAAGGGACAGAGGATTCACTATAAATTCGATTAAAAATGATCTGAGATGATGAAAATAAAAAAAGAGACTCCAAAGAAAACTTCATGTTTTCATCAGAGAAGAAGGAGTCCAAAGAAAGGCGAAAAAAGACTAGACTAGAAAAGGAACAAAATTACGTCGAATGACGTTGATGATAACAACAAATTTACATAATAATAAAAAAGTAGGGAGAACCTTCATTCCATTAAAGTGACTTCTATTGAAAAAGTTTCTTTTCTTTGAAGTTCGAAGATTTTCTTTTATTTTGTACTGTATATAAAAATTGTGTATAAAAAAAGTATCATGAGAGAAATTTTTGTTTGAATTATAAAAAGTATCATGGGAGAAATTTTTTGTTGGGAGTTTTAGTTTAAAGATTGAGAAATTTCACTGCATGCTTTCGATGCGTTGCTTGTTTTTTTCTTTATTTGTTTAAAGTAATCTTAAAAGCATTTCTTTGTTCGAGATTTTTTCTCGAAACTCTTTCTCACTCTCATGTGTTTCTTTTCTGTTGCTATCCTCATCGTTTACCTTCTGTGTTTGTTCCAAATGTTGAAAACCACCAGCGCCAGAGCGACCAGGATCCCGCAACTCGAGATGGTGCACATGCAGACGAACAGCGGCAGCGACACGGTTCTCAGCACCCGCCGCACAATCGTGCGATCCTGCGGCACCTGAAGGAAGAAAAGAGAACATTTTTTAGTGTGTTTGATTGTGTATTTCGGAGAGAGTGTTCAAGAAAGTGTTTAAGAGTGAATTTAAGAGTGTATTGATGTATGTATTTTGGATGTATTTTGCCGCTGGAGTGAGTGTGAGTTGCTTGCTGGTGGCTTCCTTCGACTTCATCTCCTTACGAGTCACCGCATCGTATGTGCGACATTAATTTTTGTCGCAGTGGACGTTTTTTAATTGTTCCACTGCGAAGTGTGGCTCGTGCGAAGAATTAAAACAACAACAAACAGTGGACAAACGCATATAAAACCTCAAAAAGGATGCTGAAAATTTCAGGTGAATCCTTCTTTCGGTAGAATTGATAAAAAAGCACTAACAAATCGAACGGAAAAAGAAAAAACAACAACAATAGCCCAAGAGATTTAAAGTTTGGCGCAGATGATGATGATTTTTCGTCTTCTTGTTCTTCTTATTCTTCTTCCTGCTCTTCTTCGTGCTCTTCTTTTTGTTCTTCAGCTTGTTCTTGTTTTTGATCCTGCTCCTTCGTCTTTTGTGTGTTTTTGCTTTTGATGCTTCCAATCTTTCACACGCAAACTTCATCAATTATTCGGTGTTTCTTTATTTCATGAACACTTTCCTTCTTTCCTTTCCTTTCCTGAACACTTTCCTTCTCCTTCTCTTCGTTCTCCTTCTCTTCATCCTCCATTCTGCCCGTTTGTCGAAGCGTTCAAGTGTGGAATTCATGAATGTTTTAAGTCTTGTATGAAGCTCTTCACGCTTTTCACTTCAAGTGTGGAATCGGTTTGTATTCTTTCTCTGTTTTGTAATATTTTTTGTTGCATCTTTTCTCTTTTTTCTGCTTCTATTCCTCAATATTCTTGCTTTTTAACCGTTTTCATGTTCATCCTGTTTGAAGAGTCTTTTAAAAATTTATAAGCAAAGATTATTTCAAGCGATTTGATTTCAATTGATTTGAATCTGCATTTCATTGAATTCGTGTTCCTTTTCCTGTGGTTTGTGATACCTTTTAATGGGTTTTTTGAAAATTTCTACTCTTAAAGGGTTTTAAGGGTTAAAATCAAGCTTTAAACAAAGTTTTAAAATATAGTCGAAGAGATGAAAAATAAAACAAAGGGCACAAAAGTGGGAAAAAGGCACAAAAACAAAAGACCACAAAAATTAAGGGAGTAAAATTTTCCCCTCAGAGTTCCTTGATAACTAACCAAAAAATATCTTAAATGGTTTTCTGTTTCTATGATTTTGTGTTGTTTTCAGTGTTTCTGGTGTCCCTCTTTGCTTACCTTCCCCCCACTCCATCGCTCCATATTCAACCACGTCAGGTTGTCCAGCTGCGTGTCGTAGTATCCGAGTTTTTCGTACTTTCCGTTGATCATCTGTTCGATTTGAGTCAACGCGATTCGATCGCCTTGCGAACTGAAAGCAACCACACCCTGTAAGTGAAGAAGAAGAAAAACCAAATTAATAAAGTGGTGAAATACTTTTGATTACTTGATTGAATACTCATTGATTAAATAATAAAAACCCATCACTAAATAATGATTCTTTTCTCTAAAGTCGTCTACAAATTCGAAGCTCAATTTCGAGCTCTGAACATCTGATTTCATGTCGAGTCGAGTAATAAAACCTCAGAAAAATAGCAAAACTAAAGGAAGTTTTAACGAATTCGCAGACACACACACACACACATCTACAGACATACACATGAAGTGTCACCCGCACAATTCGCCGTCTCTGACGTCACCCGCAGCTTCGAAGCACGCATTAAAACCACGCTGCTGCGTGCCCCAAAAATTTAATAGAGCGAAGTTTAAGCAAAAGGAAAAACGCAAATAAAAGAAAAAGTTCAGAAAATGGAAGAAAAAAGAAGGAACAACAATAAAAGCCAAAAACATTCGGAAGTGCAAAAAAACAGGGTACTCAGTTTGTTATCGCGGTCGAAAGCAGGCGCTCTCATAAAGCAACAGGAAGAAAAGGAGAGCAACAAGCGACAACAACAACAACAACAATATTATAAACAACAACAACAGCCAGCGACGCTGCGGTTTAGTAAATCAGAGTGTCGTCGTTTACATTCGTGTGAACTTTTGTTATGCCGCAACTGAAGCAGCGACGGCGGAGACGCTGTACTTCCGCAAACAATATAACGTTCTCTCTCTCTCTCTCTCTCTCTCTCTCTCTCCCTCTCTCTCCCTCTCCGAGCGTCCTTACACGTCCTTGAGTGTGGCCTGGAGTTTTATTCTGTATCCTGAGTGACTCTCTGTTAGTTTTTCAGTTGTTCCGGGTGTCTCTTTATAGCTTTGTGAGGGTTTATTGCAGTCTCTGTATATCCTGGGTGTTTTTATTGTCTCTACGTGCCTTAATGTGTCTCTGTATGGGACTCTGTGAGTATATCTGAGTTCTGCTGTCCCACGGCGGGTTTCCTTTCCGATTTAAGTGTATACTCTCTATGAATCTGTGAGTGTTTTTGGGTCTTTCGGTGTCCGATTTCTCTCAGCACTTTTCTTTAGTATCCTTAGTATCTATGCGAGCCTGTTTCTTGAGTCCTTTGTGTTTGTCCCTGTGTAGCTCTGTGTGTTTCTTTAATTGTGTGTGTCTTTGTGTGTCTCTGAGTGTTTCTTGCTGTCTCCATGCATCTCTGTTTATCTCTGTATACTTTAATGTGTCTTTGTTTGTCTTCGAAGGTTTCTGTAAACATTCTTTGTACCCGTAAGTATCTCTGTATGCATTCCTTGCATTCTCCGTGCGTCTCTGTGCGCCTTTCTAATGTCTCTTTGTCATTTTTTGTAACTCTGTGGGTTTTGCTGAGTGTTTTCGTCAATTGCTATGCATCTCTGTCCGCCTCTGATGGTCCCCGTGTGTGTCTGTGTGTCTCCGTGTGTTTAAGCGTTTCTCTATGATTCTCTTTATGGTTCTATGGTGTATTTCTGTGTCTCTCTGTGTACCTCTCGCCCGTGTTTCCATTCCACTTTCTTTCTTTTTTTGTTTACTTTCGCTTGCAACAAATGCGCTAAAATTCGAAACTTTTACGTTTTACAGCGCGTCCTGCTCATTAATTGTGCGAAACAAGGACATCAGCTGAAATGGCTTCTATGCGAATGACAAACAACGGTTTTTTTTCTTTTTGTCCCAACTTTTTTGTTAAAGAGAAGCAAACAAACTGTAAAACTGAAAAAAACTGTAAAACTTGATGACAGCGGTTTTAATTTTTGTTTGGTTTTCATTCTACGGTTTCAATGTGGGTTGGCTTTAATTTTAACAATTTGAATTACATAATTTTACACAAAGTGAATTACAACAATTAATTAACTGCGGTTCTGTTTGCAAATGTAATTAATTAATCGCGGCATTTAATTATTAAATAAAGTTCAAGTTCGATTTTTTGGGACATTTTTTCAACCAAAAAGAAAAGAAAAAGCATGCTTTGTAAAGCATTCTTTACATGCTTCAAAACTTAACAATTTTATTAAAATTCAAACTTGAAACCATAGTTTTTATTTAATTTCGAGTCAGAATGAATAAAATATAAGGACAAAAGAATATCTGAACTTCAAATAGAAGCACGTCTTTAAAAGGATACGCAGGTCATTAAAAAAGGACACGTTAACACTGCAGAGGAGGTCATGGAATAAATGAGGACCGATGAAGCATCGTTAATTTTAATTACGCGATGTGAATTAAAGCGAACGCAACATAAAAGAGCAACAAAGACAAAGCGACAAACATCTGTAGTAAAAGTAATAGAAAGAAGGGGGAAAAAGTGTGGAAAAAAGGGTAGAGTCAAGAAGTGAAGATGGGAAGAGAAGCATCAATAAAAATACTCGCAGTATAGAGTAAGTTTCTCTGCTCTCAGATGCTCTTTTATGCTAAATTAAATATAAAAAATATCCAAAGGAATAAATCAAGCGCTGTTTTTTGGATTTCCATCAAATGGATTTACGAGTACAGAGCTTCTTTGGCTCTCGGTTTCTATATTTTTATACAACCTTAGAGCTTTTAATTAAAAAGCTTTCAAATATTTTGCTTCATTAAAAAGTCTGAAGGATTTAATTTAATAATCGGCTTTTTGAGTGAAAAAATGTATAACTTATTTAGTATTTCTTTAAACTGTGAAATTTTAAAACATTTGATTAGATTTTCTTAAAATTTCATTAAATTTTTGAAGTTTAAAATTCAAATTAAATTAAAAGTCGTGGTATTTTAAGAATTTTCGAAATTGAAAGGAATTTATTAATTTTTTCTAAAAATGTTCTTTAAAACATTTTTGTTTTGGTATTTTTTTTTTTAGTTTTTATTTCAAACACTGTTATTTTCGGTACTCCAACAATAATTGCATTAATTAAGAAAATAACTAAATTTATCTCATAGCAAAATGTTGATGTTCTACGTATTTCCATCTCTTTCTCTCTCCTCTCGCTCTGTGTATAAATAAATCTTTTCTTCATATGGTAGTCAATATTTGAAACCATGTTTGAACATGTTAATACAGGAATCTACTCATAGAGACACTCATACACTCAGAATAGAAGACAAGTCAACTCAACTCAATTTCAAATAATTGCTCTAGAATTAAATTCACTTAAAATATTCATTAGAAACTGTAGAGAAAACTTCTTCTTTTGGGTAGTCGTCGTCATCATCGTCGTACTCATCGTCTTCTTCTTCTTATTTTATATGAGCAACCGGCGCTTAATTTATCCAAACAAACCACATCACAAGCCTCACAATCAAGTTGATCAAATTGAAGGAAGATCAAAATAAATCCAACAGCCAAATGATTAGAAATACAAAAAAGAACAACAACAAACATATAACAGAAATACAACAACAAGAAAATAGCAACCTAACAACAACCACACAAATTTATTGATATAAAGCAAAGACAGGAATCAAAAGTCTTGTCTATTTTAGCTGGGACACAAACCGAGTAAGAATCTGTAGCAGCAGCATTAATTTTGATTTCTTCGCATTACGAGGGGGAAGCGGGGTGTTAAATGCACCTCAACTTGGACATTCGCAATGAAAGTGAATTGGGTCACTCAACGAACCTCCTTCAGACCGTTTAGCGAACTGATTTTGGCCATAAAATGACTAGGAATCGTTTATTGAACTTCATTCTTCAGGTTGTATAATGAACCCGATTCTGCTTCGTTTTTGACGGAATGTGCACCTGATTTTGAGCGTTTCATCGGTCAGCCCGAAGATTCGAACCGTTTTTTAATGAAGAATTTCGAAACTCACCGAAACCCCAAGAAATTGTGTTGAATTCATGGCTGCATAAATCTCATCGGCGATATCCTTATCGGTGTAGGTGAAGTCCTTCAGCGATTTCTTCCGCTTCTTCAGCCGTTGCATGGTTTTGTTGAACGCCAGCGCCACGCTCCAGACGGCATCGTAGGCGAGCGGAGCCTCCTGGTAACCCTCCGGATAGCGATCGTGGTTGATATCGTAACCCTCTTCGGTGAGCGCCGTGTTCAGTCGTTGGCTGGAATGAAGGAAAAACATTATTAAAGTCTTAAATTTCTCGCTCTTTGTTACAAAATTTAAATACGAAATTAAAGGCAAACATGTGTAATCATCTGGCAACTCTATCATCTACTCTACATTGATTCAGATTCACATCCTTGAGCATTGTTTTTCGCTTTCGTTTCAGAACATCGTCTATATTTAAACTTTGTTGACTTTTTTCAAGCAATAAATTTAAAAGACAAACAACTCTGTTTAAGTGTCTGAACTTTTAAACTATTTCTAGCCTCCTCTTCTTCTTCTTTTTGAGGTTTATTTCTGCACTTCTACTATTTTTAGAACTTTTTCTTAGCAACAGCACACGCTTCGGGGACCACTCAAGGTACAAGCTAACTTTTAAGGTATTCTTGTGAGTTTTCTTCATCATCTTCCTTTTCTTCACTTCGGTCCATTTGACCCATTTTTAAAGCATGCCAGCTGACAGACGCGCTGAATAACTAATTGAGACCATAGACAAGTTTTACTTCTGTTGCTTTGTTGTTTTATTTCTCAGTTCGAATCGTCTAGAAACCAAAACGATTGAGTCCACGGTTTTGATTTTCTTTTGATTAATTTTACTGAAGAAACACACCGAAATTAAATGAAACAACTTCTAAAAAAACAAGTTGAATCATTTCAACCTTCGATGGACTTTGAAATCGTATCTGATGTCGTGCTGTCGATGATAGAGTGAGAGAGAGATAGAAAGAGGGAGAGAGCGAAAGAGAGAATTACTCCCTATTTATTCCCCACGGTTGTACGTACCGAAACTCTTCCGCTGTCATTCCGGAAATCGTTGTTTGATTGTTCTGATTCCACATGAGTGCCTCCGTTGTCAGATGTCCTTCGGCGGCGAGGCGCATCTGTTCCACGGTGCACGTGATGCCATCGTTCTCCAGATTCACCTCGTACCAGTTGTCCTCATACCAACCTGCAAAGAAAACACAGAAGGTCAATAAATTAAACGACGATCATCGTGATGATTCCGATGATGACGGGAATCGGATGCCGTTTAAAATCATTCGATTCATTTGATTCTTTAATCTTTTTGTATTTTAATTGATTCGTTTCTCAGGACATGTTAAAGTCGATTCGTTTTTCAGAATGCGTTCCCATTAAAAATGATTTCCCCGTCCTTTTAAGCTATAAGAAGCTCCGGATTCTCAAATTTATCATTACATTTCTATGGAATTCAAACACAGTTTCGCTTCTTTTGCTGAATCTGGTGTAAATTCATTTCAATTCTTCAAATTCTGCGGAAATATCGTATATTGATTTTCCGTAGAAAAAATGGGTGAATAAACAATGAAAGAGAAGAATCTTGAAAGAGTTACTGATGAAGAAATTATTTATCAAGCATAATGGAACGAAAACATGGCTAAAAAATCACTTAATATAAAGTTTTCTTCAGTTGACACACTTTTTCGCTCTTTGTTGTTCTTTTTTTCTTCGTTTGAGGTCTCTTTTAAACTGTCTCTCTCTGTCACTCTCTATCTGTCACTCTCTATCTGTCACTCTCTCTCTGTTACTCTGTCTGTCACTCCCTCTGTCACTCTATTAGTCACTCTCTTTTCTTGAGTGTCCTTATCTTGAGTTTCATGAATTTATTAGCTGTCCACGAAACCTGATCACAGAACATACAAAACCCACTAAAATATGCAGAAAATAGAATTGAAGAAGAGAGGAAAGTGGTGGGCAGGCGAAAAGAGAATGGAAGAAGTGTAGGAGGGACAAATGGATGGAATCTGGGGCAGTGTTGCAAATCAAAGTCATTTAAATTGGTTTGATTAAACATTGAAAGTCCATTAGCAAGTCAGTCAAGTGTTGAGAGAGAGCAAGAGAGAGAGAGAGAGACAGAGAGAGAGAGCGAGAGCGAGAGAATAGATTAAAGCGACGAAAATAAATTTGCTGTATTAGTTGTTGAAGCATGTCAAAGCAGAAGTTTTTCCCAAAGAAGTCATTGTATTTAGAAAATCAATGAAAAAGCATAGAAGTGGAAGCGGAGTGGAAGACAGAATGGGAGGGGAGAGAGGAGGAAGTACGGGGCAGTGTGAAGACAAAAAACTGGAATAAAATGAAATTTTAGAGGTTCTTTATAATTTGGTGTCTCTATTATTACGTCTTTTATAATTCCAATATTTGTATAAAATAAAATAAAATTTTTCTCCTACCAAAATACATACATATAATTTTTTCAATTTCAATTTTTGTTTTATTTTAAAAATTTCCAATTCCAATAAAAGTTGTAAGGTTGGGAAGTTGAACTCATCTGCTTCGAGTAGAACTTAATTAAATTTCAATCTTCTTCTTCTTTTATTCCTTTCTTGGTTCCTTGTTCTTCTTCTTCTTTCTTATTTTCATCTGAACGAACTTCGAAGTTTTAGTGTTCGATTTAATGACGAACATTTTTAACAATAAAACCCAGAAATTTCATCGATTTTCTTAAAAGTTGTTCTTCTCTAATGTCTTGATTTCCTTTCCTTTCTTTTGCGGAATGAATTGATTGTTCCTCATTTTAATATAATGTTTAGGCTTCTTCTTCTTCTTCTTCTTCTTCATTATCATCCTAGTTTCCTTCTTCTTCGTCTTCTTTTTGGTTTCATTAGCAATTTTGTTTCCTTTTGTTAAGAAAGAATTAAATGGAATTTCTTGCTAAGAAAGGAATTCCTTGCTAAGAAATAGAAAAACAAATAGAAGAAGAAGTAGAAAAGAAAGGAGAATCTGAAGAAGAAAATTCAGTTGAAAGGGCAGCTAAAATGATGAATTAAGAAAGTTTTTCATGGAGATGCAGCCGAAGCAGCTGCAGCAGCATCCCGTTGCTCCATTTGGCCCTCTTTTTCCGGCCTCCGTGGAGTCGGTGATCCTCCGTGTTTCCTTCAGTGTGGTTTCCTTCTGTCCCTATCTAATCTAAAATTAATCGGGACTCCACTGAATAACAATAAATTTCTTGAGAATTTCAAAATTTATTGAAACTTTTTTATCTCCTTTTTCCCTTTCATGATTATCATAATAATGATGATACTCTTGTTATTGTTGTTGTGGTTTTTAGTAGAGTTTTCTTACATTGCAGAAATAATGTTGTAGTTGTTGATTATCATGTTGTTCATCTTTTTATTGTTTTTTTTTTGCTTGCATCCAATCAAGAAACAACAAAATATTGCATGAACTCGTTACGGTTGAAGATAATTATGATGATGATGATGATTATCATTATTATGTTGACGTTTTTCTTATTCTAACATTTTTCTTGTTTCATTCCTTTAAATAATATTTTTAATAAAGGCAACAAAGTAACTTTTGTTGATTTTTTGTTATGATCATGAGGAGTGTGATGATGATGAGTATATTGTTGATGATGATGAGTATGATGATGATGATGATGATGAGTATGATGATGATGATGATGCTGCTTTGATAGTTGATATCCACCCTTCTGGTAGTTTTCTGTTGTTCCTAACAAATATTTTTATGATGAGTATTTTTCCGTTATTGTTGATGTTATTTTAATGCTGCTGTTGTTGTTGTTGTTCTTCTTCTTTTTCGTTTGCTTCACTTGCTCGACTGCTTCGAGTTTACGTGAAACTTTCATCAGCGCAAAAGACGTTGACTTCTTCTCGTTGATTTTTATTTTTCGTTACGTTGTCTTTGTTTTTTATTCCTTTCGTTTTTTGTGATTGTTTATAAAGCATAGCAGACAAAATGGCGCGTCGTTTTGTGTATTCGTGTGGCTTCGTGTGTGCTGCCGAACAATGCTAAGTTTCCAATTTATTTTGTTACTTTTTACTTTTGCTATTGTTTTTATTTTCGTTAAACTTTCGTTGAATGTTTTGCATTCGGTTGGAAAACTTTTGCGAATAACTTTAAGTAGCTGATTAAGAAAAAAGCTTAGCAGGAGATAAAAAGAGGTGAAAAGAGGAGAAGAATTAAGTGAAGAAGTGGAAGAGGGGATGTAGGCGAGGGGAGGGGGCGAATCGACAGATTGCGAAAGTGAAAGTTTAATTTAAGTATTATTTTAAACCCCGCAATCGTTTTAAAAATAAATCCTGAAAGCAGACCACAAGAAAGAAGAACGAAACAACAGAGATGAAGAGTGAAAGAAGAAGAAGAAGAAGAGTCGAGTATCAAATGTTAATTAAGCTTGACAACGCTTAAATGAAGCAGTTCGTGTATCAGTTTCAAGAAGACACACAAAACGAAGGGGCAACCGAGCGAAGGCGGTCGTCGGCTGAGTTGAAGGACGCCATCGGAACGACGTCCAAACTTCGTATCGGCGCAAAGTTTCGACAGCACAAAAACATCAGCTCCACCGCAGTAGCACCACGAACACTTTCGCCAAAAATACACCCGAGCATCTGACACTCAGACGCTATCCTTGTCTCGATTTCAGATCTTCGAAGCTTAGTAGAAGATGAGCACAGAGAAGAGAGAGAAGTGGGACCTCACTGGCCTCAAGAGTTCTTCTTATTGAAACTTTAACAGTTAATTTAGCGGAAGAGAACATCCTTCACCGAAGTTTTCGGCCTTCAGGCTAGAATAAAAGTTAATGACGAACTTTTATATTGGAATTAATTAGAATATCCTTTTGAAAAAGATATCGCTATCGCCGTGCTTGCAATAGATATGAAATATTAACTAAATAACGGTTAATTACAAGCTCAGACTGTGCTTGGGGCATCGAAGTGATAAGAAAGCTTAAAAACTTTAAGTTTACCTTCTCAAGAAGCTGATAGTTTTAACGCCATCCAAGAATTTTTAAACCCATCAGCAGCAGAAGGCTGCAAAAAGGGTTTTAATGATGTCCCAGACTACTTGAGAGCATTCGGGAGGATCTGAAAGTGTTCAGTGACCTCCTGAAAGGTATTAAAATGGCTCCCATAATTAAAAAATCCTTCAAATCAATCCTCGCCACAAAGTTTGGTGCATCCAAGCATCATCATCACCATGAAAGTTGCATCGAAGTGCTTAATCAACATCTGTAATACATCAGTTACCGAACACCCTGTAATTATTCATCACTTCCCACCGCCGGACTACTTTTTGGTATCTCTTCTCCGATAGAAGATGTACTCGCTGTCGTATATTAAAGTCTAAAATTCTTTTGAAGCAAGAAGAACCACAGAAAAGTTTCCAAAGAATACCATTTTTAATAAAACGAACAAGAAAAGTGATGGGCTTAAACTGGGTTAAGTAGACGCCCTCTTAATTAATGCAATTAGCTGTAAGAGGAACACGATGAAGAAAATTCCAAGAAAAATCATTAAACAAACACTTGTTTTAATTTAGAGGATGTTGCAAAAAGAGCAGATAATATTAAGTAAAAAAGTAAAAGAATAAATCAAAAAGGAGGAAGAAATACATGGAAAAAACAATATATACAATAGAGAATAAGACAATATATAATATATAATACAATATATTATTATCTACTATTAGATTATTACTCTAGATTATCTATCCATATTATAATCTATTATCTATGTACGTATATTATCTGTGTTTTTATCTACTTTAATTTTTACAATTGAAAAAACGATTTCTTCAAAATTACAAACTTCAGAAGGCAAAAACAGAAAGAATATGAAATGAATTTCGAACGGAAACAAGCAAGCTGTGGAAAATCACACTTGCGCTCAATATTTTTATTCAATCTGAAATCTTTGCTTTATACGTCAAAGTAGAAAAAATTTGTTGTCAAATATTTTCTAACAAAATTTTCATTTCCAAACAAATCTTGAACATAACAAGTTGTGTTTTTTTTTAGTTTTATTGTGCTTCAATATTGAAAGAAATTCAAAAAAATTCAACAGAGAGAACATCTTTAAATCGCCTTCAATTCATCAAGCCATTCACCAAATCCATCAAGCCACCGATTTCATCAAGCAAGCAAATCAATTTAATTTTATTTTACATTTACATTTATTTTACATTCTTTAGCGAATGCATCCCCGTTTGTCTTCGAATCAAGCCATGATGACTGCCTGCTGCACGGTTTTATTAATGCGCCGTTCATATCCTTGCGATTTGTTGCCGACATCGTAGCAGAATTTTTATCCTCAATGCTAAAAAGTGATGGAGCGGAATAAATAAGTCGTGCCTGAGGTTTACGTGACACTGACCTCTGGGTAGGAGTCTCCTTTTATTTAAAACTCTTAAAACTGCCTAATACATGGAACGAAAGCAGTTCGCACCATGTGCATGTCCTACTGATAAACCTACTTGCATGATAGAGTGTCCCAGCTGCACCCCATCTGGAATCACTTATCATGTGCATACGATAACCTAAGTAAACAGTGCCAATTCGCCTTCCTATCGAAGTCCTTAGATACCTTCTCCGAAACATGACCGCGTTAAGGTCGAGATAAGAAAAACCAATTGGTACAGTTTAATAATTAGACAAATCTTATTCCTCGATCGGACAGGGTTCATCTGTGACTTTCCAACATCTTACAAAGTTGCTGACATCGTTATATAATATGAACATCGTTGCATTGTTTCGATATGTGGGATCCGAGTTCTGTAGAGCGCAAGAGATGTGGTCAAAATCGTTCTACAAAATCAGGGAATATCCAAAAACGCTCTACATTCCTTGTAAGTAACTGGCTCTTATTTTCTTAGAGATACATGACAGATTTTGAAAATAATTCGTGTAAAATATATTGGAAATTATGTATATTATAAATACATATATTTCGGCACAAATTCGAGATCGAAAACACAATTTTTTTTTATTTTTAATTAAATCGAAACTTTTTTATTTCAATATCTAGTTTACTTTCGAACATCAACACGGACGTTTGTTCCTTACCTCCGTAGTCACCAGAGGATCCCTCCTGTGATGCGAAATATTCCAGGTTTACCAGGAGTTTAACTCAATAAACTCAAATGAAGACCAGTGCGATTAGCGGCGCTCCTGTGGTTTGTTCCTTATCTCCGTGGTTACCGGAGGCTCCCGTGATGCGAAATATTCCTGGTTTACCAGATTGAATACTCGGCTTTCTGGTACATAGTTGAAGATGATGAACATCGTTGCATTGTTTCGATATGTGGGATCCGAGCTCTGTAGAGCGCAAGAGATGTGGTCAAAATCGTTCTACAAAATCAGGGAATATTCAAAAACGCTCTACATTCCTTGTAAGTAAATGGCTCTTATTTGCTGAGGGACACATGACAGATTTTTAAAATAGTTCCTTTAAAATATATTGGAAATTATGTCTATTATAAATAATATATTTCGGCACAAATTCGAGATCGAAAACACAATTTTCTTTTTATTTTTAATTAAATCGAAACTTTTTTATTTCAATATTTAGTTTACTTTCCGTGGCCACCGGAGGCTTCCTCCTGTGATGCGAAATATTCCAGGTTTACCAGGAGTTTAACTCAATAAACTCAAATAAAGACCAGTGCGATTAGCGGCGTTCCTGTGGTTCATTCCTTACCTCCGAGGCCACCGGACGCTCCCGTGATGCGAAATATTCCTGGTTTACCAGATTGAATACTCGGCTTTCTGGCACATAGTTGAAGATGATTAACATCGTTGCATTGTTTCGATATGTGGGATCCGAGCTCTGTAGAGCGCAAGAGATGTGGTCAAAATCGTTCTACAAAATCAGGGAATATCCAAAAACGCTCTACATTCCTTGTAAGTAAATGGCTCTTATTTGCTGAGGGACACATGACAGATTTTTAAAATAGTTCCTTTAAAATATATTGGAAATTATGTCTATTATAAATAATATATTTCGGCACAAATTCGAGATCGAAAACACAATTTTCTTTTTATTTTTAATTAAATCGAAACTTTTTTATTTCAATATTTAGTTTACTTTCCGTGGCCACCGGAGGCTTCCTCCTGTGATGCGAAATATTCCAGGTTTACCAGGAGTTTAACTCAATAAACTCAAATAAAGACCAGTGCGATTAGCGGCGTTCCTGTGGTTCATTCCTTACCTCCGAGGCCACCGGACGCTCCCGTGATGCGAAATATTCCTGGTTTACCAGATTGAATACTCGGCTTTCTGGCACATAGTTGAAGATGATTAACATCGTTGCATTGTTTCGATATGTGGGATCCGAGCTCTGTAGAGCGCAAGAGATGTGGTCAAAATCGTTCTACAAAATCAGGGAATATCCAAAAACGCTCTACATTCCTTGTAAGTAAATGGCTCTTATTTGCTGAGGGACACATGACAGATTTTTAAAATAGTTCCTTTAAAATATATTGGAAATTATGTCTATTATAAATAATATATTTCGGCACAAATTCGAGATCGAAAACACAATTTTCTTTTTATTTTTAATTAAATCGAAACTTTTTTATTTCAATATTTAGTTTACTTTCCGTGGCCACCGGAGGCTTCCTCCTGTGATGCGAAATATTCCAGGTTTACCAGGAGTTTAACTCAATAAACTCAAATAAAGACCAGTGCGATTAGCGGCGTTCCTGTGGTTCATTCCTTACCTCCGAGGCCACCGGACGCTCCCGTGATGCGAAATATTCCTGGTTTACCAGATTGAATACTCGGCTTTCTGGCACATAGTTGAAGATGATTAACATCGTTGCATTGTTTCGATATGTGGGATCCGAGCTCTGTAGAGCGCAAGAGATGTGGTCAAAATCGTTCTACAAAATCAGGGAATATCCAAAAACGCTCTACATTCCTTGTAAGTAAATGGCTCTTATTTGCTGAGGGACACATGACAGATTTTTAAAATAGTTCCTTTAAAATATATTGGAAATTATGTCTATTATAAATAATATATTTCGGCACAAATTCGAGATCGAAAACACAATTTTTTTTTTATTTTTAATTAAATCGAAACTTTTTTATTTCAATATTTAGTTTACTTTCCGTGGCCACCGGAGGCTCCTTCCTGTGATGCGAAATATTCCAGGTTTACCAGGAGTTTAACTCAATAAACTCAAATAAAGACCAGTGCGATTAGCGGCGTTCCTGTGGTTCATTCCTTACCTCCGAGGCCACCGGAGGCTCCCATGATGCGAAATATTCCTGGTTTACCAGATTGAATACTCGGCTTTCTGGCACATAGTTGAAGATGATTAACATCGTTGCATTGTTTCGATATGTGGGATCCGAGTTCTGTAGAGCGGAAGAGATGTGGTCAAAATCGTTCTACAAAATCAGGAAATATCCAAAAACGCTCTACATTCCTTGTAAATGAATGCCTCTGGTTTTTTTAGAGAAACATGGCAGATTTTAAAAATAATTCTTTTAGAGTATATTGGAAAATATATATGTAGATGAAAAATATATATATTCCGATACAAATTCGAGATCGACGACAACAGATTTGATTTCAGATTGAAATCTGTTTGTTGACAGCAAAATCAATGACTACTCCGTGCGTTTTGCGTTGTTTGTTTTGTGCGTGTGAAGTGCTCAGCGACTTTTTTAAAGTCGCTACATACGTGATTCACTTTGCGCTTCCGTTTGTAACGCATTAAAGCAGGCGTGGCAGGTATACAAAAGTATATATATTTCTGATCAGCTTCACTTCCTGAGTCGATTTAGCCCTGTCCGTCTGTCTGTCTGTCTGCCTGTCTGTGGAAATCACGATTACAAGAGAACGATAGAGATATTTTCATCAAATTGGCTCGAATATTGTCTATCATTAGAAACTCATTGGTATTAAAAATGGTTGTCCTCAAAGTATCAATACAAAATCAATACATCCTCAAAGGGTTGAGTTACTCAAGCTCTTGATTTATTCATCTTGCCATCTTTCTCTCTCTCTCCCTGTCTCTCTTATTACTACCTCCTTCACATCAGCCACCTGTAGAGAAGTGAGCTTATATTAACTTCAACCCTGAGAATGATAACAGAGGAGTGAACATAAAACAAGACACGACAATATAACATCATCCAGAAGCAACAACACCAAAAGCAATCCTATAAATCCATCCGATATTTTCGAGTCCTTTGAAAAATCCAGCAACATGACTCACAAACTGTTTGAACCCTTGCGTATATACTAAGTTTACCGTTATTTGAACCCCAACGTGTTAATTTCGAGTTTTTTTACGACCTACGTGGGCAACGTGACCACGAGTGAAAGATAGAGGAGAAGAATCCAGAAGAAATCCAGAGAAAAAGACACGAATTCTGGTAGGAGGCAGAAAAAATCATCAGAATGAATGAAACATTTTCTTGGCGTTGAGATGAGGAAAGGAAAAAGCTTGAAAGATAGAAAAAAAATGAGAAAGCTTTTACAAAGGTATTAAAAACGTATCCAAAAATAAAGCTACCAGAGAAATGTACGAAAAAGCAACTAAAACAGCAGCAATAAATCACTAAAAAGGCACCAGAAATCATTATATAAAGTGAAAAAAGGCATTGAAAAGGCATATAAAAGAAGTGTTCAAAAGTGTATAAAAAAAGGCGAAGATCGATCCACTCAATTCGGAAGACCGACCGACTTAATTCGGAACACAGATGGTCTTGCAATTAAATTAGTACCAAGTCTAAAATGATTTAATTTGAAGCCTTTGAAGACTCACTCACCGATGAAGAACCACACATGTGCTCTCCCGTATAACTGTTGTTTGTACATCTCGCAGAGCACGCGTCTCGCTGCCACCACGTAGAAGAGGCCGACTATGATCCTGGCGTCCTGGCGTCGTAGATTGCGCACCGCGTCCGTTGGATCGGAGAGAAATGATTGTCTTGTGACGATTTCGATGCCGGCTTCCATGCAGCGATTCTCGAGGTCTTCAACGGTCTGAAAAGAAGCGGAAAAGAAACGAAGAGATGGAATTCAATTCGTTGTTTAATTTAGAATGTGAACGAAAGGATTATAAAAAAGATTGAGGAATTTTGGTAGATTGTAGATACTCTTAACCTACGAAGCTCGACTATTCTTTAAATGTAGATTGATAGCTTTTCTAGGATTGAGGAGATTATCACAAAGACGGTTTGAGGAGGTTAAGAAGATTATGAAAGCTGATTAGATTCAGATTCAGAGGGTGACATTTGATTAGAATGACAAGTTTAAGAAGTCTGTGGTTTGAGAAAAGAGTAGAGTGAGAGTTGTTGGGGGCTTGTTACGAATAAAAGGCTTAGAAAGTTGAGAAGATTTAAATTGAGATGATTTGTTCGAAAGCTTGAGATGACTGAAGAGCAAAACAGGGGAGAAGATTGAGAAAGTGAGACAAGTTGACACACATACGAGTCAAGTGACAGAAATGTACGTCGAAGTGGTTGAGAGGATTTGGAAGGATTTACTTAGGCTTGTAAGTACACGAATTCTTCGAGGGAAGCACATTCATCAAGCACACAATATTTCTCAAGAGCCTTTAAAGTGTGCCCAACTTTTAGCCTTGCCTTGTAAATAATTCAAATTTTGGGGGAGATTTCAAGGAGCCATTCTTTTATTTGCCTTGAGGAGGAAGTTAGCAAAAAATGGGGGACGATAGCGTTTTCCATCCTGCAGCTATTCACTTTGTCTCTAAGAACCGCCAAAGCAGAAAAACCCCAGCACATATAAACACACATACACACACACACATACATATACACATACACACATACATATACACAAATTCAAAAGCACACATGCGAATATTTTATTCATAAAAAAGTCGGAATCATTTCGTTGACAGCTTCCAAAAAAAATGGCCGAGGGAAACGTTAAGAAGTTGAAGCTACGGAGAAGGAAAACAAACAAAAAATCGTTCTGCATGAGGGTTTGTATAGAAATACAACTAAACAGACATCCAGACATATAGACAATATATACACATGTCGCTATATATACACATAATAAAGTCTCTTTCTTGATGGAAAAAGAACATTTTTCTGTGTCTTCGTTTATAAAATAAAATTTAAAAACAAATTATTCTCAAGAGTCTGTATAGCGTTTGATAAAAATTGAAAAAATGTTGTGAGTGTGTGTAAGTGTTCATGTGTGTTGGTGTTCATATGTGGGTTAGTGTATTTATGTGTCTATTTATTGTGATCGAACTTTGTGTCAGTGTGTCACCGAGCCGCAACATTGTTAAGAAGGAGTGAAAACAATCGCAAAACAATATCGATGTTTATTATAGTGCAATTTATTGTCGCTTCTTGTTTTCTTTGGGTTCCTGGTAAATTCGTTAAGTTAGTGAAATGAAATCTTAAATTGAGTCTCTAAAAAGCTGAGAGACTTCGAAAATCATAGGCAGAGAGAGAGGGGGAGTTCCAAGGACCACAGAGGACCATCGCTCTAAAGAACCAAATTAGTACAATCCACTTAATTTTATATTCTACACTAAAACTCACAGAGGCACACAACCAAAGATACACACATGTACATCCACCCACATACACACACACATACACACACACACACTTAGATATGAGCTACACCCCGAGTATTATTTAGTTGTGTCTGTCATGTTGACGTTTACGCACTCTTCTTCAGCCTCTTCTTCAACAGCTCTTCATTAGAATTTGGCTCCAAGTATAATCGAATTCCTAAGCAGTAATTCAGTGATATATCCTTGATATATCCTCTAGGATATGAGTTAAAGATACACACAACCACAAACAGGAACAGAAGCACAGCTACACATCTAACCTCATTACAACTGATGCTACATCCCTCTCTCTCCCTCTTCTTTTTCTCCCTCTCTCATGAACTCTCACGTTGATTGATACTCAGCGTAGCACACTTAAATGGAATTTTCACACTTAAACGAAGATCGAAGCACATCGCGTTGATGCCAGAATTCGTCTGGATCTGGAAATTATTCATTAGTACAATAATAAAATCGGGATGCTTAGGAAGAGAGAAGATGCACTGAAGGTTTAACGCACAGGAAGGAGAGAGGGAGAGGGAGAGCGCAGCGAGTGGGCCTGAAGAAGAGAAACGCAGTGATTTTGTGGTTGATGATGAGGCGCGTTGCGTTGAATTTAATTAACCCGGGTTTGCACTGATGAGCACATCACCGTAAAGTCGTAAAACCAGAGAAAGAGACGGAAAGAGTTAAATTTAACTTCAATTTGATTTACAATTCGCATATAATTTTTCGTGTTAGTCGGATGGATGACCATAAAAAAGAGTAAACTTAATCAAATACTTTAAATCAACAGCATGTCGTATAGCTAAACATCTATAAACATATATTATATATGACACATGTATGTAGGTGTGTATGTATGTATGTATATGTGTATGTGTATATGTGTGTATGTGTCTATGTAGATGTGTTTGTGATTGTCTCTTGATGTTGCTTTGATTTCCTTGGAGAATTTCTTTGGTCTCGAAGCTGTTGACTGGCTGAATTAATTCGAGTTTGCAGTTCGCCATAAAATAAAGACTCCTAAATAGAAAGGACATACACGCACACTGACACACACTCACACACACACACACTCACACTCATTATTCTTTCATTTCCTAATCGAATGATTATTTATTATATTTTAAATTGATTTCGATTTAAATTAATTGCACATTCAGTTGGAATTTTATTATCCTTTCTCAACAGACGAGTATCAGAAGAGGATGAGGTGTGAGAAAGAGAGGGGGGGAGAGAGAGAAGAAGTGTGGAAAGAAGAAGCACATTTGAATACCTCGCAGCTATGCAAATAAACGCATTTAGAAAATTGAAATTCAGCCAAATTATGGCTGCATATAAAATCTTTCATTCTTCGATTGTGTGTTTGTATTGTGTCAGGTTATGTGTGTGTGTTTGTTGTGAATTATTGCGTCGTTAATTTTTATTTAAGCTACAAGTGTTGCCGGAGGTGTTTAGTTTTCATTATGAACTGTAAAATATTGCAAATAAAACGCCAAACAACAAGAAACTAATTGATTTTGAATGTGAAATATTACTAAATGGAATTCAATTTCGTTTTCCGTAGTTTTCCGTATCGTTGTTGTTGTTGTTCTGTGTTTACTCTGTTTTTGTTTCAGTATTCGTTGATTTCTCATTTTAAATACAGATCTGAAATTAATTCAAGTCTATAAATGAAATGTTTTGCTCAAGGGCAACAAAAGTTTCATTTGAATTTTATTAATAAAAATTCCCTTAATTCGAAATAAAGTCTTTTTCGGTTTTATTTTCTGTTACTTTATATTCTGTTATTTTATTTGGATTAATTTGCTTTTGTTTTATTTTATTTTGGTTGATTTTATTTCATGTTATTTTACTTTATTTTATTTTGATTTTATTTTACTTTATGTTTTTTATTTTATTTTATTTGATGTTATTATTAGTTTCTCTTTAATTCCTAAAGCAGCTCTTTTGTCTTCTTCTTCTCCGTTCCTTCCTTCTCCTCCTCGTTTTCCGCCTCGTTGTCTGGCGTGGATTTTCTCGTTTTGCTTTTTCTCATCTCGATCGTAATTCAACCCACGCTGTGTTGAGATTTGCTGTTATTTATAGAAATTCGTTCTGTTTTCGTTTGCTTCATTTCATTATTTGTTAAGTTGTTGTTGTTTGTTCTTTTTCCTTTGTTGTTTTTGTCCTTTTTGCTTTCGTATTGTTGTTGTTCCTTTGAGTTTAGTTATGCATAAAATTCGGATTTGTTTTTGCGCTTTCATTCAACCGCGTTGCTGAGGATTCTCGAGTGTTTTTTTTTGTCTGTCTGAGTATCTGACGCCGACATCTGACACGGAATCTGAAGAGATTTCGGAATTCTTTGGTTGCTAATATAAACGACTTGATTTAAATTCATTTATTTTGATTTTCGCAGATTTTCTTTTGATTTCTCTCGATTGATTTTCTTTCTTAGAGTTTTCTTTTCTTGACGAGTTTTTGATTTAGTTTACTTTACGTTTTAAGTTTTTATCGAGTAGAATTTTGTTCTTAAATTCCATCACATCGACGCAGCGCTCTCTGAACTCTTCTCTCTCCTCCTCTTTTTTACCTTTCTGGCCTCTTCACTTTCACATCGGAATCGTCTGTTGATACAGCGACCGAAATTAACGGCATAAAAGCAATCTCATGTCTGTCAACCGCAGCGACAACCTTTTTAGTGCTACTCTTCCGTAGCTGCAAACCACTCAACGGCCAACCAAAAGAACAACCGACCGACCGAACATCCTACCGACCCCCCGACCCATCATCATCAGAATTCTTCCCTTTCTAATTTCTGATTTTAATGAGGTTCAGTGTTTCTCTCCCGGGATTCGGTGAGCTCTTCAGTGGCTCCGAAGCTGCGTGTGTCGCTTTGTGCCTTCGATTGACTTCAATTAGCTGTTGGAAGCAGAAGAAGTTTTGCAGGCTTTCGGAGTTACTGATGCGAGCTTGGGTACTTTTCTCCAAGATTCTTCCTGGTTCCTCTGGGCACTATTATAGCCCAGTGGAAAGGGAAGGCGATTAGAAGCGGAAGGCAACAGACAAGGACATCTTTTTCAACAGTTCTTGCTGTTTCATTGACTACAAAGAATTCACAGAAGTTGACTTTAAGAAGGAAATGAAGAAAAACCTGAAAAAATAATTAAAATTCAAAATTAACGAAAAAAGCAAGAAAGTTCTGAGAATTTCCATTTTCTGCATTTGAGTGTTATTTTTGTGTATTTTTTGTTACTTTTATTGTTACTTTGAGCGTGATTCGGAGCAGCTACTAATTAAATATGCGCTTTGATAACAGATATTTTGTGGATATTCTTAGAACCTTAGCAACAAATAAACCTCATATTCTAGTCTTCTTCTTCTTTAATTCTTATGCTTATTCTTCTTTTTTCTTCTTCTTTCTGAGAGCCTTTTCTTGAATCTTTGAAGATGTTCACGGCTTCTTTTGCTGTGGATTAGATTGATATCGCTTTTAATAAAGACGCCTAAAAGTATGCCACACTTTATTTCGTCACGGTTCTGCACTCATTTTTGCTGTTTAAAGTTCAAAGAATTAGAAAATTGAAGCTAAATTAAACTGAAGATTAAAGATTCCGCATTTAAAGAAAAGCATTTAAATATTTATTGGTTATTATTTAATCATTTATGGAGCTCATTTTGTATTCTTCGCTTCTTCTACTTTGTGATCTTCCTTTCTTTGGTTTTCTTCTCCGGCTTTCATCCTTCCAAAGAGGTTTAAATTGTGGTCGAAATAAATCCGAGTGTTTGATGTGTTTAAATACACTTGATTTTCGGTTTGTGTGCCGTACTTTAGACTGTCAATCGCTGTGAAAGCTTGAACCGATGTAAGCCGGTGTGAGACTTCGATTCTATCTCTGTCCGTCTGCATGTCTGTCCGTCTGCTCCTCCGTCCCTCCCCTTCTCTCAGCTTAACAGAGACAACGCAGTGGGTGGGTTCTGCAAACGCATTCGACTGCTTACAATCGTACGGACGGAAGCAATCTTCTGCCAATAAATTGAGTTAAAAGCCGGACAAACTGTTCGCTGTTACTGCGTCGGATTCAACACTATATTCTTCTTTTCTTCTTCTCCTTCCCCCTTGACTCCTCTTCGAATAAATGACCATCCGTTGCTTTGCTGCTCTGATTCCTGACAGCTGAAGAATAACCCAACGAAACTCCAACTCGTCCATTTCACATCCTGAAGAAGAGCCTTGAGAAAGTTCCACAATTTATATTGTTGTTGGATTTCGTGTTGCTGTTGTTGTGACTTATCACATTCAGACACACAGACGCAACCTCTTTTTGTGTAGGGGGTCTGTAGGGGGCAGGGAGGGAGTCTCCCCCCGCTGTGGGGCACATTTTCCACAGCTTTGGCACTCGTTGGTCGAACTAACGAACATCCAAACGAACGAACAGCCGCACAACCAAACGAACGAGTGAACGAACGAAACGAGTTGCTTTGAGTTTCAATTGGAATTCAATTTAAATTCAAGCAGCGCCACTTTAAGTGCAACGCCACGGCAGCTAAAAGAATTTCTAATGGATCGAAGCAGGACGAACCGAAGACGTCTCCAGTGCGACAGAAGATTGAGTGGAGCGGGGGGCTGGAGTGGTACGGGGAGAGTGAAGGGTTAAAGCGAAGGATCTGCTGCCAGAATCGCAGATTGAAGTCATGAATGTTGCATGATTGCTTTTTGAGCAAAGCAGTTAGCTAAATAGACAAACATACACACACATACAGTGTCATTTACACACACACACACACTCGTGCATTCACTCACACATCTCAAGTGTCAAATGTTTGCACAGCGCTTTCAATGGGAGAAACCATGAAATGGACATTAAGTATAAATTATCAAAGGATTGCAGACGAAAGGACGGGAACTATCAATGGATCAAAGGGAGGGAAGGAGGAAGCAAGGAAAGAAGGAAGGAAGGAAGGAAGAAATAACGGAGGGAACTAAAGGAAGAACGGAAGGAAGGAGACAAAGAAGCAGGAAATCGCATTTAATTTATTTTACGAAATCGCATAGTTTTCTCCTCTTTTTTTCAATATTTCGCTTATAATTCATAAAAGTTTTTGTCCCCCAGTTAGTGAACATTTTGTCCGTTCCTCTTCGGATTCCCCTCCCCGGAACTCACCGATATGAAGACTTCTTCCGCCTGCTGCAAAATGGCCACTCGAGACCAGCCGAACTTCTTCATTAATTTTATTCTGGTTGGATTGTGAACCGTGGCGGAGGGATGCGTGCGGAAAAGCGTGGGAAATCGACTGCGATCCGACAGGGCAGGACTCGAAGCGCCGTAGCAGAGCTGCAGATGGCAGAAAAAAGAAGGAAAGAAACGTACAAATTGATGAGGAAATAAATACTTGGGAAAAGTCACTCGTAATTAGTAAAGAGAGTGCTTTTGAGGTCTCCCCTGTTCTGCTTCTTCTTCTTTGCAGACTTACCACATTCAGATTCCACATTTTGGCCGCTTCAGCTACCGTTGTGCAAACCGTGCTGCAGCCGGCCAGAAGCATTAGTTTCTGGGGCCGATTGTAGAGCAGGTTGTACATGACGCTGGCTCCCAGGCCGGGCTCGCACTGGAAAAGAGAGAGAGAAGGAGAGAGTGAGTGAGCTGTTTATTTATGAACTACAAAATCAGATAATAATCACAAATAATAGTAATTTTTTTCTGTGAAAAAACGCTTTCTTATTCTAAGATTTCTCATTTATTTAATGAAGTTCCGTGGAGAACCTTTTTTGTTCTTGTCAAGGAGTTGATTTTGTCCTTGTCTTTGTTGGTGGCTTTGAAACTATTCAAGGACTCCACTAAACTAGCAATCAAAATCAAAATCTTAGAAAAACAGAAAGAAAGGACATAAAAAGCGAATAAAAATCTAAGCGCTACAGAGAAGAAGGCGGAACCTTCATTTTCAGGGGGATTGTCTCGAGGTTTCGTACTGCTTTCATTTACAAAGCTGAACATTTCCGTGTGAAAGCCTTCAACTTTGACTTATGGTGCTTTTAACGATAGTACTCGAAGCTCCACTTTAATGACTGGTTGGCTGTCTTTCTTTCCCTGACTTCCTTTTAGAAAAGTTGGTTTCCAGTCTGTCAATGTACCTCTATTTTGGCCTAAATTTCAGTCTACCAGCCTGTTGTTTTACAGACTGTCTTCCAGTCTTTCATCCATTCTCTCTTCCAGTCTGTGTGCTCGCTGCTTGCTATTTGCGTTTCCCTTTCTTTTACTTTATCTGCAAGAGTTTCAGGTTCCTCTCCTGTTCCACCGTCTACCCTCGAGTCCAACACTCGACACTACCACCTTCCAGTCTGATCTCTCTGTCAGTCTGTCCATCTGTCCGCCTGTTTCTCTGCCTGTCTGCCTGTCTTTCAGTCCATTGGTTCAATTTTTATAAACTGCAGTTAAATTGACTGTTAAATTTCCATCCTTCTTCAAGTTCTTTCATTTACCCTCCAATCTTTCTGACTGTCTGCTATCCGATTGTCTGTCTGTCTGTCTGCCTGTCTGTCTGTCTGTCTGTCTGTTTATAAGTTTCTTTTCTTGACCTAAAATGTAACCTTTTAGTTCATGTAAACTTTGAAACTGTTTCCTTTCAATATTATTCCTGCTGTTACTGTTGTTGTTGTTGTTGTTACTATTGTTGCTGTTGTTGTTACTATTGTTGTTGTTGTTGTTACTGTTGTTGTTGTTTCTGCTTTTACTTTGCATGTTCCTTGCATGCACGCTACAAAAAGCTTAAACATGCAAAGCGTTTTGGTCGCGTTTTTAAGGACAGCCGACGAAGGCTAAAAAATGATGACGTCGCAATTAAAAAACGTCGACGTGGGTGGCCGCCGCCTGCTGCTTGACCTTGGCAATAATTTACTATCGCCTTCGCCTTTCACTCATAATCAAATGAAATGAATCACAATGAAAGCGAACTACAATAAAACCAAACTACAGAAAGAAACGCAAGCAACGGCCAACAATGAAACATGAAAGAAAGGAGCAATAAAACGAGTCTTTCGTGAATCGGAGTCCTTTCAAAATAGAGTCCTTACACAGAAGCGGAGTGTGTGGAGGCCTTGTGGGCGGTTGGGGGTGGAGGTGAAGGTTGTTGTTTAGTGGAAAATCATTGAGTTGAATGTGATAATTTAAGTTTAAATAATTTAAAATGTATTAATTTAAATACACTTCATTATTCATTCATTTAGTTTATAGTATTTCTTAAACGGAACTCGAAAAACTTAACAAAGCTTTGATATAACTACGAAGTACCAGCATATTACGAATTTTCCAAACATGTAAACTTGTGTATTTCAATAAAATATACGAAATCTGAACCCGCAGAGAATTTTTCAGAGTCAGCGACATTTTCAATTAATTAACCTCCTCAACCGCTGTTCAGAGCACTCTTCGGTGAGACTCGAAAATTAGGGCAATGAAACAATTCGGCTGAAACAATGAAGCCACGCAAAGCAAACAGCGGCAACAGTTGATGGTTGGACGGATGGTTGGACGATTGGTTGGACGGTGGGACGGTTGGTTGGACGGTGGGACGGTTGGTTTGACGGTTGGTTGGCAGCGTGTTTGGCATCCTGCTTGGCCAACTACAAACAACTACGCGTTCGATTCCATCATTAGCCATAAAAGTGAAAACTTGTTGTAGCTTTTGTGTGTTTGCTTTTCCCGAGAGCCTCTCATCACTTTTCACTCACTGTTTCTCTGATTATTGTTGTTGTTGTCTTTGTTGTTGTTGTTGTTATCACTGTCCTTGTTGTTGTTATCATTGTTATCATAGTCCTTCTTACTGTTGTTCTCTTTATTAACTGCAATCTGTTAAATTTCAATCATTCTTAAGAGCCTCAACTTTTTTATAGGTTTTTCGCTGCTTTGCATATTTTGTTCTTCCATCGCTTCAACGATTACTTTGGCTCACTCACTCATTCATTCACTCATTCACTCACTCATTCATTCATTCATCTCTTTGCCAACAGTTCAACTAAAGTTCAATAAACTCGTCTATTTTGGCTGCATTTGAATTGGCTTGAATTTGGGTGGTTGTCTGTTCGATTTTTTGTCTGTTTGCTTGTCTGCATCCCAACTGAATGTGGCGCCATTAACAGGGAGCCAACAACGACTGAACATTTTTATTTCTATTATTTTTAAGTCTTATCTTATGTGAAAAGATAAAAAAGCATGCTAAAAACAACGTTTTTCAGTATCGCAAATGGTAGAAAAAAGGGATATTTTTATTTACTCGCTTTTTAATATTCTACACTTTCTTTTCATCTGTCGCTCTTCTTTCGCTCTTCTTTCATAAATAAATTTCAGTGTATCTCTTCTTCTATCCTCTTATTCTACCCTCTTCTTCTATCTTCTTCTTCTATCCTTCTCTCCTTTGACTCATCTACTCGACTTCGATAAAACGATGTAAACTATGAAAAAATACTTGCTTTATTTTGTTGACTTTTTATTTTTATCCTTTTTCCTTTTTCAAAGGATTTTAAAAGACTTTACAAAAAAATGTAGCACGTATTTTTATTTCAGACACACTTTTTTCTAATATAAAAGTGTCTAGCAGATAAGAAGACAAGCTTAGCTACAAAGCATTAAAAGTAACTGAAGTCAGTGCGAAATAAGAATAAAGTGACTGAAAAAGAGTTAGAAATGTAATAAAATTTTAATCTTAAAAAAGTTTCCGAGTTCAATAATATTTCCAAAAACATTTCAAATGTTGGTTACGTTTTAAAACAATGCATAAATTAGGTCCGTCCGTCTCCATAAATATTTTTCCAGCTATTGTGAATGGTTCATTGTAACAGCTGAAACAGCAGCAGCAGCGCCGCCTTCAGTTGGAACACACACCATTTTCTGTTTATAGTGCATTGTTATTGCTATCGTGGTTTTTGTGTTGAAGGTCTTGCTTTATTGTTGTTGGTATTTCGTTAGTGGTGTTTGTTATTTGTATTGTTGTTGTTTTCTTGCTGCTGCTTCTCGCCATCGCCATCAACATCAACATTAACAATTAACAATAGAAACGCTTTGCATGTTTGAAGCAGCGACGTCGACGTGGGCCGCGAGTAACTAACTGTTTATGGAATGAAAAGAAACAACGCACGCAATATTTTTGGTCCTTTTTTTGTTTTGTTACTGTTTGTATGTATAAACTGTTGTATAAACTGTTTGTTGGTTGTGTATTTCTTGCTCTTGTTGTGTTTTCTTTGCTTTTGTCGCCAGTTGTTGTTGCTATTGTTATAGTAGTTTGTAGTCTGAATTGTTTTTATTGTCTTATTATGTTGTTTCATTGTTGTTTTTGTTGTTGTGCTCATGTTTTTTTTCCCTTTTAGGGGCGTTTTCCATGCCCTTGTTTCACCTTGACACCGGCGATTCTACTGAAGTAGTTTTTATTGTTATTGTTCGTGTTTTTTCATTATTATGCTTTTTTTATGTCTATTGTAACTGTAACTCTACAAGTGAAAGTCATTTAGGAAAACAACAACAACATACGTAGTACTATTTTTGCATGTTTTCAATTAGTTTTTTGAATTGCTTTTCGCTGTTGGATTTAATCTCTTTTCTTTCCTCACACATGCTTTTCATGAACTTTTTTTACCCATTGTAGAGAGGTTAAAAGCAGAAAATTCATGGTTACGGTTAACGGTTTGAGGTCAACTTCATAGCGTGACATCGCGTGCTTAACGCTGAATGAGGAAAAAACTTGCACTTTGACTCTGGCGTTCTTGAAACATTCTGCATGCATTCTTATTTTTCACAGCGAAGAATTTCAGTGATAAAGAATTTTTTGTTTGTCGGGTGGCAACGTTGCGTTTTGATCCCTAAGGTATGTGACCCCATTTCGAGATCGAGATTATAATTTTAATCAGACTTTAAACATGGCGGCACCGAATTAAATCGTGTGGGCGTCGCCACCGCCATCGAAATTCTTACAAACAAAAAACCTTACCACCATCATTTTTGTGGTTTACGCATTTATTTGTGGACATGCTTAATCTAGCCAGCTAGCATTGGCGAGAACCTTCCATCATGTGTATTCGCAGCTCAGATACCAACCATTTCGAAGTCCAGCTACCAGATCTGCTAGCAACCCAGCATCGGAACCATACATGAGATCGTCGAATTGAATTGCAATGAAATGCATTCACTGCGTTTCTATTATTTATCCGTCTTCCATTTTTTTTTAATTCTCGAGTCCTTGATTACTTTACGATTGATTTATCTACTTTATTATAGAAATAAACATTGATTTACAGCATTCTGATTTGCATTTCATATTCATTCAATTCGACACTCAGCATTATTATTTTATTACTTTCAATCTTCGTCTTCGTCGTTTTTCGATTTCAAAAGAAACCCGAAATTCTTCACGTTGTGTTTTTCTTGCATTCTGTGTGAGTGAAGACATGGAAGGCAAACAGGCAGGAAGACAGACAGACAAACAGAGAGACAGACAGAAACATAGACGTACATGATGCTTACTCAAGATAAACATATGAGAGAAGTCACTCGATGAAACTCCGGGGACCATCGACAACATGTTACAAATCAAGAGAACAGAGATTATATTTGAATACGTGCAACCCATGAAGAAGAAGAAGAAAAGGAAGTGCACGACGTCATGAAAAGGATTTAAAGTAAAAGCAAAAATACGTCGAAGAAAAAAGCCAACAAAGAAACAAACATGAAAACAAATCAAATCAGAAAACTATTCACATAAAATAAAAATTTAAAAAAAAACGGAAATAAAATTATTTCGGTTCTTTTCATATAAATAATAAAAACAATTCAGAATATAAAGAAATCACCATTATATAAGGGACACTAAATATGATTTTATTTAATATTATTTTAGTTTCATGTATTTTATTTCTTATAACTCATTCCTGTATTATTTAAAAACTATATTGTATTTATTAAAGTTTAATAAACTCTCTCAAAAGTAATAAAAAGCGCATTAGCAAATCCTTCAACTACTTTTAAGCATTACAATAATAATAACAACAACAAGGCACCGATAACATCAGAAACTTCACCTTCGTGACTGTATAGAGTCAGTCTAATTGATGAGTTTTGTTTCGTTGTTGTTGTTGTTGTTGTTATTGTTGTTGTTGTTGTTGTAGATGAAGGCTTGGCTTCTAATGACTTTATGAACATCGGCTGAAAGTGTTACAGTTACAATGAACGAGTGAATGAAGGAAAGAGTGAAGAAGAGAGTGAACGAAAGAGTGAATGAGAGAGTAAATGAGTGAGTGTAATGAGTGAGGGTAATGAATGTTATAATAACGTAATAATAATTATATAAAAACCCTTAAACAAATTAAAAACACGTCTTCTCCTTTGTTCCGTTCTTTATTGATCCCTGTTCATTCTATGTGACAGCTTTTGTTCTTGTAATCTTATTTGTTACTTCTTCTTTTGTTGTCACTTTTATTTTTTCTTTTTGCACTCAGTTCAAATTTTTTAAATTGCAAAAATAAGGTGTTGCCTCTGTGTTTGCATTATTAAATTACTGTCTATTTATGTCCTTTTATATCCTTTATCCTCTTTATAATCCACATTCAGGATATGATTAAATGAATTAAAATGAATTGAAGTGAACTTAAAAAAAATGGATTGAAGGGAGAAAGAGAGGGAAAGAAGAGGGGGAGAGAGAGAGAGAGAGAGAGAGAGAGAGAGAGAGAGAGAGAGAGAGAGAGGGGGAGAGAGAGAAGTAGGGAGTGAGATAGGGAGAGAAAAAGATAGTGAGGAAGCAAGAACAGTTTAAGGAATTCCTTTAAATTTATTATAAGAAAATCCATTCCACCAGGAAAATCCGAAAAAGGAAGGCATAAGAGAGAAGAACATAAGAATAAAAAGGAAGAATAAAGAAGAAGAACAGAAGGATAAAAGAAGAGGAAAGGAATTCTAATAATGTTCTGTCTTCTTGTAGCTTTTTTCTGTCTTTTTTTATACAAAACTTTATTTTCTCCATCTTTTTTAACTACTCTTTTTCTGTTTTTTGGTTTATTATTTTTTTAAATGTTTCCCCCATTTTTACTTTAATTTTTTCTTATTTATTGCTGCCTCTTTTTCGGTTTTTTGTATAATTTTGTGTGAGTGCTTTTTTGCATTTTTTATGTTGCGGTTTTTGCGTTCTGCTGCTGGTTGTTCTTCTATTGTTGCTTCTTCTTCCTTTTTTTCTTCTTCTGTTTTTTGTTATTCCTCTAGCATCATTGGTGGCAATCAGCAGCAGTTTTTAAATTAAGCTGAGTGACTGCTTGATTTCACTTACTTTTTTTTTAACTTTCTTTTATTTATGCGAATGTTTTTACTGCTGTTATTTGTTGTTGTTGTTATCTCAGATGTTCTGCTATCCTAACAATTTTTAGAATATATTTTTTCATCTTCTTCTTCTTCTTCTTCGTTCTCACTTCCTTTCATTTTGGTTTAGTTTTTCTTAGTTTGTTGCTTTTTATCATTTTTCGTATAAGAATTTTCTTTGTTTATTAAAATAATTTTAGATTAAGCACAGAAATAGAAAGAGAGAAGAAGAGGAACAGAGAGAAGGAGATGGAGAGAGATTATTGTTGATTTAGAATGAAAATCCGAATTACGTAGTCTTTGTTTACTTATTGTTACTTTTTGTTGTGGTTACTCTGTCTCTCTGTGCTTTTATGAGAAAGTTTTAATAAATAATAATAATAAATCATCTCTTAAGAAAGAGAAAGAGAGAGATTGTAATCGTCTACAATTTCACGAGTTCCTTGACTTTTAATTTTTCCAACACTATCAACAATTTTCTAAGATTTCGAAAGTAAAATAAACTCCAATCTTCAGCAACTCTTACATCAAACTTTGAATGAGAAGGAACTCGATTGAAGATTGAAGTCGAAGTTGACTTTTATGATGCAGAAAATTGAAAGAAGATGGGAAGGGGGGGAGGAGGAACAATAAAAACTTCTTAGACACAACAAAGTCTTTAAAAGTAGAAAAGACATCAAATTTTAACACCTGTTTTTGAAGTCTTTTACTTTTATTTCTTTTGTGATTTTAGAACTTCTTCGATTCGAGAGGAATATTCGTGGAATTCGTGAGACGAAGAATCTTTCTTCAACTACAATTTCAAGTTTTTATCTGAGCTGCAGCTGTTTTCAGTGAAGAGAAATCAAAGTGAAGTGCGTTTATAGACACACAGACAACGGATTCGAGACGATACTCGTTCGTCGAGAGGACGAAAGAGTAGTGAAAGTTGATTAAAGTTCTCGTAGTTGATAAGAAAGTAATAAATATCAGTAAAAACGGAAGCCAGGGAGGGCGGTTACTAAAGATTGGGAGAAGAGGGATGAGGAGAGGAGTGGGAAAGAGTGGGGAGGAGTTAAGAGGGGTTTAACGACGATTCCATCAGTTGGCGTGAAGATTCCAGAAGCTCGTCTCCGATTTATTGCTCATAAAACTGTTGGCCGTGAAATGAAAAGCTTTGAATTTCCGCAGCTGCTCCATCGAATCGCAAAATAATCTGTTGCATTTTTATTGCAAGAGAGATACAACGCAGCATTCTCTGAATTCTCTCAGTTCTCGGAGAATAAAACTCAATAAAGTTCTGAAACTTTGTTGAGTGTATCAACACTCTTTGTTTAAATGCAATTTATTGTGTTTTCCTTCCGGTTTTGTTCTTCTTTTAATTTACTAGAAACCATCGAATTCTCACTGATCCCTTCCCTTCCTTCACTACTCCTTCAGGCTCCTCTCCAAGCTTCCATCATCCATCCAAGTGAACCAAAGGCTATCCTCAAATCTCCTGTATTTTTTTAACCCCGATAAAAGCTGTGTTTATTAGCACTCTCACTCGAGAGGCTCGAAGGCTCTCTGCAGCTGCCGGAGGGGGGACGAATGTGGTCAACGAAAACGCATAAATAACGGTTGTTGTTGCTGTTGTTGTTGCTCAGGGCCCCTCTAGTGCCATATTTTCATTAAGTTGTCAACGGAAGGGACCGAAAATAACAAAATAAACAGAATAAAATACGAAAAAGTAACAAATTATGGATGTGACCGTATAAAGGATGGATGGAGAGAAGGCTAAAGAAGAAGAAGAACAAGAAGGATCGCCACCATCAACAGCAATAACAATAATTAACACACATTTCTATAAAAAAGGTATCAAAAATAAATCATTTAAAGCCAAGGTAGGGTTATATTGAGTTATATTGAACCATAACACTCCAGTGTCGTGGTGAGGGGGGGGGAGGCGGGATGAGGCTGCCTGGGGTAGCTCTTTCAATGGGTTGATTCGTTAAGCTTCCAACGTGCGGAGGATGCATGCAAACAACAACAAAACATGGATACTCAACTCCTCTCGTTCACCTGATGGGCGAAGGGGTGAATGGGTAAAGGGGGAAGGGGGGAAGAGAAGGGTGTCACTAACATTGTACTCTGTTTTCACACGTATGTTTTAAATTTACGATGAAAAATTTATGTCTGTTTATAGTTCAAAGTTGAAAATGCAAGCATGCATCATGCGAGGTGCTGAATGGGTTAATTTATAGTTTTAAAGTTCGAGGGTGACTCATCCGGCCACAAGCAGAAAAATGGTTCGAAACGTGGAGTTTTTAAACCTTCGTTAAGTTTTTAAATTTCGCTAAAATGTTGAACTTTTAAAACTTTTGTTCAGTTTTCGAACTTTCGGTAAATTTGTAGAATTTCCTTACATTTTCGTGTGTGTGTTTGTATGTCTTGCTTCACGTATTAAAATCGCATTCGTACTTCATCAAAATCAATTGAATTCTCATTGAACATCGATTCCACGTACGTGCTTCGTTCCAAGAACACGAGTCAATTATTTTCACTCGATTCGTTTACGAGCAGAGTTGCCAGCAGTTATGAAAAATGGTAATTTTTACGGCGAAAAATTTGATTAAAAATTGCCAATAAAAGTTTACGATCGAAAATTACTGAAAATTGAGCAAATTTTGGCAATTTTGCACGTAGTTACAGTTTATTAACAGCACGCACTCTGACAGGTGTTAATGGGTTAAAGCCAATCGTTCGAATCGTGTAGACTCAACATTCGTAATCGGTTTCGATGGTAAAATAATTGAATTTCTTCTCAAATTATTTGAAAGGAACGCCAAAGTTTCTCGTTTTGGTGAAAACTTCTGTTTTTTGGGTGGAAGTTATAATTTTAAGAGAAAAATGAGCAAAATACTTGAAATATCTCCTGAGTGTTGATTCTAAACATTCGTCTTATGAGTTGGATAGCTCACGGTATGTAAATATAAGGTGGGCCATCGGCTGGTTTCTTTTTGTTTTAAATAATTCATCTAATTAAGAATTCATTCTAATCGATTTAATTCAAACAAAAAGAAACCAACTGATGGCCCTATCATAACTATATGTTTATTTAAATTTCTCTTGACGATTCTTCTCTGTTCATTGAATTGAATTTTGATATTCTTTCAATCCTTTCATTTAATTCTTTAATTCTTCATTTTTCAAGATGGCTTCCTTTTCTTTCTCTTTTTTTTTTCTTTTTTTGCTATTGTCATCACGTTTGTTGGTTGCGTAATGACTTCGTTACGTTGCGTTACGTTTCTTGACTTCGCTTCTGGGTTGTTGACACGTTTTCAAAGCATTTGAGACGTGACACGTGGCTTCGTTGTTATGCGTTGTTGTTGTTGTTATTATTATGGAAGAGTGCCTTCGTTCGTATGTGTATATGTATTATCTATAGATGCCTGTATGTGTATGTGTGTGTGTGTGTGATCTCACTCACAGCCGCATGTCTGATTTAATGATGTTTCAAATGCAAAATTGATAAAAATTCATTTGTGAAAATTTGCTTGAAAGGATTTTTAGAGGAAAATAAGGAAAAAGAAGGAGGATGAGGGGAAGAAGAAGGAGAAGAACAACCCCGAAGCAAGTGTTGAAAAATGTACTGAAATGTGTAAAAATCAGCTTTGTTAAGATTAAAAAAAGGTTGCGTTTTTTCCTTAGATAAGTGATCTCATTAGTAACAGTGGCGTGTGATATCACGTGTCACTTGCACGTAACAGTCCACAGAAACACTGGGTCACACAAACACACACCCACACAAACTCACACAAACACACATCCACACACGTGCTTCGTGCAATACACTCACGACAGAAGCTCCTTTTTTGTTGCTTTATTTTTGATGTTTTCTTGTTCTTTCCCAATCTTTTTGCATCACGACGAAAGAATGAAGGGACAGAAAAAACTGTTGAATGGTTTTCAAGACCAAGATCAGGCGTGTTCGTATACACTTGTGTGTGTCTCCATTCCGACCCTTGCAAGGCTCTCACACACACAAACACACACACAGGATGTCATAAAAACTTCCCATTGTTATTAGTAAAAATTTTTTCCCTGAGTTTTCCTTGAATTTTAAATCCCTCCGCAAGAAGAAAGCTTTTCCTTTTTTTGTTGCTGTTATTTTTGATGAAAAGATAAGCTTTTTTTATTGACAAAAAAAAAATTAAATTAAGAAAAGGAAATATTGTATAAAGGTAACAAAAAAACGGCGATAAAAATAAGGAAGCGGATATAAAAATGAGGGCAAAAATAATTATTACAGAAAAAAGAAAATAAAAAATCAAATTCTTAAGGAAAAAATAATAAATAAGTGATGAGGAATGATGGAGGTGATGAAGGAGAATGAAGCAAACGAGGCTACAAACACACACAAGGACATAAACTCATACAAACTTAAACACAATATACACAACACACATACAATAAACACACACACTTGAATGAATACTCACAAACACACCGCAACAAGCAATTTTTTAGTGTTCGCTCATAGAAACGCATAAAATTAATGAATGAAAAACCGCGAACTGGGCGAACTTTTTTTTTTGTTCAATCAAATCAACTCTGAGAGTTGAAAAGAGCGAAATGTAACATGTACATAGTAGTTGTTGTTGTAGTTGTTGTTGCTGTTGTTGTTTTTGTTTAGCAAAACGAGCACAAAACAATTTTTGTCCAACCCATGAACAAGGAATAAATTTATTATTTATAGGTTAAGGTTATTGATGGCGATGACATGGGTTAAGGCTGTGATTAGGAATCGCATGGAAAATCCATAAAAAAATCCATGTAAAAACAAACAATTAAAAGCACTCAACGAACCACAAAAACAACGGCAAAAGTGAGAAGGCAGCAAATAAATTCACTAGCTTCGATGCAAACGCTGCAATCAACATGTTGAGAACGAAATGTTGCCATCGAAGTGTTTCCTTTAAAATGTTGCTATTAAGTGTGTTTCTATTGAATTGATGCTTTTATACACAAAATTCTTTTATTGGCGCTGATTTTTATACCCTACACCTTAAGGTAAGGGTATATTCACTTTGTAACGAAATGTGTAACGCATAGAAATAGAGACGATAGGTATAGAAAAGTATATATTTTATTGATCAGCGTGACCTCCTGAGTCGATTTAGCCATGTCCGTCCGTCTGTCTGTCTGTCTGTCTGTCTGTCTGTCTGTCTGTCTGTCTGTCTGTCTGTCTGTCTGTCTGTCTGTCTGTTGAAATCACGATCACAGGAGAACCGGTGAAGATATCGTGATGAAATTTTGCACAAACATTGTTTCTTGTGGTGTGCAGGTTGGTATTGAAAATGGGCAAAATCGGTCCACGACCACGCCTATTTTTTATTAAAAATGTGATATCAGCGTTAGTTTTTGAGCTATTACAACAAAATTTCGTTCCTGAGTATAGAGTAGCATTATCCGTTAATATGCCAAATATGGGCGTGATCCGCCCACTTTTAGGTTACACAGGCAAAAGAGGGTTATATTGTAAAATATATAAACTTCCTGAATAAAACTTTAGATAACAACTTGTTTTACAAAAAAACATTATTACATGAAAACTGGGTGCGGTCCGCCCACTTTTACACTACATATACAGTATAGCAGTATGAGAACAAGTTTATTACCACGGAAATAAAGTTTAAATGAACACAATTATATAACAACTAAGCTAGTTATTTTGTTTTGAAAAGGGTAATGACCACACCTACTATTTATACAGAGTCGTAGCTAGGTTTCATGGAGTCCGGGGCGGTTAATCAACTTGTAGCCCCAAAAATTCCTAGAATATAATAAGTCAATACTTGATTTCCACAACTGCAGCCCCCGACATTGTGCCGCCCAGAGTGGACCCCCACGGCCGTCCTACCCTAGCTTCGGCACTTTTTTCAAAACTTTTAGGTGTAGGGTATCTAAGATTCGGCCAGGCCGAATATAGCTTTCTTACTGGTTTTAATTCAAAGTGTTTTTAAAATGTTCTGAAATTAAAATTAATAGTAGAGAACATTTGAAAATAATTATTTTTTCATTAAAAAAGAATCGAAAGCATCTGTTTCTGATTTTCTTTTCTTTCGTCTTTTTAATCACTTCCCTTAAAAATAACTTACAGTAAAGGAAGCGAACTCTTCGGTTCACCGGCTGTTAGGAAAAAGAAAAAAATACCGGATTTGGAAATCCAATCGAGCAAAAAAACACTCTGAAGAATTCGTTTTTGAAGTAACTCAGCTGGAAAAACAAAGAAAACCCACAAAGCAAAGATTAAAAAGGAAGAAACCAAATAAAAAGGAAACAGAGAAAAAAATCCGCAAACAACAACAACAAAAAGAGCAATAATAACAACAACACCTTCACCACTTTAGTGAAAAAATGGTGGAGAGTGAAAAAAGGGGCGAAAGTGAAAAAAGATGAAAAATATCTAAAATTGAGTAAAGGAATGAAAATAAGAGAAAATAAAAGCTGCAAGGGATCATTTTTCTCAAAGTAAATACAATAAACAACCAACTGAAAAGAGTAAAATGAAAATAAAAAAGTAGTTTTTATAAAATAACATAAACTAAATTTAATCCGAGTCGATATTCGATTTCAAATACAAGCTGCTGATGACGGAAGATGCTTGATATTCCATCTTCTTTAGAATCTTTGCCATTATCGTCTTTTTCGGTATCTTCTTCAGTATCTTCGGCATCTTTTCCAACATCTTTTCATCATCTTCAATATATTTTACTATCTTCTTCAGTATCTTTCTCAGTGTCCTCCGCTTCTTTTACGGCATCTCCTTCAACATCATCTTCGTCGTTCTTTTTCTAATCTTCTGCGGAATCTCGTTTGTAATTTTCTTTATATGAATCTTCTGCGATATCTGCTCCATCATCTCTTTATGATTTCCTTCTTCATCTCCTTCGCTATCTTCCTCTCGACATCTTCTTTATCTTGTTCTTCGCCATCTTCTTCGTCATCTTCTTCATCATGTTCGTCGTCATCTTGTTCATCATCTTCTTCACCATCTTCACAAGCATCTTCTCCGACTAGAGCATTAACCACAACCAAGGCTACAGGCTACAGGCTACTAACTGCAGAAGTAGCTAACTTCCAGCACTAACCTCAGTGCTTCCAATGATAGCGGCGTGAAGCCAGCAGCAAATGTCAAAACGCAAATCTTTTTATATGTAAAACGTAAACAAACACAAAAGAAGAAGAAGCATAGCTACGCCGCCAGAGAAAAATAGAACTCGATCGACTGCAAGCGGCGTGAAGCCTAGCGGCACTGGAAATCAATGTTTTTTTTCTTGTTCCCCATAGGAGCCAATGTAATTTTGACAGATGCCGCTTGTAGCCTGTAGCCTGTAGCCTTGGTTGTGGTTAATGCTTAGCTTTTCACCATATTCTTCTCCATCATCCTCAATAATTCCTTCATTATCTCCTTCATCTTCATTTCCTTCGTCGTCTTCTCCAACGGCATTTCTTCTATTTTCGCCATCCTTCTTCACCATCTTCATCGCAATCCTTCAGCTTGTACTGTTTTACAGTCCATTTATTTTGAGACAGCTCAAGCAGCTTTGAAATTTCGACTCTATCGTGTATTCGGTTCAGTGACCACTTGACCGTTATAAATGCAAATAAGGATAAAAAAGGAAAATAAGAAAAACAACTGAAAGAAGGAGAAGAGTCATTGCAGCAACAACAACAACAACAAGAACAGCAAAATAACAGCAAAAGAAATGAAAACAGAAAGAGTAACAGAAGCAAACAAAGAAAGAAACAAAACAAAGCAGATACACTTTGAAGAACAACAACAAAGGAAACTGTTGCCTAAATAACAACAAAAATAACAACAGCATAGCCATAAGCATAGGAAATAACTAGAACAACAACAACAATAACAACAATAATAGGTCCATTTTTTAAACGTGTCCTTTTGTTGTTATCTTATCTGCAGCCAGGATGCATGACAACTGCTGTTGTTCCTGGCTTCGGTCGCATCTGCAACAGCATTTCTGTTGTTGTTGTTCCTTTTCTTTTTCTTCTTCTTCTTCTTCTGCTCCTCTTCTTCTTCTGTTGTTACTGCTGATTATGTTCGTGGTGCTCCTGTTGTTGTTGTTGCTGCTTCCGTTGTATTTAATTCGTTTTCATCAGTATCCTTAGTTTCGTTGTTGTTGTTGTTGCTGTTGTTGTCACTCGCATAGGATGTCCGTCCTCTCCGCGTGCATCCGGTCGGTGTTGCGAGGCAAGCGACAAGCGGCAAGCACGGTCTTTGAGCTGTTAAAGCGAAGTGAAGCTGCTTTTGGTCGCTTTATCAGATCAGAGCTGAAGGAGGTGGAATGAGATGCTTGTTGTGGTTGTTGTTGTTGTTGGGTTCTTTCTTTTGTTGTTGATGTTGTTGTTGTTGTGGGGTATACTACTTAATCTGCTTCTTCTTCGCCTTCCCTTCTTCTTTGCGGATCTTTCTTTGTCCTTAGAAGTAACTCTTTGAAGTCTTTGAAGTTTAGAGACAAGCTTTCCATTTCTCTCTTCCTCTTTCATTTCCTTCTCCCTCTCTCTCTATCCCATCACAGGACTATTTTTCTTCCTCTCCTTCCTCTTCTTCCTCTGCTTCCCCTTCTTCTTCCCCTTCTTTAACTTTATTCATTTGCATTCCACTTCTGCTTAGAACAAAAAAAAATATTGTGCAATTTTTATTTCTTTTTCCTCTTCTGTTTCTTCTTTCTTTTTTATTTTTGATTGTGGTTGTTTATGCGAAGCCAGCTGTTGTTGCGGTCACTATTGTTGCTAATGTTGTTGTTGCTATTGTTTTTGTTGTTGTTGCTGCTGATGTCCTGGCTGCACAACGGATGCACAAAAGAATTGAGGTTATGTGTCACAAGTTATTAATGGGTTTCTTTAGTTAGAACAACAACCACAACAACAACAACAACAACAACGGTTAACTTCACTCCAGCATGCCAACCACTCAACCAACCGAGCACCATATTGTTTAAAGTTGTTGCTGTGTGTTGTTGTTGTTGTTGTTGACACACAAATTATTCCTGGTGTTGCTTCAACAGAACTGTTTTCTTTTTTCTCTATTTTAAAACAAATTCCTATTCTTTGTTATTGTTTTCTTTTTAATTTTTTTAATAGGAATTTTTTCCCTAAAGTTGTAGTTGTTGTTGTTGTTGTAGTTGTTGTTGTTATTGTAGTGAAATTGTTGGCTCTTCACCGAGCCTGTTCCTGATGATAAATGATCATTTTTTGCCCGTTTCTGTTAAACGTGCGGCCAAATTTAGCCGATTTTTCTCAAGGAACACGAAATTGAAGACCAAAGGGCGAAGACAAGGACGAAAATGAAGACGAAGACAATGACAAATACTCCAAAAACAATGATAAAAAAGGACTAAAAAAACAAGGACACACAATAATTTGTTATTCTAACGGAATTTTGTCAGTAGTATTTTATAACCTTTTATGCTTTTATTTGTTTAAATATCTTATCTATTATCTAATGTATTCTTTTATTTATTATCTAATTTATTGTTTTATTTGTTGTTTTATTTATTATTTTATTTATTGTCTTATTTATAATCTTATATATTGTTTTATTTATTGTTTTATTTATTTTTTCATTTATTATTTCCTTCATTTTCTTATTTACTCTTTTATTTATTGTCTTATTTATTGTTTTTTCATTTATTGTTCTTCATTCTGTTCTATTTGTATGTACATTGTGTATATATTATATATATGTTTTTAATCCTTAAGAATCGAAGCAAATGCAAGGATTTAATTCTAGTTTAATGCTAGATTCGTTTGCTTATTAATTGTTCATTCAATGCTCATTAAGTATTCGTCACGTTCATCTGTGGAATTCTTCCTTCCATTTAATCACAAAGAAAGGATCACAAAATAGACAGAAAACATCAACATAACTTAAGCTCATAGAAATCTGTTTACTTCCACGACTTCAACAGTGATTCTACCCACAACAACAACAACAACAACATCATCTCTGAGTTCCTTATCTGATTCCCATTCTGATGGGGTATCTTAATTTACCCCCCAAAATTAAGTGAAATTAATTTGAGTCCTCTCACGTTATTGAATGTGCCTCAAGCCAACATCACCGAGATATCAATAAATAAGGAAAAATAAATGTAAAGCTTCAAAGGATTAAATACAGGAATGAATTACAGAAGTTTATTGAGGAAATGAATGATTAAATGATGGAGATGGATGGGGACAGGACAGGACTAAAAAAAATACTATCATGTAAGATTAAAAACAATCCTTCAATAGATTGTGTTTGTATATCGTATCGAAACTTTAATTGTTGCAATAAATTAAACGAAAAGAGCAGAAAGCAGCCACAAAAAAACAAATAAAGAAGAAAGAAAAACAGAAATAGAGACGATAAGGAAAATATTAAGTATGAACACACACACAAAAAAAGAAAAAAAAGATAACGAATAAAAGTGAAAGGGAAAACCAAAAAAGCACTAAAAAATCAGTCAGAATTCCGCGTTATTTTCAGTCAAGTCCTTTCCTCTGCCCTTTCGCCCCCTCCACCCTCCCTTTTACCCTCTCCGCCCTCTCTTTCCCCCGCTCCTCCCTCCCTTTCCCCCTCTTAAAACATACCCTCAGCGTTGTAAAAATTTTCGCTGCCAATTTTCGCATTTTTGCAAAGGCAACAACAAAAACAACGAAATATTTTCAGGGAAAAGAAGCAGCACCGGATTTTTATTGGTTTTTCAATCCTTTGAAAATGAATGCGTTGCGTTGCGTTGCGTTGCTCTTTTCTAAGCGCCAGCGATTCGTCCGCTTTTTTGTCTTGTGTTTTGTTGTTGTTTCCACCGTGTGGCGGCATTTTCGAAGCCTTCAACGCGGTGGATTTTTTTCTAAACGGATTGCCGTCGATTTTTCTGACCTTTTTTCTGGAGTCCGGACACTTTTTTAAAGCTCGAAACTCACAGGTTGGAAGGTGAAAGAGGACAAGTGAGGGGCGAAGTGGTGCTCCAGGGATTCCTTTTTGTTGTCGTTATTTTTTGCAGATGATTTTTTCACTCACAGAACATTTTTTATGTGAATTGAATTTCTGTTTCTATGCAAGACTTGAAACACGGACTTTTAATTGAGTTGTAATAAAAGAGAGTTCATTCTGTTGATTTTTAGTACAAAAGCTGGTAAAAGAAGAAAACTGAAATAATAATAAAATTAAAAAATGAAGTTAAATACGAAAACTTTTACATTTAAATTATTATATGATGTATTTTTATTTTCAGCGATTTTTTTGATGTGTACATTTTAAAAACGTGTTT
>OX451347.1:759532-1021256 GCA_949629155.1 Myopa testacea
AAATGAAATTGAGTGAAGTTATTTTTTGCACACAAAATCAATATTCGAGTAAAAGAACAACAATAAACACAGTGTAAAGAAATGTATTTATGTATATGAGAAAAACCAGAAAGAAGAAGACGATAAGCAAACACAAACACATACACACACACACACACACACATACTATTGTATATGCACACAAGGCTAAAGAATCAATATCACTAAATATTGGGCAAATAAATAACGTGGTTGCTCAGTAACAATAACAGCAACAAATAAGAAACAACAGCAACAAAACCAATAGTAACACCCATCAATAAACAACAACAAAACATCACCTCACAATAAACAACAATAAACATGAGCTCACAATAGACAACAAACATCAATATTTTGAATCAAATCAAGCACGAAATTTAAGAGTTGCGAATTCGTTCGTTCGACAGCCACGATTTTTATTCTTGGCCATTTTATTTACGTCGAGCGTTTGACGCAGCTGTTTGGGCCAAGTGTGTGACGATGAACCGAGGAAGTGGGGAGGGGGAGGGGAGGGTGAGGGTTAGAGTCGGTGTTGGGAGAATGATGAAACGATGAGGGTTTCTAATCTACTTGGGAAAGATTACTGATTACTTGAGTGAAAGAATGTTTTATTGCACAATGAAAAATGCTAAAAAGATGACAATTAATTTTAAAGTCACGATTAATTTACGATATTCCACGATAATTAAGTCTGAACCAGAGAACTACAACGAATACAGAAAATTGAAGTTTGGAATTAATCGAATACCGAGCCGTTCATACTCGTAAACTTAATGCACGAACCTGATTCGTAATCGTTCGAAAGCGAACAACGAAAATAATTGCCACGAAGACTCCGAATCAACAAACGAATCGCTACGAAGACTCCGAATCAACAAAACAATCGCAAAAACGCTCGCGTTTCCATGCTGTAATCGTTCAATACGAGCTTTAATCGTTCAACACAAGCTATTCGCATCATTGCTGTACTTGTTTGTGCATATTTTGTTTTGCTTTGTTTAGCTTAAAGTTGAACAGACGTTTTTTGTTCTTGTGTTTTTCCAACTTAATTTTAAGTTAATTTAAAAAGGATTAAAAATTAACTTGGAAAAGAATTAACATGAGAAGCAACCAAGAATGATTGAAGGCTATTTTTAAGGGATTAAAATGTGAAGGATTCGCGACGTGACCATGACAAACATACGAGTACATAAAGTATATAAATAAATTGTTAATAAAGTTGTTAATATTATGCAAGTATTTCATTTCTTCTTCTTCCAGTTCTTCTAATCGTAACCTTACAACACTCACATTCATCGCACTTTCGAATGATTTCCGTGTTTGTTACAAACCACTTTTGAACCACTAAAGAAGGGAGCAATAAAACAACAACAACAACAACAGTGAGCAACAACTTCAAGAGCTTTCGTCGTCGTGTCACGTCACTTCTTCAAGGAGCAGATGGTTATCGCTCCGTGCCACTTTCGAAGCCGCAAACGCTTCCGTACCTCAAACTTTTGTTTGCGATCGCGCAACCGGAAGCCTTTCATTCCGCGGTCGCTCGCACGCTTTCAAGTGCAAGTGCAAAGTCAGCGTTCGCGTGTCGCTTCGGCGGTTCCTATGAATGTGTGCATGTATGGCTGTGTGTGTGTGTATGTGAGTGTGTGCTGTTTCGCGTGAATCATTGCAGTTGTTATGCGGTTGCTTGCTGTTTGAGTTGTACTCCGCTGAACTCTGAGGAGCTGAGTTCTGAGGAGCTGAACGTCGAAGGAGCTGAGGACTTCCTCTTCGTTTATATGCACATCGTGATTAGGTTCCTTTACGAGTTCTGGAGAGTTTTGAAGAGAGCGTAAAATTACGAAAGTCTGCTGGTTGGAAGGATGTCATTGCGAAGTTGGCAACAATGGGATTACATTTGAATTGAATCTGTTGAGAGAAGGATCTGCATTTTAATATAAACGAATATGAAAAACTTTTTACTTCTTTTTTATAGAAGGAAATCTTTTGATTATATAAGGAAATCGTTGATTATATAATGACATTTTATATCAAATATGCAAAACAGATGTGCTCTGAACTGAAAGCAAAAAAACGACACTCGTAAATGAGCTCATGAACGATTCCAACTCATATCAACGCAGTTGAACTCATCTGCTGTGCTACCGATAAACATGTTGTACCCGTATACAAACACAAGTGCGACAGGGATCAAAAGAGTAAGAGCGAATGAGAGGGAAAGAGACAGAGAGAGAGAGTATGTATACAGATTGAACTACATGTAGAAGAGGAAGCATGCCAGAGCTTATCCCGGCCATTTCGGAATTTAGTACCTCGTTTATGAGCGACTCGTAACTAATTTAAAACACTCGCCAACAGATGCTGTTGCTGGTTTAATCAAAATGAAAGGCGAAACAACAACACACAGAATGAGAGAAAGAGATGGAAGGAGAGCGAAGGAACGAGAGCGAATGGAAGCGAATATCTGCGGATAAAACCTCAGGATGTTTTTTTAAGTTTATGCAGAAAATCAACATCGTTTTTTGTTTACAACCTTCACCGAGGCTTTCGGGCTCTTTAACAATTTTGCGGTATGTTTTTTAGACCTTTCAAAGGAGTCAGAAGGGACGAGAGAAAGAGAAGATGCTGAAGGAGAAGGAGACGGAGAGCTCAGAGTGCGCCGTTTTTTCTGGTGGCTTTTTATGAAACAGAACCGGATTCGAGATACAAAAATTTGTGGGTTCATCTTTAGTGTATCCACATAAAGGATAAATACTATAAAGTCATGATAAAGGAATTTCTTTTCCCTTCCTTTTTTTATCAAGCTGTTCCTTCTCGAATGAAGACCGGCAGACATTACTTCCAATATTCATGCCTTCCAGCAGGCATCTCTTCCAACATTCATGCCTCTTTCATGGCTTTGCAGATGTCATCCTGTTGTGACCCCTGAAAAGGTCCTGTTATCGATTTTTTTCTAAAATACTCGTAAATGCGGTGGCTTAAAAATCTTTGATGACCTCTTTTTTTATATCTTTTTTTTTGTTTTTTCCTTCATTCCTCTCTAGACTTTTTTCTTTTATCTTTGTTCCTTTTATTCTTTATTTTCTTTTGAGTTTTTGTAGCCACATAATGAGTTTTGTAGGTTTTTATGGCCCTTTCCCTCAAATCCTATCTCCTGTTTCCCTTGTCTTCTTGCCCTCTCTTGTTTCTCCTCTCTTCTTGCTTTGCTCTTCTTTCCCACTCTTCTTTCCCCTCTCTTTTTTCCCCCTCTCTTATCGATTGCGTTCAACTCTCTTCGTAAAAAGAATAAAGAGAAAAGAGTATGTATTGTATATAAAGAGCAGAAAAGGGACCCTTTTTAGTGTCCTTATGGATGTGGTTCGAGGTCAGGTTTATTGAACGATTTTATCGATTTTGACATTTTATGTCGTTTACTTTAATTCATCGCACTTCATTGCGTTTATTAACCCGCTGTGACGCAAGAATTTTTTTCATTATCAACTTTTTAAGTCACTTCTTTTGTTTATCTTTTTACATCATCTGTCATTCTTGTGTGCCTCTTTTTCTCCTGTTTTACTCAATTTATGTACCCCCAAATTGTGTCGCACACGTGTTGTGTCCCTTGAATGTCCTTGAAACAGAACCCGAACTGTGTTTAAGATTTATACAGACTTTTGGGCTAAAAACTTTGATACTCGATGAATACTTAATCTGTGCTCATCCTCTGCTAACCTTGAAACTTGAAGTTACTTTTCTCTTGCAGAGTTTTTCACTCCGAATCCGAACTTTGAAGTCATCGTTTTGCAGTATTTAAATACGGCTTTCTTAATCGTCTTTTATTTATCATTATCATATTTCTTTCGGATCTCTAAACTTAAGTTTCGTTCATCTTCAGCTCATTTTCACTCCTCTCCTTCCTCTCCACTGATAGTTTCTTCTCTCCTCTCCTTCCAACCACCCCTCTCCACCCACTCCTACCCTCTCCACACCAATTCGTTTCTTTCAAAACACTTCCTTCCTTTCATTGTTTATTTTCTTTCGTACAACCCTCATTTTTACTAACTAGCATAATTTTCTCATATAAATTGTATAAATTTTCCACACCGCAATCGTTTTTCGTACCCTTAAAGGGTTAAATTTAATTAAATTCACCGCGCTCCTTTAAAATCGGTCTTTTATCGCTGGACGAGTTTCTACGACTTCATATCGTAACGAATGCCGAAAGCGAGGGTGGCAAGGATTCGTTAAAGATACTGCATTTCGTTATGGTACATTTTTCAGAACCGAAACATTAAAGATTTCCAATTTCGGTATTTTTAATTTTGAATTTTTTAATTCAAGGTTTTAATCATTCGGATTTTATTCATTTAGTAACGATTTTATAATTAAAATTATTGGAATATTAAGGAAATCTTGACGATATCAACGACTGTTTTTTGTCCTTGAAAGAATTTCACCAGACGTTACCTTTTCGGTGATGGTACCGTCGTGTGGTAGTGTGTTTAATGATTTCATACTTCATCTCTTCTTCTTTCCCTTGAATTAGCATCTTTTTAAGCCAAAATAATGAAGGAACGACGCATTCGTTGGTTTTGTGGCCTCAATTTATTAGATTTTTATTAAAAATTCTCTTCTTAATGAATAAAAAATGGGCCGAGTATGGATTCGTCTTTCATCTCTTTGGTAATCGATTGAGATCGTCTGTTTGCAGTTGTTACGAAGGAAGGCGTTACCAAAAGCATTACCACTGCCTCTCGTGACAACAACAACAACGCTACAACATACTGTGGTAACCACATTTTAAATGTTGTTGAATAACACAATCAATTTAAACAGAAACAACAACAAAATATTTAATAATAAAAGGATAGAAAATCAAAGCATAGAAACAAATTTCAATGTAAATAAAAGTGGGTGTGTTTTTCGGATGGGCGTAAATGAATGAGTGGGTGTGTTCTGGCCGCCCACGCAAGTGAGTGAGATAAACGATGTTGCTAACATGTGTTAGCATAGCATGGAAACAACAACAACAACAACAGCATCGCTTTCATTGATGTTTCTGTGGTTTTTGTTGTATTGATAAACATGAGAAATTAATTAAAATCATTTTCTTTGACAACATTTATTATGGACCCGTCACTCAGTGATTATAAAACATCACACGTGTGATAGTCACATGTTACATAACACTAGAGCTGGAGTTATTATCGAGAGTACTCGTAATTCTTTCTACTTATTTTTACGATGAGTATCCTTAAAGCCAAAAATTATAAGCATAAAAAACAAAATATACGAAAAAGAACATCGGTTCATAAATAAATTGATACCATTTAATTATGAGTGCTTTTAATTAAATTCAATGGACTTATTTTTTCCTACTCTCTTCAGTCCCATTACCATAATAAATTAGTAATCAAGACAACAACAACAACAATAAGGGGAGTAATAAAAAAAAGTAACAACGATAAAAACCACATGAAAAAATAATAATAAAGAAAAAACATCAAAAATTTATGGCCAAAAGAAGGAAGAGAGAAAAAATAAATCAATATTTTGAGCTGACGAACACAAAAATTAGTTGGATATTCAATAAACGCAGAAAAACAACGGAAATATTAATAATAACAAAAAGAACAACAACAAAGTGGGGGAGGGGAAGAACAACAACAAAATACATCATATAAAACAATAAAAAAAATAGAAGCGAAAAAGAAACTAAATCATTAAAGAAAGTCAATGAAATGGAATTCATGTTTGGCATAAACAAAAATTGGTTTAAATCAAAACGAAGCAGAAAATTAATTACAGAATTAATAATAACAACAATAATAACAACAACAACAACAATAACAACACAAGAACTCGTAACAGCAGCAACAGAAAACACAGCAAAAATGATGAGAAGAAGGGTAATTTAAAGTTCCAAGAGAAAAACAGCTGTTTTGTTCGATCTCAACAGAGGTCAAGAGGTCATGAGCGCGTAGAACCGAAAAGAGTGCCTCTCTTTTGTGTGAACTAAATTCCTTTTGAGAGTTTTTCGCCAGTTTTTCCAGGTTGTTCAGTTAATTGAAACCGCCAGTTAATTGAAGAAAGTTTTTCTTTCATCGGATTGCGGTTTGGTATAAAAAAAGCTGCCACAATTTTTTACAGTGCATAAAAAAACTGTTGATTGGGATGATTCTTTGAAAGGATCTTTTGAAAGGATGTTTTGTAAAATTCTTCATTTAGAAATCCATCTAAAAAGGATAAAGAAAGGAAGACCAGAGCAAAAGGGTTCATTCAATGCAATAAAACAAACATATTGTAATAAAAGCAAGAGGAAAACATCGACAGAACATCCTTTAAATATAGGAATAATAAGAAATTTAATTTGGTGGAATTCACCTCATTATTTACAGATATTCGTACATCAATTATTTGCATAACTTTGCTATAAATTTGCTATAAATTTAACTTTCGTTGCTTCAAATGGAAAAGCTTTTAATAGTTTCAGTTGTTTTTTGCTCGTTTATAGCCACTCTAAAAATAAAACAAAAAGTAAAACAGTATCTCTCTCCCTCTCTCTCTCTCTCTTCTCTTCTCTTCTTCTTAGTCCTCCATCTCTCATCTCATACGCAAAAGTCACTTTAAATAACGCTCCCTCCAAAAATAGCAGCAAATGTTTTGTAACATAAAATTTGTTGTTGTATTGGATAAAAATGTCCTGGGAATAAAAAACGAACTGGTCATATCAGGTCCTCCCCTTCCGACCCTCCCTCTCTTAAAAAAGCAGCTCTTAATGCTGCACAGATTTTTATGTGTCACTACAATTTTTATGGGCTCGCTTCTCTTGTAAACAGAGTGTCAATCGAATTCAGCTACACTCTGATGACATAAAAATTGCAGTGAAGTACGAAAAGAGGGGGGACGGGGAGGAGTTTGACAAGTAATATAATAACATTGATAAACTATAAACTGTGGCAATATAATGGAATAGAAACGCTAACAGCTATCATTATAATATTATAAATCAGTCTTGTAAGAGTTTATTTAACGGATTTAATGGAGGAGTGAATAATAGTAATAATAATCTATAAAAAAAAATATAACGAATACAATTTAGGGAAAACATATAAATTTATTATTTTTTATAAAAGTGAAAAAAACTATGAAAAGTGTACAAAATCTAAGAGTCACAATACAATTATTTCAGAATAATTGAAAACGTAATTCACTCATATTCCGAACACTTCCTGGCCTTCCTCACATCAAACTTTTGTTTCTGATTTGCATTATTATATTTATTTAATACTTATAATTTATTAATTTGAATCCTTGACGTGGTTCTTCTCACTTCAGTGTTTTTGGATCTTATTTTTACTGCGTCTATTTGGATGAATGGGTGTCAAGGATCATGGTGGATGTAGCTCGACATGATACCCCACACGGCTCTGGGTATTTTATGCTATGTACGTATGTGTAATATATTGTATTTTTACTGTTTCATTACTTAATCTTTGAGTCGGAAACGGATGTCCAATGAGAGTGATATGAACCAGAAGCCGTGAATATTTCAGTACGCATATTTTAGTAGACCAACCCAGTATTTAGTCCAGCTCAACCCTAACTCTGTTCGTGCTACCACCGTGTATCCTTCTACCACCCACATTCCCATCCATCTACGAGCTCATATATTATTTGAAACTTGCCTCAAATAAGACGAACTTCTCTATTCTATTATTTTGTTATCCCACATTTATTACTAGTCAGTTGTGGTTGTTGTTGCCTTCTAGAGGACGATGTCCTGCGACAAACGAAACTCTTTCATTTACATATTTATTTAGTGTTTTTAATGTATTGTTTCTAATCGAATATCGATATTGTCTTAATACGTGTTGGGGTTGTAACTGTTGTTGTTGTTTTACTTATATTCAACTATTAAATACAAAATAATTAGTGACTAACTTGTATCATTAACAGTATAACTCTGTATATAAGATTATACTATCACTTAAATTTGAGATCTATGAATTTGATTGTAAAAACATCCATTATCTCTCTTCGAAAGTTTTGTTATTATTGTCCAAATTAATGATTGCAGAAAGAGGTCACTATTATTGTAGGTAATTATTTGTAATTACTATATATTTTTTTTTTTTCTATATACCTGGAAACGTCAATCCTATAGTATAGTAGATTATAACGTCTTGTTTTTAAACAAATTTAAAGAGATACCTGCGAGAACTAAAGAAGAACTGAAGAACGAAATCAATTATACCATTATTAAGGTCACTTTAGCTTTTCATATGTAGATATTTTATTTTTTGATTTTTCCTAAAAAAATATTTACAATTTTAAAAAAGATCGGATTTCTAACAAGTAAAAGTTTGATCCGAATTAATTTGCTTTTTTAATGAGAAATAAATTCGATATTCTCTCATTAAAAACGAAAATTCTATCTACAACTCGTTATTCAACAAGACGAACACATAAAACTACAATAGAAAAGGGATAAAAATAGGGTGAAAAAATAGAGTAAAAGGGATACCGAAGAGGAAGAGGTGAACACAGTGGAGTTAAAAAAATTCCCGAATAGTTCAAAGCACTGAAGGACACCAAATTTTCCCCTCAATGAATGAAAGATAATAATGGAAAAGCAAGGACTGTAAAATGAATAACAATGAATGAAATAACAGGTTTGAAACTGGATCCTATTTTTATCCTCGATCAACATAATAAAATTCCGACGATATAATGAGCCACTAACTAAACTAAATGTTGACCTAAGTTGATATAAGAATGAAATGGAGGTGAAATTTATTTTAGTATTAATACTATTTAAATATATGTACATATATGTTTTCTTTATATACGATATACATATAAATAACTGTTTCATTTATATTTCCGGTTATTTTATAATTTCAACGCCTGAAAATATATGTCCACACCAGACACATTGAAGTGGCAAACGGTGTGTCCCGCCCCACTACTGTACCTTGTGTGATCGAGCCCCGTGCAGCTTGAACGGAACCTGCGAGAACTTTGGTTTTTTAATCAACTAAGTTAACTTTTTCGTCACAAGTTTTAATTTTCTAATCTTACGACATTGAAGTCAGGTTTTGAATCGAACAAACATATAAGTTAAAAATAAATCAAATGAAACAATATTACATGGAAGCAAGGTCAGTTTTTGATTTCTCAACAGCAGTGTATTTGTATCAATATGATTATTTTCGGTGTCGAGTTTGATAAAAACTCAGTCAGTATTGATGAAATCTTTCAATTGTAATTAATTCTTCATATGAAATTTTGACACAGATACAAACTCATTATTTCTGAATATTTCTCCGCTTTAAACCGTGGAATTTCCAATTTCGTATGCAAAAATATAAATTATACCATGAAGAAAAGTTGTGTGGTACATGAATATAAAAGCTGGCTTCGACAAGAGTCATACGACAGTTTTTGATAAGCCTGCTTCTATAACAATGAAGACTTTTCTGCTTGCAGCTTGCAACTTCGCGATGGTATTCCTGGCCACAAGAGCCCAGATGGGAGATGTCGGACATCAAGTGGGTTCTGAACATTCAGGCGGATACCCTGGTGTTCTCGGATATCCAGATGAGGTCGGACATCATGGTAGTGGACATCAAGTTGAAGTCTTAGATCCAGGATATGGTGGTGTCTTATACCTAGAACAACAAGGTGGGGACTTATACCCTGGACAACAAGGTGGTGCCTTATACCCTGGACAACAAGGTGGTGTCTTAGATCCAGGATATGGTGGTGTCTTATACCCAGGACAACAAGGTGGTGTCTTATACCCTGGACAACAAGGTGGTGCCTTATACCCTGGACAACAAGGTGGTGTCTTATACCCTGGACAACAAGGTGGTGTCTTATATCCAGGACAACAAGGAGGTGTCGCATATCCAGGACAACAAGGTGGTGTCGTATACCCAGGACATCACGGTGGTGTCGTATACCCAGGACATCACGGTGGTGTCGTATACCCAGGACAACAAGGTGGTGCATTGACTGCGGCTCAAAATTTCCTTAAAAAGCTTTCTGGGATAGTCATAGGTAAAAGAGAAGTCAACAACGCAGACGCTATCGAAGTAGCCAATTCAGCTGGCATGCATAAAGAATGAAACTCAAATTTGGGAGTCGTTCAATCAATTCAATCATTTTGAATTTAGAAGACAATTCAAAATATTTGACAAATTCACAATTGATTGATTTTTAATGGTATTCGCAGATTTATAAGATAATAATAACAATGTTATCAACACTGAGGCTCAATAACTGAATTATTTATTAAGTAATTTTCTCCTAAGAGAGCATAAATTTAAAGGCAAATTATTAGACTTTTTCGCTAAAAGATTGCTTCCTTAAATATAAATATAATGTTATAATATAAATATATTGTTGAAACGAATAAAGATGAATTCATTCAAAAAATCTTCTTCACTTCTTCGAACCCTTGTACTCTTTTATGCTTCGACATATGTACCTAACTTATAAGATATTTTTAGACAGACGCTATTTTTTGTGCTGGGAAACAGTGGGGAAATGTGGGGCTTGTGCTGGAAAATCGAGATCCTAACTATCGGGCAATCGCGAAATATGCACTTTGGGCTCAGAGCTTCTGCCTCCAACTGCGAATTTTTAAAAAAAAATACAACTACACAACCTACCAATAATTCCTTAACATTCCCACTGAATTTCGCAGGAACTATTTAAGGAATCCTCATCATAGTGGTAAAAATGACTACTTGTTGTAAAGATACGGATATAGCAAAACATCGGGCATCAGTGAAATAAAAAGTTTCCAAGACAAGATAAGAGTTACTTATGGACAAGAGAAATAAAAGGTACCAACTTTCTGAGAGAAATGAAGTTTTAACTTAGCAAAACCTGAAAACACTACAATTATGACAAATATAACAATAAAAATAAAAGAATTAGGTTATTCCATCATGACGGTAGTGGAATGGTGAACATATTAGGACCTCAATCAATATCAAACAGCCACCGTTATATCAACAACTATCATCGATACACGATGGCATATCTAATAAGAAATGTCACCACACAACTACCCTCGCCCAGAATTACGCCAGAGCTCACCTTGTAGTAGCGTACAAAATGGGATCTAATTATTTCCAAACATTTCCGCACTTTAAACCATCGAATTTTCAATTTCGCATGCAAAAATATGAATTATACCATGAAGAAAAGTTGTGTGGAACATGACTATAAAAGCGGGCTTCGACAAGAGGCATATCACAGTTTTTGCTAAGCCTGTTTCTATAACAATGAAGACTTTCCTGTTTGTAGTTTGCACCTTGTTGGCGCTTTTCATGATCACAAGCGCCCACGATGTACCCAACGGCGGGGATCACCATCATGGAGCGGAACAGAAGAAGGCTCTAGCAACTTTAGTCCGAGATTTAGTAAAAGGAATCAAGGATTTAATCTTGTGACGCGTTACTGGGGCCACTTCAGCTGCTGTGTATAGCGAATAAAACAGAAATATGGAAGTTGCAAATATTAAACTTTGGTTTATCAAATAAATAAAATAGTAGAGTTTCCTTTCCATCGAAAGGCATCGATTTATATATGTATATACATTGTCGTTTTTATTGTTGATTTATTTGAAATTATGAAAATTATTGGAATATTGTAGAAATCACTTGGAAGAATTGGAATAGATCAAGATGTTTGCAAGACACAAGATCATCATGTACGATTATATTTATGTACATGATATATTGTATTATATATGTTGCGGATATCGTTCTTCAATCATAATTATCATAGACAATAACTGATAATTAAATAGAAAACCAATAAATTAAAAAGAGTATGTTGAATGACCATGTAGCACCAACCATATTTGCCTTGTTATCTCATAATGGGGACTATAAGTGGTAGAATATAATGTTTTTATTACCTCTTCGACATACAAAAACTCATACTACGTGCATACTAAACTTACTTAACATAGTAAACATACTTTCGTCCTACATATGGAACCAGTGCAATCTCATTTGTAAAGGCAAGAGATGCGGAGATGAATGGTCTATGCCTGCATATTACCTGCAACTTCAGTTCTCGTTCTTGTAACGTGAAAAATAGACAGAGTTGTAGAAAACCAAACAACTTGCATAGACAACCAGGAATTCTAATTCTATAGGATCCGAAAGAGAGCACTTAAGCATTAACCCTCATGCGTTCGGCTCAGTATATACTTGGGTAAATAAACACGAATTATGTGGAAAAACCTTAGGAACTTCATAAAATTTCTGTATTCCGAAAACATTTTGTGTTTATAAATTTAATTGAAATATCCGTTCTGATTAAAGAGTTTCCATTCGCAAAATATGCCAATTTTAAAGAAGCGATATACTGGAGTATATACTGAGCGGTTGAGGATTAAGTATAAGATCTTACAACAGCCCGATTGAACCTAAGTTGAACCTATGACCTATTAAAATATATACGAGTATATAATTTTTGATGTGGACTTTGATAATTAGGTATGTTTTCTTAAATGAACCATTTCTAATGATATTCTTAAATTGAAACTTTGACACAGATACGGACTAATTATTTCTGAATATTTCTCTGCTTTAAACGAATGAATTTTCAATTTCGTATGCAAAAATATAAATTATACCATGAAGAAGAGTTGTTCGGAACATGACTATAAAAGCGGGCTTTGCCAAGAGCCACACCACAGAGTTTTTGATAAGCCTTTTTCTATAACAATGAAGTATTTTTTCTTTGTAGCTTGCATCTTGTTGGCGCTTTTCGCTATCACAAGCGCCCACGATGTATCCAACGGGAATAACAATGGACATCCACAACCGGCAAACAGGGCTCTAGCAACTGTAGTCCGAGATTTCATAAAAGGCGTGCAGAATTTAATATTGTGAGGCGTTACAGAGGAGCTTCAGCTACCGTGGATAGCGAATAAAACAGAAATATGGAAATTGCAAATATTATACATCATATTAACTTTGGTTCATCAAATAAATAAAACAGTAAAGTTTCCTTTCCATTGAAAAGGCATCGATTTATATATGTATATATTGTTTGTATTGTTGATTTATTTAAAGAGATTAAAATTATTGGAAGATTGTGGGGAAACACTTGGAAAAGCTGCATAATAAATTCCGAGGAATGTAGACACAATGAAATTGTGTTTGCTTTACTGTTCGTTTTTTATAATTGGGTCCATAAGGGGTAGCATAGGCCATCTGAAAATTTGCACCGGTATGAGAAATGTGGGATACGTGGTCTGAGTCCCTTCCGAATTTCTATAATTCGCATGAAAATGTTACTATAGATGAGCAACTAGTAGCATTTCGAGGGCATTGCAAATTTTATATGCCATATAGTGTATACATATGTATATGCCGTCAATTCCTGCAGATATGGCATAAAATTCTGGGTACTAGTTGATTCATCGACGGATTACATTTGGAGAATCGGCCGTATCTGGGAAAATGTATATAAATGTATATGTATTCACTGGGTGAAGTTGAAAGGCAACACGGGAAGGATGTGGTCAGGGATTTTGTAGATGGATTGAAAGGACAAAATATTACTGTGGACAACTTCTCATCTCGTACGAATTGGCTCAAGAGTTGCTTCAAGAGAAATTTACACTTAAACAATTAGCTTTGTAGGGAGTACAGACCACACTTTCCATTGAATGTGCCAATATCGTTTTAGATTTGATAATTTAATTACAGAATGTGATGTAGTAGTATAATAATAAATGTTTATAAAGTATGTATGAAATCGTAATAAAGTTTAAAAATGAAACCTGCTAAATGTGAAACAACTTGACGGCACATTCTATAAGTGATAGTTTGGAATCCGATAGTAATGTTACATCCAAATTTTGAAATTCTAATTTTTTTTCTGATATACGCAAAAAATGACGAAGGTGACATTAAAATATGTACGAGTAAATAATAATTATTGTTGATATGGACTTTGATAATTAGGTATGTTCTCTTAAATGAACCATTCCTAATGATATTCTCAAATTGATATTTTGAGACTAATTATATCTGAATATTTCCCCGCTTTAAAACATGGAATTTTCAATTTCGTATGCAAAAACTAAAATTATACCATGAGGAAAAGTTGCTCGGAACATGATTATAAAAGCGGGCTTCGACAAGAGCCGCACGATAGTTTTTGATAAGCCTGCTTCTATAACAATGAAGACTTTCCTGTTTGTAGCTTGCACATTGTTGGCGCTTTTCATGATCACAAGCGCCCACGAAGTACCCGACGGGAATAACAACGGATATCCACAACCTGTAAAGAACAAGGCTCTAGCAACTTTAGTCGCAGATTTCATACGAGGAATCAACAAGTTAATCTTGTAACGCGTTGCAGGGGCCGCTTTAGCTGCTGTGTATAGCGAATGAAACAGAAATACGGAAAATATACAAAATCCTATATGGAACCTATACAATTGAAAAGGCATCGATTTATATATTATATATATGTATATATATTGACGTTTGTATTGTTGATTTATTTGAAATGATTAAAATGATTGGAAGATTGTAGAAATTAGAATAGATCAAGTTGTTTACATGATATTTCATATATTTAGCGGATATCGTTCTTGACTCATAATTTTCATGATAAATAAATGAAAAAACCAATAAAATTAAAAATAGTATATTCTTTATTTCAAAACTCTTTTCTACTTTCGTCTATTTTAGATAACCATGTAGCACTACAATATTTATCCCGTGTTGTATATACAATAAAGGATGCAAAGATAACTGCGTGGCAATTATGAAGCCAAGCTGAAAGGACTCTCATTCAATTCATCGTTCTTTTCACAATCGTCTAGATGTTGGCATCGTTTATGGGCACAATATGGGATCAAAAACCATGCTGATGAATATCTTACTTATCTTACAACAGACCGATTTTATCCGTTTTTGAATATCATGAGTACTATGGTACGAGTATGTTTGTTAAAATACTTCTGATCTCTAATTGAATACGAAAGCCGATTAGTCATGAGGTGACCTATTAAAATATATACGAGTATATAATTACTTTGATATGGACTATGATAATAAACAGGTATGCTCTCTTAAATTAACCATTTCTAATGATATTCTCCATATGAAATTTTATTTCTCCGCTTTAAACCATGCAATTTTCAATTTCGAAGAAAAGCTTTAAAAGCTGGCTTCGACAAGAGCCACATGACAGTTTCTGATAAGCCTGCTTCTATAACAATGAAGACTCTCCTGTTTGTAGCTTGCACGGTGTTGGCGCTTTTCATGGTCATTAGCGCCCACGATGTACCCGACGGGGACAACGACCCCAGTTCACAGCCAGTTGGACAGCCATATCTAGTCAGAGAACTTGGACCGGAAAAGAACAAGGCTCTAGCAACTTTAGTCCGGGATTTACTAAAAGGAATCTCAGATTTAATCATTTGAGGCGTTGCAGGGGCCACTTCAGCTGCTGTGTATAGCGAATAAAACAGAAATTCGGAAATTGCAAATATTAAACATCATGTTAAATTTGGTTACATCAACTAAATAAGACAGTAACGTTTCCGATAACATTGAAAAGGGATCGATTTACTCATATATATGTATATTGTCGTTTATACTGTTAATTTATTTGAAATTAAAGAAATTAGTGGAAGATCCAAGAAAGAACTCTCTACCCTGGACTTTTTTCTGGATTTGCTTAACCTGGGTTGCTTCTTTTTTGTAGTTGTTTTTGCGTTTCCTTTCTCCCTTCTCTCGACTGACGTCTTTCGTAAATTTGTCGTATTTTTATTTATTCTTCGTGCGTCTGGAAATATTTTGTTTTGCTTCTGGCGCTTTTGGTGTTACTCGTCTACGTAGTTATTACTTTTTTCTTCGTCTTCATCCTCCTCTTTTTCTTCTAAATTTAAAACGAACTGAATGTCCTGAGGCTAAAGGACTACATCGACAACAACAACAAGAACACGATGGCAATTTAAATTGAAATTTTTCGCATTCTTTTTATTTCTTTTAAAATTTCATTATATTGTAATTTTTGCTTGCATTCTTTTGGTTAAAAGTATTCAAATGATTTCCTTAGAAAATGAATGAAATCGAAATTTTATGTTAAATTAAAGAAACCGGAATACGTGGATATTTAGTAGTAATTTAAATGAAAATTAAAATTAGTAAAAATAAATACATTTTTAAAATTCATAAATTTAAATTTAAATGAATTACTTTCAAGTTTCATGTACCGAAAGTGAATGTGAAGGAAGGAAACTCTGCCGTGGATTTTTCTGTCATCGTAGAGGTCATTCGAAGAGCAAAATATTCAGCAAACTCAACACTTGAATGTTCTGAATGCGATTGTAAAATTCAAAATAAATCGTAACGAATCGTCTGTCGACGCAGCGAATCGTCGACATGCTGGGGAAGCCAAACCGAAAACAACAACAACGACTTGCTTCAAGACAGATTAAACTTAAGCTCATTAAAAGTTTGTCAATTATTTGTGATTCTTTACTTTTCGTAATTGGATTGAAACTTCTTTACTTGCTCATTTCTGAAACGCATTTCTATTCATTTTAAAGGAATGAGTGAGTTGTTTTAATTTTTTGTTAGCTTCTGAGAAAGAAAAGCTTAATGAATGAATACATTTCTTTGAAAGTATTCCATCATAACCAGAAAATGTTTTAATCGCTAACCATGCGATTTTTTCTGGTTCTGGTTGCTGACCACACAGCTTCCTAAAATGAGGCTGTTAGCAATGAATGCAGCGCAAAGGACGAATTTTTAAGTGTAGTGATCTGAGTTATTTCGGATAAACTACAGAAAAGAAGCGTGTTTTGAAAGCTATAATAAAGCAAGAAGGATAAAAAATACAACAAAGTAACAGCAACAACAACAACCACAGCAATGTGAGCAACAACAACAATAGCAACATCCAACCCAGCATCTGAGTCATCGAGTTTAATGAACCCGTTTAGTTGAAGCACGAGTTAAGAGACTCATTCAAAGTGGGCGTGAGTTGTTGATGGGCGCAAGTATTCGTGTGTATGTGTGTGTGTATGTGTATGTGTACGTGTGTAGCACCCACACATGTTTACTAGATGCTGCAGACGTTGTTGTTGCAGATCAGTCAACCAGCACATTTGCTTGAACTAAAAAATACAAACTAGTTGCAGTGCTGCTGGCACGAATTACGACCCACGTATTTATATACGGCTATAGTGTATGTGTGTGTGTGTCTGCAGTGAGTGTATGTGTGTGTGTACATTGAGTGTGTGTGTGTGTTCATGTTGGAAAAAAGCAGGCTAAGTTGCTGTTAGCATGACTGAAAGAATACAAAAGCGCGAGCTGCTTTGGATTTGAGAGGGTTGCCGCCGCCAAACGTATGCTGTACGTTTAAATTACACCAACAACAACGAAAACAACAACAACAACAAATAAAACGAAAGAGAAAGTAGGCAGAATCTGAAGGAAAGAAACTTAAGTTAGTAACACGTTCGAATTCATTGCTGCGGATGAGCAGCAGCAAAATCTTGAAGTTATTCCTTGCTTCTTGCTTGAAAGCTTAAGTAACCGTTTTTTATTAGTTATCCTGTTGCCGGAGCTTCTCAAGGAAAACCAGGACCAGGACAAACTACAAAGTGTTTGTAGATCTGAAACAATTGAATCCGAATGCTACTGAAAGAATGAAACATGGATGGTATCCCTGGGGCATCCCTGCAGACGCAGAAGAGCAGAAAAAAATTCAATTACTTAGCAACAAATCGGACCGAGCCAATATTAACACAGAAACGACTCAATCCCAGGAACAAATGCGATGCAGCTGCAAGCGATGAAGAATGCTACAGACGACGAGGGACTCCACAGAATTTTAGGAATCGTGATGCTCTCGCAGGATTTCCTCAAAAACGAAAACGACCGAAATTCAATCTGACGCTGAAGCAACGCTGACAGAAGACGCTGGGGAATAAAATGAAGTTATTGACACTGATGCGAACGACTGACAGCTGCAGACGAATCAAATGAAAGACGAAAAAAGGGAGTGAAGAACAGCCAATAGAAAAAAATTCCAATAAAAACGAAGGATATGAAAAATTTATAGAAGAAAAATAAACACAGAAAGACACACAAAAGTCAGCAGCAACAGAAACTGAAAGGAGTCGCTACGAGTACGAGAGCATCATCAGCAACAGCTTCCTAATCATCATCAGCATCAACAGCAGCATCATGATCAGCATCGGCATTAGCATCATCATGAACATCAGCATCATCATCAGTCCCATCATCATCATCACAATGCTCAGAGTCAAAACAGCAGATGATGAGAACGATTTAACATCGATGCTAATATTTTGTTCGATGTTCAAATTTGTGAATAAGCAACAACTACTAAAGTGAAACATTAAATTACATTTAGAATTATTTTTGGTAAAAGATTATTAAATTTTCATAACTTAGCTGTATTCAAAATCCAAGAGCTTATAAATATGCAACATTTATTCATGTGCCTCGAGATATGCAACATTTTTTAAACAAAATTGAAGCTTTACGCGAAAAACTATACAAAATCATCGCGATATTACGTTCTCTGGTATATAAAAATACGAAATAAGCTAAAAAGAGGGTGAATAAAAGGCAGAAGAGAAGAATAAAGGGGGAAAAAGAAGGTGGAAAACGATAATTTGAATTGTAAATACTATAAAATACAATTACAGAGTATATTGATACAATAGTATAAGCATATATTTTTTAATAAAAACTCGTTGCGGTTGTCATTAAAATTTTCCACGAAAATCAAACGTGAAGTAAATCGAAAGTAAAATAAAATAAAGAGAATTTCTTGAATATCGGATTCGAGTGCGGAATATTAAGAGACTTGTTGGGAGAAAGAGAGGGAGAGAGGAAGAGAGAAAGAGAGAGAGATGGAAAGAGACAGAGAAAGGGAGAACAAGTGCGAAAAGCGAACGAGAAGACTACAGAGAAAGAAATGCTGAGTGTCTGTATTGTTGCGTATCTGCTCAAAATTATTAATATAAATATTGCTGCAATCTGTAAACGAAATATGAACGAAATACGAAACGGCAGACAGACAGAAGGACAGACTAAAAGACAGACATCATCAGTAACCAGAGCAGAGAGCATGGAAAGCCACTGAAAAGGACTCACAAGGATTTCAGAAGGATGCGCAAAAAAGAACCAAGTGTGATACCAACAACAACAACGACTATTAACCAAAACAATAACAACACCAAAAAAGCGGCAACATCAAAAAAGCGAACAATAAATATATAAATAAATAAAAAAATAAGTAAATATGTAAATAAATAAATAAATAAATAAATAACTCACTAATAATAATAAATGTCCAAATAAATAATGACTACTACTACGACTACTAAAGAATCCTACTAAATTATGAATTGAGTTCTCGTCGTGTTCGCATCGAATTGTGAGTGAAATGTATTTCCAATTTATTTAATTTTTGTTTTTTTTTTACAGAATATTCTTAAAATCTTCCATGTTCCACTAAGCACACAAGAGCCATTCGACTACAAGGAGTAGAGCGCCTTTGAAGGTATGATATTCCCTTACGTCGCAGGACGATTTTCACCATCTTCCTTCTGCTTCACAGGCCTCCGTTGTCGAATATCAAACTAACACATGTAAGTCAATAATATATAACTACGCCATGGTTATGTTCATAGCTAATCAAGACATTGGCTCTCATTTTAACGCTTAAAGGATTGTGATCTGTAAATGATAATGCTTGCAAGCGACGGAATCAGATCATCGTAAGTGGGTAATAAAACCCCGATACTGTGAATTGCGGATCCCAGAAACAGTACTCGATTCTTCTTTCTTCGCGTTGCCACACGGTTTTTGTGCAGATACAGAAACCGCTAACCGCTGAGGACATGATTTATAGTAGATCACCGAAACTTCAACTCCAATTCGCTTTCCCGTTCAGTATCATTATCGTGGTGGTGCATAGTTTGGCTCTTGGTGCCATTGTAATTCCGGTAAAATGACAGCAGTATACCACCTCTGAGACGTACTCAGCTTGTCTTTTGCAATTTCCGAAACCTGATTCCGGACGAATAACGAATCATTTGGATATATAGTTCAGACATCTGGAGACTGTTTGGATCCTTTACGTCCTGGAAGCGCCCTCCTTCTTCCCAACAGTTTTGGCTACGACTTTCTTCGGTGTTACTTTGCACAGCCATCCGACGCTGTACGTATTCTGGTACTACGATTATTTGTGCTATGCCACTCCGTAACGTGGCATGACGTGCGAACGACTGAACACATACACATTCACACGTACTCATTGGCATCAGTACAGAGTGTTCTGAAAAATAAATTCCTAATAAAAACTTCGTCATGTGAATATATTGGACTCGACCATACCCCGACGCAGATTTGTTCGCAAATGGAGTGCATTGAGTAATATTGTCATTTTCTGCAGCATCCATCACATGCAGCCAGCCAGTCGATGAGTCCAAACTTGCATATTATAGTTTCTATATTATCCAGCTTTACACCGCACAGCCTGCAGGGTACACCGATTGTGGGCTTCAATTCGTATCCGCAATGTTCCGGGGTCCGTTTGAAGCGGGGTCCAAGCACTATTCCGAGAGTCCTGAAAGCAAAACCGGAGATTTTGAGTGGATGCATTGATCGCGCATACGAACCTGGACAATAATGGAGAAATACCAGAATCTACGGAGCTGTTTCGCCACACAGCGTCCAAGCCTGTGAGTGTTTCGCATCTACAGCTCATTATCCACTACGAGGACATCGTAAGTAAAACGAAATGCCTCCGTATAACAACGGAGCTGTCGACGATTTCTTAGGGATTCTGCCCGCCAGTTCAGCATCAGACAGTATCACGCAGCAATACAACCGGAATCTGCTCGCTGCATCTAATGACCCTCGCATCTGGTACTCCATTCGTGAACAAATCGGCGTTTGCGTCTGGCCGCGTCCAGAAATATTCACAAAATAAAGTTTTTATTAACAATTCATTTGATGGATTATGCTGCAGTGAAGCCATTGAGTATGTGTGCCTGTGTGTGTGTTCAGTTGCTCGCACGTCATGCCACGTTTGGAGTTGCATAGCACAAATAATCGTAGTACTCGCAACAGAATACGTACAGCGTCCGATGGCTGAGCCAAATAACACCGCAGAAAGCCGTATCCAAAATTGTTGAGAAGAAGGAGGGCGCTTCCAGGACGTACAGGATCCAAACAGTCTCCAGATGTCTGAACTATATATCCAAATGATTCGTTATTCCTCCGGAATCAGGTTTCGGAAATTGCAAAAGGCAAACTGAGTACGCTTCACCAGAGGTGGTATATTGCGGTAATTTTACCGGAATTCCGATGGCACCAAGAGCCATACTATGCACCACCACGATAATGATGCTGAACGGGAAAGCCAATTGGACTTGAAGCTTCGGTGATCTACTATAAATTATGTCCTCAGCGGTTAGCGGTTTCTGTATCGACACAAAATGGTGTGTGGCAGTGAGAAGAAAAGAGAATCGAGTACCGTTTCTGGGATCCGCAATTCACAGTGTCGAAGTTTTATTACCCACTTACGATGATCTGATTCCGTCGCTTGCAAGCATTATCATTTATAGATCACAATCTTTTAAACTTTAAAATGAGAGCCAATGTCTTGATTAGCTATGAACATAACCATGACGTAGTTATGTACATATTATTAACTTGCATGTGCTAGTTTGATGCTCGAGCACCGAGGCCTGTGAAGCAGAAGGAAGTAGGTGAAAATCGTCCTGCGACGTAATGGAATATCATACCTTCAAAAGCGCTCTACTCCTTGTAGTCGAATGGCTCTTGTGTGTTTAGTGGAACACGGTAGATTTTGAAAATATTCTGTACTAAATAAACCAAAAATTTAAAAAATTAGAATTACATTTCCACACACAATACGATCCGAACACTACGACGATTCAATTTAGATTGAAATTCTTTCTACGAACGCCAAAGCAACGACTACTGCGTGCGTAGAAAAAACTTTATTTTTGAATTCCATTCCAGTTGCTTTGTTTTTATTAGGCTACGAAACAGCAAGTGTATATATTGTTGTTGTTGTTGCCGCTTTTTTGTTATAGTTGTTTTTTTCTTTAATAGTCGTAGTAGTAGTAGTAATAATAGTAGTAGTGCAGTTGTTGTTTTTGGTGTTGTTCTTGTAGTTAATAGTAGTAAAGAGAGTTGGTGGAGGACGGGGTTGATTAACAGACTTTTAACTCTGTTAATGTTCCTGTTAATACTGCAGATGCTGCTACTGAGTTCTCTATTCACTACATTCTTTAGTAACGGTGACTGTACTTCAGCTCTGTCGCTGTTGTGCCGAGTCTGTTGATGCTGATGTTAGCTCTGTTAACCCTGTTGACGCTGATGCTTGTTCTCGTTTTCTTCTCGGGTTCTACTCGTTTTCTTCTCCTTTTTCTTCACTTTGACAGTATTTCCGTTGATATTTTGTTACTTTTGGTATCTATTCTCTTTTATGTTGTTCTTTGTTGCTGCTTCTGCTGTTTCTTGGCTTGTAAATCGAGGCATCATAAAATTTTGGCTGAATGGAGTAGTTTTGAAATTGGCTAAATTTGGTCGTTGGTTTGTTGTTGTTGTGTTTTCATTACCGTCATCTGCAGTGGTTATTAAAATAGCTATTTATTGTTGCTGTTATCATTGTTGTTGTTATTCAATGCATTGAATATTCTTGATCAGCGTGACCTCCTGAGTCGATTTAGCCATGTCCGTCCTTCTGTCTGTCCGTCCTTCTGTCTGCCGATCGCCTGTCTGTCGAAATCACGATCCCAGGAGAACCGCTGAGGATATCATAATGAAATTTTGCAGAAATATTCTTTGTTATGGTGTGCACGTTGGTATTGAAAATGGGCAAAATTAGAAACGTGATTTCAGCGTTCGTTTTTGAGTTATGACAACAAAATTGCATTCCTAGGTATAGAGTAGCATTATCCGTTAATATGCCAAATATGGGCGTGATCCGCCCACTGCAGAGGTTACACAGGCAAAAGAGGGTCTTATATGGTTATATTGTTAAATAATTAAATAAACTAACAACTTATTTTCCAATAAAACATTATAACAGCAAAACTGGGTGCGGTCCGCCCACTTTTACATGACGTATACAGTATAGCTCATAAAAACAGGTAACGCCTACTGCTTATACAGTGGCGTAAATAGGACTAATGGAGCCCGGGACGGTTATTCAACTTGCAGCCCCAAAAATTCCTAGAATTCAATAAGTCAATACTTGATTTCCAGAACTGCGGCCCCGGAAATTGTGTCGCCCGGCGCGGACCACCCGCCCTACCCTAGCTACGCCACTGTATTTATTCCCGCCTGTGATTAAAGTGATTATAAGGTAGCTTTCCGTATAACCATATATGTACATACATACATATGTATTTCCTCTAGTTTCAGTTTGTATTTCACTCTATAATGTTATTGTTCTGCATTGAAAAATCTAAATAAATTAAAAATTTAAATAAATAAGACTATTTCGTTGAATTAAATTTTTTCAAAACTTTTAGGTGTAAGGTACATAAGATTCGGCCAGGCCGAGTATAGCACTCTGACTGGTTATTATTATTTAATTTATTATTTTGTTGAAATCAGATAAAAAGTAATTCAATTATGTATATTAAAGAAATGCAGATATCATGTGAATATTCAATGATTAAATGAGGACATTGCATACATTTCATTGAGTATTTAAACATAGAATGTTATTTAAGTTTTTAATAAACCAGAAAACTAGTAATAATCTAAAAATTCCACGAGGCTTTAAAAATTCAAAGAAGTTCCAAAAATTGTAGAAAATCTTAAAAATTGAATGAAAATAATCAAAATGTCGTATATAAAAGTAATTTCGAAGTTCCTTAAGTATTCAAATTGTGTCAAAATAAAAAAAAAATGCCCTAAAAATTCGAAATGTTACCAACAATAACGACAACAACATGTACAATGAAAGAGAAAGTGGGCAGGACCTGAAGGAAGGAATCTCACAGCCCCATCATGTATTTTTAAACGAAAACTCAGACGCAATACGTTCCAAATGGTATGATCTAACTTTTTCGAGAAGACTGCGTTTGAGCAGAAACACAGCCATAAGCAAACTTTACGTAGTCTTGCAGACTTCCTCTGTTTGCAGGCCGCAAAGAGTTACCATGTATGGAGCATTTTTGGCATTTCTACAAATATTTCTTAGGAATCCCAATGAATTAGTACTAGAATATGATGTATGCCAAGAATTTGTACAACAACAGCAACTCGGACAATTCGGACACAATTTTTACATATTGATATTGTGTTTATTTTCGTGTGCCCTGTGAGAATGGGTATAGCAGCAATATTCCTCTTGCGACTACTAGAGTGAAGCGTCATAGCGTGGAATAAAATATGGGGATACTCAGAAGAGGGACAATTCGGATCTTCTACATATGCCGGAGCTTCAGTAAGTCCTAATATTTCTAAATATTTTTAAAAAATTGCATGATAAGGCTGTAAATTAAATTTTTAATAGTTTTCGTAAAAGGTTATTAATTTTTATAATTTAGCTGTACTCAAAATCCAAGAGCTTATAAATATGCAACATTTATTCATGTGCCTCGATATATGCAACATTTTTTAAACAAACTTGAAGTTTTACGCGAAAAACTATACAAAATCATCGCGATATTGACCTCTCTGGTATATAAAAATAAGAAATAAGCTAAAAAGAGGGTGAATAAAAGGCACAAGAGAAGAATAAAGGAGAAAAAGAAGGTGGAAAACGATAATTTGAATAGTAAATACTATAAAATACCATTACAGAGTATATAGATACAATAGTATAAGCGTATAAATATTTTTTAATAAAAACTCGTTGCGGTTGTCATTAAAATTTTCCACGAAAATCAAACGTGAAGTAAATCGAAAGTAAATATCAAAGGGATGCGCAGACAGTCTACATCACAGGTGCTGGACTGCATCGGAGGGCTCCAGGGTAACTAAGTTACTATGGGGTAATCCAAACGCGGCCCAAACTAGGAAACTTCTGGCAAGAAGTAAAGGTAAACTAAGAATCATTATAGGGATTCTGACAGGACACAATGAACTCAGAGGTCACCTACGGAAAATACGTAACCTGGAATCTGATTTGTGTAGGTCTTGTTTGGAACACCCAGAAACACTGGAGCACTATCTTTTTGACTGCCCTGCCTTTTGTCGGCCGCAAGGGTTGGAAAGCTATAAAGACCTTCGTGCTGGGCACGGGGCTCTTTGACTAGAGTGGAGAATAGCACCCTTTCCCCTACCCCTTTCCTCCTCTCCCCTTTCCTTTCCTTAGGAGGCGTACAATGGGCCTTATGGCCTAAGTGCATCCGGTCGCCTGCAGCCGGATGACTCCATGGAGTCCCTCTAAATAACCTAACCTAACCTAAATCGAAAGTAAAATAAAATTAAGAGAATTTCTTGAATATCGGATTCGAGTGCGAAATATTAAGAGACTTGTTGGGAGAAAGAGAGGGAGAGAGGAAGAGAGAGAGGGAGACAGAGAAAGGAATGGTATGTATTGTTGCGTATCTGCTCAAAATTATTAATATAAGTATTGCTGCAATCTGTAAACGAAATACGAAACGGCAGACAGACAGAAGGGCAGACAAAAAGACAGACATCATCAGTAACCAGAGCAGAGAGCATGGAAAGCCACTGAAAAGGACTCACAAAAGATTTCAGAAGGATGCGCAAAAAAGAACCGAGTGTGATACCAACAACAACAACGAATATTAACCAAAACAATAACAACACCAAAAAAGCGGCAACATCAAAAAAGCGAACAATAAATATATAAATAAATAAAAAAATATGTAAATAAATAAATAAATAAATAAATAAATAACTCACTAATAATAATAAATATCCAAATAAATAATGACTACTACTACGACTACTAAAGAATCCTACTAAATTATGAATTGAGTTCTCGTCGTGTTCGCATCGAATTGAGTGGAAATGTATTTCCAATTTATTTAATTTATTTTTTTTTTACAGAATATTCTTAAAATCTACCATGTTCCACTAAGCACACAAGAGCCATTCGACTACAAGGAGTAGAGCGCTTTTGAAGGTATGATATTCCCTTACGTCGCAGGACGATTTTCACCATCTTCCTTCTGCTTCACAGGCCTCGGTGCTCGAGCATCAAACTAGCACATGTAAGTCAATAATATATAACTACGCCATGGTTATGTTCATAGCTAATCAAGACATTGGCTCTCATTTTAACGCTTAAAGGATTGTGATCTATAAATGATAATGCTTGCAAGCGACGGAATCAGATCATCGTAAGTGGGTAATAAAACCCCGATACTGTGAATTGCGGAACCCAGAAACGGTAGTTGATTCTTCTTTCTTCGCGTTGCCACACGGTTTTTGTGCAGATACAGAAACTGCTAACCGCTGAGGATATGATTTATAGTAGATCACCGAAACTCCAAGTCCAATTCGCTTTCCCGTTCAGCATCACTATCGTGGTGGTGCATAGTTTGGCTCTTGGTGCCATTGTAAGTCCGGTAAAATGACAGCAGTATACCACCTCTGAGACGTACTCAGCTTCTCTTTTGCAATTTCAGAAACCAAATTCCGGACGAATAACGAGTTATTTCGATATCTAGCTCAGACATCTGGAGACTGTTTGGATCCTGTACGTCCTGGAAGCGCCCTCCTTGTTCTCAATGGTTTTGGCTACGGCTTTCTGCGGTGTTACTTTGCACAGCCATCCGACGCTGTACGTATTCTGGTACTACGATTATTTGTGCTACGCCACTCCGTAACGTGGCATGACGTGCGAACAACTGAACACACACACATTCACATGTACTCATTGGCATCAGTACAGCACGTTCTGAAAAATAAATTCCTAATAAAAACTTCGTCATGTGAATATTTTTAAACTCGACCAGACCTCGACGCAGATTTGTTCGCAAATGGAGTGCATTGAGTATTATTGCCATTTTCTGCAGCATCCATCACATGCAGCCAGCCAGTCGATGAGTCCAAACTTGCACATTATAATTTGGTTGTTTCTATAGTTTCTATATTCTCCAGCTTTACACCGCTTCTGCACACAGCCGATTGTGGGCTTCAATTCGTATCCGCAACGTTCCGGGGTCCGTTGATGCTACCCAAGCACTATTCCGATAGTCCTGAAAGCAAAACCGGAGATTTTGAGTGGATGCATTGATCGCGCATACGAACCTGGACAATAATGGAGAAATACCAGAATCTACGGAGCTGTTTCGCCACACCGCGTCCAAGCCTGTGAGTGTTTCGCATCTACAGCTGTTTATCCACTACGAGGACATCGTAAGTAAAACGAAATGCCTCCGTAGAACAAAGGAGCTGTCGACGAATACTTACGGATTCTGCCCGCCAGTTCAGCATGAGACAGTATCACGCAGCAATACAACCGGAATCTGCTCGCTGCATCTAATGACCCACTCATCTGGTACTCCATTCGTGAACAAATCGGCGTTTGCGTCTGGCCGCGTCCAGAAATATTCACATAATGAAGTTTTTATTAACAATTCATTTGATGGATTATGCTGCAGTGAAGCCATTGACTATGTGTGAATGTGTATGTGTTCAGTTGCTTGCTCGTCATGCCACGCTGCGAAGTTGCATAGCAAAAGTAATCGTAGTACTCGTAACAGAATACGTAGAATACGGCTGAGCAAAGTAACAGCGAAGAAAGCCGTATCCAAAAGTATTGAGAACAAGGAGGACACTTCCAGGACGTACATGGTCCAAACAGTCTCCAGATGTCCAAACTAGATATCCAAATGATTCGTTATTCCTCCGGAATCAGGTTTCGGAAATTGCAAAAGGCAAACTGAGTACGCTTCACCAGAGGTGGTATATTGCGGTCATTTTACCGGAATTACAATGGCACCCAGAGCCATACTATGCACCACCACGATAATGATGCTGAACGTGAAAGCGGATTGGACTTGGAGCATCGGTGATCTACTATAAATTATGTCCTCAGCGGTTAGCGGTTTCTGTATCGACACAAAATGGCGTGTGGCAGCGAGAAGAAAAGAGAATCGAGTACCGTTTCTGGGATCCGCAATTCACAGTGTCGGGGTTTTATTACCCACTTACGATGATCTGATTCCGTCGCTTGCAAGCATTATCATTTATAGATCACAAACCTTTAAACTTTAAAATGAGAGCCAATGTCTTGGTTAGCTATGAACATAACCATGGAGTAGTTATGTACATATTATTAACTTGCATGTGGTAGTTTGATGCTCGAGAACCGAGGCCTGTGAAGCAGAAGGAAGATGGTGAAAATCGTCCTGCGACGTAAGGGAATATCATACCTTCAAAAGCGCTCTACTCCTTGTAGTCGAATGGCTCTTGTGTGCTTAGTGGATCACGGTAGATTTTAAGAATATTCTGTCCTAAATAAACCAAAAATTTAAAAAATTACACACACAATACGATCCGAGCACCACGACGATTCAATTTAGATTGAAATTCTTTCTACGAACGCCAAAGCAACGACTACTGCGTGCGTAGAAAAAACTTTATTTTTGAATTCCATTCCAGTTGCTTTGTTTTTATTAGGCAACGGAGCAGCAAGTGTATATATTGTTGTTGTTGTTGCCGCTTTTTTGTTATAGTTGTTTTTTTCTTTAATAGTCGTAGTAGTAGTAGTAATAATAGTAATAGTAGTAGTAGTGCAGTTGTTGTTTTTGGTGTTGTTCTTGTAGTTAATAGTAGTAAAGAGAGTTGGTGGAGGACGGGGTTGATTAACAGACTTTTGACTCTGTTAATGTTCCCGTTAATACTACTGAGTTCTCTATTCACTACATTCTTTAGTAACGGTGACTGTACTTTAGCTCTGTCTGCTGTTGTGCCGAGTCTGTTGATGATGATGTTAGCTCTGTTAACACTGTTGACGCCGATGCTTGTTCTCGTTTTCTTCTCGGGTTCTACTCGTTTTCTTCTCCTTTTTCTTCACTTTGACAGTATTTCCGTTGATATTTTGTTAGTTTTGGTATCTATTCTCTTTTATGTTGTTCTTTGTTGCTGCTTCTGCTGTTTCTTGGCTTGTAAATCGAGGCATCATAAAATTGTGGCTGAATGGAGTAGTTTTGAAAGTGGCTAAATTTGTTCGTTGGTTTGTTGTTGTTGTGTTTTCATTACTGCCATCTGCGGTGGTTGTTAAAATAGCTATTTATTGTTGCTGTTATCATTGTTGTTGTTATTCAATGCATTGATATTCTTGGTCAGCGTCACCTCCTGAGTCGATTTAGCCATGTCCGTCCGTCTGTCTGTCCGTCCGTCGGTCTGTCGATCGTCTGTCTGTCGAAATCACGATCCCAGGAGAACCGCTGAGGATATCATAATGAAATTTTGCAGAAATATTCTTTGTTATGGTGTGCACGTTGGTATTGAAAATGGGCAAAATTAGAAACGTGATTTCAGCGTTCGTTTTTGAGTTATGACAACAAAATTGCATTCCTAGGTATAGAGTAGCATTATCCGTTAATATGCCAAATATGGGCGTGATCCGCCCACTGCAGAGGTTACACAGGCAAAAGAGTAAGAGTTTATATAACAACTTATTTTCCAATAAAACATTATAACAGCAAAACTGGGTGCGGTCCGCCCACTTTTACACGACGTATACAGTATAGCTCATAAAAACAGGTAACGCCTACTGTTTATACAGTGGCGTAAATAGGACTAATGGAGCCCGGGACGGTTATTCAACTTGCAGCCCCAAAAATTCCTAGAATTCAATAAGTCAATACTTGATTTCCAGAACTGCGGCCCCCGAAATTGTGCCGCCCGGCGCGGACCGCCACACGCCCTACCCTAGCTACGCCACTGTATTTATACCCGTCGGTGATTAAATGTGATTATAAGGTAGCTTTCCGTATAATCATATACATATGTATTTCCTCTGGTTTCACTTTGTATTTCATTCTATAATGTTATTGTTCTGCATTGAAAAATCTAAATAAATTAGAAATTTAAATAAATAAGACTATTTCGTCGAATTAAATTTTTTCAAAGCTTTTAGGTGTAAGGTATCTAAGATTCGGCCAGGCCGAGTATAGCACTCTGACTGGTTATTATTATTTAATTTATTATTTTGTTGAAATCAGATAAAAAGTAATTCAATTATGTATATTAAAGAAATGCAGATATCATGTGAATATTCAATGATTAAATGAGGACATTGCATGCATTTCATTGAGTATTTAAACATAGAATGTTATTTAAGTTTGGAATAAACCAGAAAACTAATAATAATCTAAGCTAATAAACAAGCTAAAACTTGTTATGAATTCTTAGCGATTAATTAAAATGTAACGAAAAAAGGAAGAAAATTGAAATTCTAAAAATTCCACGAGAGTTTAAAAATTCAAAGAAGTTCCAAAAATTGTAGAATATTTTAAAAATTTATTGAAAATATTCAAAATGTCGTATATAAAAGCAATTTCGAAGTTTCTTAAGTATTCAAATTGTGTCAAAATAAAAAAAAATGCCCTAAAAATTCGAAATGTTACCAACAATAACGACAACAACATGTACAATGAAAGAGAAAGTAGGCAGGACCTGAAGGAAGGAATCTCACAGCCCCATCATGTATTTTTAAACGAAAACTCAGACGCAATGCGTTCCAAATGGTGTGATCTAACGTTTTCGAGTAGACTGCGTTTGAGTTTTGAGGAGAATCACAGACATAAGCAAACTTTACGTAGTCTTGCAGACTTCCTCTGTTTGCAGACGGCAAAGAGTTACCTTGTATGGAGCATTTTTGGCATTTTTACAAATATTTCTTAGGAATCCCAATGAATTAGTACTAGAATTGATGTATGCCAAGAATTTGAACAACAAAAGCAAATCTGACAATTCGCACACAATTTTTACATATTGATATCGTGTTTATTTTCGTGTGCCCTGTGAGAATGGGTATAGCAGCAATATTCCTCTTGCGACTACTAGAGCGAAGCGTCATAGCGTGGAACAAAATACGGGGACACTCAGAAGAGGAACAATTCGGATCTTTTACATCTGCCGGTGCTTCAGTAAGTCCTAATATTTCTAAATATTTTTTAAAAATTGCATGATAAGGCTGTAAATTAAATTTTTAATAGTTTTCGTAAAAGGTTATTAATTTTTATAATTTAGCTGTACTCAAAATCCAAGAGCTTATAAATATGCAACATTTATTCATGTGCCTCGATATATGCAACATTTTTTAAACAAACTTGAAGTTTTACGCGAAAAACTATACAAAATCATCGCGATATTGACCTCTCTGGTATATAAAAATAAGAAATAAGCTAAAAAGAGAGTGAATAAAAGGCACAAGAGAAGAATAAAGGAGAAAAAGAAGGTGGAAAACGATAATTTGAATAGTAAATACTATAAAATACCATTACAGAGTATATAGATACAATAGTATAAGCGTATAAATATTTTTTAATAAAAACTCGTTGCGGTTGTCATTAAAATTTTCCACGAAAATCAAACGTGAAGTAAATCGAAAGTAAAATAAAATAAAGAGAATTTCTTGAATATCGGATTCGAGTGCGAAATATTAAGAGACTTGTTGGAAGAAAGAGAGAGAGAGAGAGATGGAGAGAGACAGAGAAAGGGAGAACAATTATGAAAAGGGAACGAGAAGACTACAGAGAAAGAAATGCTGAATGTGTGTATTGTTGCGTATCTGCTCAAAATTGTTAATATAAATATTGCTGCAATCTGTAAACGAAATATGAACGAAATACGAAACGGCAGACAGACAGAAGGACAGACTAAAAGACAGACATCATCAGTAACCAGAACAGAGAGCATGGAAAGCCACTGAAAAGAACTCACAAGGATTTCAGAAGGATGCGCAAAAAAGAACCAAGTGCGATACCAACAACAACGAATATTAACCAAAACAATAACAACACCAAAAAAGCGGCAACATCAAAAAAGCGAACAATAAAAATATAACTAAATAAATAAGTAAATAAATAAATAAAAAAAATAAATAAATACATAAATAACTAACTAACTAATAATAATAAATATCCAAATAAATAATGACTACTACTACGACTACTAAAGAATCCTACTAAATTATGAATTGAGTTCTCGTCGTGTTCGCATCGAATTGAGTGGAAATGTATTTCCAATTTATTTAATTTATTTTTTTTTTACAGAATATTCTTAAAATCTACCATTTTCCACTAAGCACACAAGAGCCATTCGACTACAAGGAGTAGAGCGCTTTTGAAGGTATGATATTCCCTTACGTCGCAGGACGATTTTCACCATCTTCCTTCTGCTTCACAGGCCTCGGTGCTCGAGCATCAAACTAGCACATGTAAGTCAATAATATATAACTACGCCATGGTTATGTTCATAGCTAACCAAGTCATTGGCTCTCATTTTAACGCTTAAAGGATTGTGCTCTGTAAATGATAATGCTTGCAAGCGATGAAATCAGATCATCGTAAGTGGGTAATAAAACCCCGATACTGTGAATTGCGGATCCCAGCAACAGTACTCGATTCTTCTTTCTTCGCGTTGCCACACGGTTTTTGTGCAGATACAGAAACCGCTAACCGCTGAGGACATAATTTATAGTAGATCACCGAAGCTTCAAGTCCAATTCGCTTTCCCGTTCAGCATCACTATCGTGGTGGTGCATAGTTTGGCTCTTGGTGCCATTGTAAGTCCGGTAAAATTACCGCAGTATACCACCTCTGAGACGTACTCAGCTTGTCTTTTGCAATTTCAGAAACCAAATTCCGGACGAATAACGAATCATTTGGATATATAGTTCAGACATCTGGAGACTGTTTGGATCCTGTACGTCCTGGAAGCGCCCTCCTTCTTCCCAACAGTTTTGGCTACGGCTTTCTGCGGTGTTACTTTGCACAGCCATCCGACGCTGTACGTATTCTGGTACTACGATTATTTGTGCTACGCCACTCCGTAACGTGGCATGACGTGCGAACGACTGAACACACACACATTCACACGTACTCATTGGCATCAGTACAGTGTTCTGAAAAATAAATTTCCAATAAAAACTTCGTCATGTGAATATTTTTAAACTCGACCAGACCTCGACGCAGATTTGTTCGCAAATGGAGTGCATTGAGTATTATTGCCATTTTCTGCAGCATCCATCACATGCAACCAGCCAGTCGATGAGTCCAAACTTGCACATTATAGTTTGGTTGCTTCTATAGTTTCTATATTCTCCAGCTTTACACCGCTTTCTGCGCACAGCCTGCAGGGTACACCGATTGTGGACATCAATTCGTATCCGCAATGTTCCGGGGTCCGTTTGAAGCGGGGTCCAAGCACTATTCCGAGAGTCCTGAAAGCAAAACCGTAGATTTTGAGTGAATGCATCTATCGCGCATACGAACCTGGACAATAATGGAGAAATACCAGAATCTACGGAGCCACACCGCGTCCAAACCTGTGAGTGTTTCGCAACTACAGCTGTTTATCCACTACGAGGACATCGTAAGTAAAACGAAATGCAATACAACCGGAATCTGCTCGCTGCATCTAATGACTCACGCATCTGGTACTCCATTCGTGAACAAATCGGCGTCGGCGTCTGGCCGCGTCCAAAAATATTCACATAATGAAGTTTTTATTAACAATTCATTTGATGGATTATGCTGCAGTGAAGCCATTGAGTATGTGTGAATGTGTATGTGTTCAGTTGCTCGCTCGTCATGCCACGCTGCGAAGTTGCATAGCAAAAGTAATCGTAGTACTCGTAACAGAATACGTAGAATACGGCTGAGCAAAGTAACAGCGAAGAAAGCCGTATCCAAAAGTATTGAGAACAAGGAGGACACTTCCAGGACGTACATGGTCCAAACAGTCTCCAGATGTCCAAACTAGATATCCAAATGATTCGTTATTCCTCCGGAATCAGGTTTCGGAAATTGCAAAAGGCAAACTGAGTACGCTTCACCAGAGGTGGTATATTGCGGTCATTTTACCGGAATTACAATGGCACCCAGAGCCATACTATGCACCACCACGATAATGATGCTGAACGTGAAAGCGGATTGGACTTGGAGCATCGGTGATCTACTATAAATTATGTCCTCAGCGGTTAGCGGTTTCTGTATCGACACAAAATGGCGTGTGGCAGCGAGAAGAAAAGAGAATCGAGTACCGTTTCTGGGATCCGCAATTCACAGTGTCGGGGTTTTATTACCCACTTACGATGATCTGATTCCGTCGCTTGCAAGCATTATCATTTATAGATCACAAACCTTTAAACTTTAAAATGAGAGCCAATGTCTTGGTTAGCTATGAACATAACCATGGAGTAGTTATGTACATATTATTAACTTGCATGTGCTAGTTTGATGCTCGAGAACCGAGGCCTGTGAAGCAGAAGGAAGATGGTGAAAATCGTCCTGCGACGTAAGGGAATATCATACCTTCAAAAGCGCTCTACTCCTTGTAGTCGAATGGCTCTTGTGTGCTTAGTGGATCACGGTAGATTTTAAGAATATTCTGTCCTAAATAAACCAAAAATTTAAAAAATTACACACACAATACGATCCGAGCACCACGACGATTCAATTTAGATTGAAATTCTTTCTACGAACGCCAAAGCAACGACTACTGCGTGCGTAGAAAAAACTTTATTTTTGAATTCCATTCCAGTTGCTTTGTTTTTATTAGGCAACGGAGCAGCAAGTGTATATATTGTTGTTGTTGTTGCCGCTTTTTTGTTATAGTTGTTTTTTTCTTTAATAGTAGTAGTAATAATAGTAATAGTAGTAGTAGTGCAGTTGTTGTTTTTGGTGTTGTTCTTGTAGTTAATAGTAGTAAAGAGAGTTGGTGGAATGAAGATGTACTGAGCACCTGAAAGGGTGAGGGGAGGACGGGGTTGATTAACAGACTTTTAACTCTGTTAATGTTCCTGTTAATACTGCAGATGCTGCTACTGAGTTCTCTATTCACTACATTCTTTAGTAACGGTGACTGTACTTCAGCTCTGTCGCTGTTGTGCAGAGTCTGTTGATGCTGATGTTAGCTCTGTTAACACTGTTGACGCCGATGCTTGTTCTCGTTTTCTTCTCGGGTTCTACTCGTTTTCTTCTCCGTTTTCTTCACTTTGACAGTATTTCCGTTGATATTTTGTTACTTTTGGTATCTATTCTCTATTATGTTGTTATTTGTTGCTTCTTCTGCTGTTTCTTGGCTTGTAAATCGAGGCATCATCAAATTTTGGCTGAATGGAGTAGTTTTGAAATTGGCTAAATTTGGTCGTTGGTTTGTTGTTGTTGTGTTTTCATTACCGTCATCTGCAGTGGTTATTAAAATAGCTATTTATTGTTGCTGTTATCATTGTTGTTGTTATTCAATGCATTGATATTCTTGGTCAGCGTCACCTCCTGAGTCGATTTAGCCATGTCCGTCCGTCTGTCTGTCCGTCCTTCTGTCTGTCGATCGCCTGTCTGTCGAAATCACGATCCCAGGAGAACCGCTGAAGATATCATAATGAAATTTTTCGGAAATATTCTTTGTTATGGTGTGCACGTTGGTATTGAAAATGGGCAAAATTAGAAATGTGATTTCAGCTTTCGTTTTTCAGCTATGACAACAAAATTGCATTCCTAGGTATAGAGTAGCATTATCCGTTAATATCCCAATATATGGGCGTGATCCGCCCACTGCAGAGGTTACACGGGAAAAAGAGTAAGAGTTATATAACAAATTATTTTCCAATAAAACATTATAACAGCAAAACTGGGTGCGGTCCGCCCACTTTTACACGACGTATACAGTATAGCTCATAAAAAGAGATAACGCCTACTGCTTATACAGTGGCGTAAATAGGACTAATGGAGCCCGGGACGGTTATTCAACTTGCAGCCCCAAAAATTCCTAGAAGTCAATAACTCAATACTTGATTTCCAGAACTGCGGCCCCGGAAATTGTGTCGCCCGGCGCGGACCACCCGCCCTACCCTAGCTACGCCACTGTATTTATTCCCGCCTGTGATGAAATGTGATTATAAGGTAGCTTTCCTTATAACCATATACATATGTACATACATATGTATTTCCTCTGGTTTCAGTTTGTATTTCACTCTATAATGTTATTGTTCTCCATTGAAAAATCTAAATAAATTCAAAATTTAAATAAATAAGACTATTTCGTTGAATTAAATTTTTTCAAAACTTTTAGGTGTAAGGTACATAAGATTCGGCCAGGCCGAGTATAGCACTCTTACTGGTTATTATTATTTCATTTATTTTTTTGTTGAAATCAGATAAAAAGTAATTCAATTATATTAAAGAAATGCAGATATCATGCGAATATTCAATGATTATATGAGGACATTGCATACATTTCATTGAGTATTTAAACATAGAATGTTATTTAAGTTTGGAATAAACCAGAAAACTAATAATAATCTAAGCTAATAAACACGCTAAAACTTGTTATGAATTCTTAGCGATTAATTAAAATGTAACGAGAAAAGGAAGAAAATTGAAATTCTAAAAATTCCACGAGACTTTAAAAATTTAAAGAAGTTCCAAAAATTTTAGAATATCTTAAAAATTGAATGAAAATAATCGAAATGTCGTATATAAAAGTAATTTCGAAGTTCCTTAAGTATTCAAATTGTGTCAAAATAAAAAAAAAATGCCCTAAAAATTCGAAATGTTACCAACAATAACGACAACAACATGTACAATGAAAGAGAAAGTAGGCAGGACCTGAAGGAAGGAATCTCACAGCCCCATCATGTATTTTTAAACGAAAACTCAGACGCAATGCGTTCCAAATGGTGTGATCTAACGTTTTCGAGTAGACTGCGTTTGAGTTTTGAGGAGAATCACAGACATAAGCAAACTTTACGTAGTCTTGCAGACTTCCTCTGTTTGCAGACGGCAAAGAGTTACCTTGTATGGAGCATTTTTGGCATTTTTACAAATATTTCTTAGGAATCCCAATGAATTAGTACTAGAATTGATGTATGCCAAGAATTTGAACAACAAAAGCAAATCTGACAATTCGCACACAATTTTTACATATTGATATCGTGTTTATTTTCGTGTGCCCTGTGAGAATGGGTATAGCAGCAATATTCCTCTTGCGACTACTAGAGCGAAGCGTCATAGCGTGGAACAAAATACGGGGACACTCAGAAGAGGAACAATTCGGATCTTTTACATCTGCCGGTGCTTCAGTAAGTCCTAATATTTCTAAATATTTTTTAAAAATTGCATGATAAGGCTGTAAATTAAATTTTTAATAGTTTTCGTAAAAGGTTATTAATTTTTATAATTTAGCTGTACTCAAAATCCAAGAGCTTATAAATATGCAACATTTATTCATGTGCCTCGATATATGCAACATTTTTTAAACAAACTTGAAGTTTTACGCGAAAAACTATACAAAATCATCGCGATATTGACCTCTCTGGTATATAAAAATAAGAAATAAGCTAAAAAGAGAGTGAATAAAAGGCACAAGAGAAGAATAAAGGAGAAAAAGAAGGTGGAAAACGATAATTTGAATAGTAAATACTATAAAATACCATTACAGAGTATATAGATACAATAGTATAAGCGTATAAATATTTTTTAATAAAAACTCGTTGCGGTTGTCATTAAAATTTTCCACGAAAATCAAACGTGAAGTAAATCGAAAGTAAAATAAAATAAAGAGAATTTCTTGAATATCGGATTCGAGTGCGAAATATTAAGAGACTTGTTGGAAGAAAGAGAGAGAGAGAGGAAGAGAGAGAGGGAGACAGAGAAAGGAATGGTATGTATTGTTGCGTATCTGCTCAAAATTATTAATATAAGTATTGCTGCAATCTGTAAACGAAATACGAAACGGCAGACAGACAGAAGGGCAGACAAAAAGACAGACATCATCAGTAACCAGAGCAGAGAGCATGGAAAGCCACTGAAAAGGACTCACAAAAGATTTCAGAAGGATGCGCAAAAAAGAACCGAGTGTGATACCAACAACAACAACGAATATTAACCAAAACAATAACAACACCAAAAAAGCGGCAACATCAAAAAAGCGAACAATAAATATATAAATAAATAAAAAAATATGTAAATAAATAAATAAATAAATAAATAAATAACTCACTAATAATAATAAATATCCAAATAAATAATGACTACTACTACGACTACTAAAGAATCCTACTAAATTATGAATTGAGTTCTCGTCGTGTTCGCATCGAATTGAGTGGAAATGTAATTCCAATTTATTTAATTTATTTTTTTTTTACAGAATATTCTTAAAATCTACCATGTTCCACTAAGCACACAAGAGCCATTCGACTACAAGGAGTAGAGCGCTTTTGGTATGATATTCCCTTACGTCGCAGGACGATTTTCACCATCTTCCTTCTGCATCACAGGCCTCCGATAGTCAATAATATATAACTACGCCATGGTTATGTTCATAGCTAATCAAGACATTGGCTCTCATTTTAACGCTTAAAGGATTGTGATCTATAAATGATAATGCTTGCAAGCGACGGAATCAGATCATCGTAAGTGGGTAATAAAACCCCGACACTGTGAATTGCGGAACCCAGAAACGGTAGTTGATTCTTCTTTCTTCGCGTTGCCACACGGTTTTTGTGCAGATACAGAAACTGCTAACCGCTGAGGATATGATTTATAGTAGATCACCGAAGCTTCAAGTCCAATTCGCTTTCCCGTTCAGCATCACTATCGTGGTGGTGCATAGTTTGGCTCTTGGTGCCATTGTAAGTCCGGTAAAATGACAGCAGTATACCACCTCTGAGACGTACTCAGCTTCTCTTTTGCAATTTCAGAAACCAAATTCCGGACGAATAACGAATCATTTGGATATATAGTTCAGACATCTGGAGACTGTTTGGATCCTGTACGTCCTGGAAGCGCCCTCCTTCTTCCCAACAGTTTTGGCTACGGCTTTCTGCGGTGTTACTTTGCACAGCCATCCAACGCTGTACGTATTCTGGTACTACGATTATTTTTGCTATGCCACTCCGTAACGTGGCATGACGTGCGAACAACTGAACACATACACATTCACACGTACTCATTGGCATCAGTACAGCACGTTCTGAAAAATAAATTCCTAATAAAAACTCCGTCATGTGGATATTTTTAAACTCGAACAGACCCCGACGCAGATTTGTTCGCAAATGGAGTGCATTGAGTATTATTGTCATTTTCTGCAGCATCCATCACATGCAGCCAGCCAGTCGATGAGTCCAAACTTGCACATTATAGTTTCTATATTCTCCAGCTTTACACCGCTTTCTGCACACAGCCTGCAGGGTACACCGATTGTGGACATCAATTCGTATCCGCAATGTTCCGGGGTCCGTTTGAAGCGGGGTCCAAGCACTATTCCGAGAGTCCTGAAAGCAAAACCGGAGATTTTGAGTGGATGCATTGATCGCGCATACGAACCTGGACAATAATGGAGAAATACCAGAATCTACGGAGCTGTTTCGCCACACCGCGTCCAAGCCTGTGAGTGTTTCGCATCTACAGCTCATTATCCACTACGAGGACATCGTAAATTAAACGAAATGCCTCCGTAGAACAAAGGAGCTGTCGTCGATTTCTTACGGATTCTGCCCGCCAGTTCAGCATCAGAGAGCATCACGCAGCAATACAACCGGAATCTGCTCGCTGCATCTAATGACTCACGCATCTGGTACACCATTCGTCCAAAAGGCAAACTGAGTACGCTTCACCAGAGGGGTTATATTGCGGTCATTTTACCGGAATTACAATGGCACCCAGAGCCATACTATGCACCACCACGATAATGATGCTGAACGTGAAAGCGGATTGGACTTGGAGCATCGGTGATCTACTATAAATCATGTCCTCAGCGGTTAGCGGTTTCTGTATCGACACAAAATGGCGTGTGGCAGCGAGAAGAAAAGAGAATCGAGTACCGTTTCTGGGATCCGCAATTCACAGTATCGGGGTTTTATTACCCACTTACGATGATCTGATTCCGTCGCTTGCAAGCATTATCATTTATAGATCACAATCCTTTAAACATTAAAATGAGAGCCAATGTCTTGATTAGCTATGAACATAACCATGGAGTAGTTATATACATATTATTAACTTGCATGTGCTAGTTTGATGCTCGAGAACCGAGGCCTGTGAAGCAGAAGGAAGATGGTGAAAATCGTCCTGCGACGTAAGGAAATATCATACCTTCAAAGGCGCTCTACTCCTTGTAGTCGAATCGCTCCTGTGTGTTTAGTGGAACACGGTAGATTTTGAAAATATTCTGTACTAGAAAAACCAAAAATTTCAAAAATTAGAATTACATTTCCACACACAATACGATCCGAACACCACGACGATTCAATTTAGATTGAAATTCTTTCTACGAACGCCAAAGCAACGACTACTGCGTGCGTAGAAAAAACTTTATTTTTGAATTCCATTCCAGTTGCTTTGTTTTTATTAGGCAACGGAACAGCAAGTGTATATATTGTTGTTGTGTTGCCGCTTTTTTGTTATAGTTGTTTTTTTCTTTAATAGTAGTAGTAGTGCAGTTGTTGTTTTTGGTGTTGTTCTTGTAGTTAACAGTAGTAAAGAGAGTTGGTGGAGGACGGGGTTGATTAACAGACTTTTAACTCTGTTAATGTTCCTGTTAATACTGCAGATGCTGCTACTGAGTTCTCTATTCACTACATTCTTTAGTAACGGTGACTGTACTTTAGCTCTGTCGCTGTTATGCCGAGTCTGTTGATGCTGATGTTAGCTCTGTTAACACTGTTGACGCCGATGCTTGTTCTCGTTTTCTTCTCGGGTTCTACTCGTTTTCTTCTCCTTTTTCTTCACTTTGACAGTATTTCCGTTGATATTTTGTTACTTTTGGTATTTATTTTCTTTTATGTTGTTCTTTGTTGCTGCTTCTGCTGTTTCTTGGCTTGTAAATCGAGGCATCATAAAATTTTGGCTGAAAGGCGTAGCGTTGAAATTGGCTAAATTTGGTCGTTGGTTTGTTGTTGTTGTGTTTTCATTACCGCCATCTGTAGTGGTTATTAAAATAGCTATTTTTAGTTGCCGTTATCATTGCTGTTGTTGTTGTTGTTCATTGTATTGTTTTTGTTATCATTTCATTTATTTTTTTGTTGAAAAAGGAAGAAAATTGAAACTCCAAAAATTCAACGAGACTTTCAAAATTCAAGGAAGTTCCAAAAGTTTTAGAATAACTTAAAAATTTATTGAAAATATTCAAAATATCGTATATAAAAGTAATTTCGAAATTTCTTAAGTACTAAAATCGTGTCAAAATAAAAAAGAATGCCGAGAAAATTCGAAATTTTAACGCAATTTCGTCGTCCTTGATTTTGTGTCTTGTATTTCTTTCAACTACTACACAAACGCACAAAACACACACACACACATACAGGAGCAATTAGGGCGATGTACTGTCCATCTCACACCCCTCCTCCTGCACCCCCATCCACACTACACACCAACCAAGCCACTGTACATCCAACATTAATAAAGACACACACAAGTTTCTGTGAACTCTTTTCTGTGTCCTGTTCTGATCCTTGGGGAAATCAACTAATTTTATTGTCCGTTGTTCGTACTGCAGTTTTTCGCACTTTTTCGAGTCACTTTTTAATGAGTCGCCCTCTTCTTCTTCTTCTGTGTGATTATGATGATAGTGATGATGATGACGACTACAATTATGGATGATGATCAAAAGTATGATGAAAATTATGATGATGATGATGATGAAACAACCAACCAGCGAGCGAAAGATCACAAAAGACCAAATAAAACGCTATAAAAAATGCACTGCAAGAACAGAGACAATCTTGTGTGAACTCGTACATGCATGTGTATATGCATGCATGTGTATATGTATGTGTGTGTATGTGTGTATGTACGAGTATTTCCAAATACGAGCAGCGAACACCAACAACAACAACTACACCAACAACAACTCCTATCCAACTGAACTGCTTTTAAACTCATTTATTAACTGATGCTTCAATTGAATTTCTGCTGCGTTGTAATTAATTTCAAATTTCGCCGTAAAATCGTCAGCTCAGCTGTCAATAATTTATTATTTTTTTTCGGATTTTATCCCTGATTCGCTACACTGTTATTTTGGCCATAATTAAGCTTATTTTGCACTTTAAACTGTTGTTGAAATGCAGTTCAGTGGGCGAAATGTTTTTGACAAGTTGTTGTTGTTGTTGTTGCTATTATTATTGTTGTTGTGCACAACGTGTTCCTGATTTTAATTGCATTTTAATGTACACTTAATTAAAGCGTTGCATCTGTTTGTATAATATTTTATATACATTACAATACAATAAAGAGTTTTATTAAATTTTATTAACCTTAAATGTTTTTCTACCTTTTAAAGACATATGAATTTTTTAATATGTGAATTTTTCAATATTTAAATATTAAAAAAGATTGATTTTATTTGCTCACCTCGCTGTCGTTGCTGTGAAGGATCAGCTTCAGACCCGGCAGCAGATTCGGCTCCAGGTTGACGTCGCTGAGCGCCAGACGAGCCGCCGGCATGCACGCCTGGCCGCCCTGCCAGCCGCCCTTCCCCGCGATGGGGAAGATGCCGCCGATGTGCAGCTCATCGGGTCGGCCGCCGTTCGTCACGCCGACGCTGATGAGCACGAAGAGGAGAGCACAGAGCAAGAATATCCAACATGGCGCCACGCCCTCACATGTCATATCCTGGGGGGGAGACAAGAGAACGGGAAGAAGAAGAAGAAGATTAAAGAATGACACTTAATAAAATGTTTCAATTCAATGCAATGCTGTAAAAATGGTTTTTTATGAATGAAATAAAATAATTTTAATGACAATGTCAACAACATATTTATTCTTAATATAATAATTATTATATTTTTATATCATTTGTCACTCAAAAGATCCCAGCAAAATAATAATTAAGCTGAAATTTTAACAGTAAGCTTCGTCAGCCATAAAAAGCCCACCCAACAACAACAACAACAACACTGCATTGTGTAGTTTTACTTTCATTTTCGAGTTATTTGTGAATTTTGTCTGCTTTTTCCTCTGATTTTCGTATTTAAAGAAATTAAAAGTTACTCATGCGTGGTTCACCTCTCTCTGTCTCATTCTCTCTGCATCCTTCCACCTGGCATCCTTTCCCTCTCCCTCTCTTTTCCCCTGCTCTCATCTTGCATTCGTTGCATAAATTAAATTAAATATCATGGATGATCATCAAATGAAAAGCAAACACAAAGTATTTGTGTTTAAACTGCATTAAAGTTGATTCATAATGACAAAAAATTCACATCAGCAAAAATAAACATCGGAAAATCGAATTTAGCAAAAATCAAGCAACTCAACGAAATTCTGTTTAACAAAAACTGCATTTATAGTAATTTAATATGTAAATGATATATTATATTTTTATTCATTTATTTTTGTTGTTGTCTTATAATGCCATCAAATTGCTTATTAATTACTGTTGATGTTTTCCTGTAATCAGAGGAAATCATCCATCCATCCATCATCCATCATCCTTTCTATGGTTATAAATACGTTAATTAAATGAAATTTAAATTATTATAACGGGTTTTCCAATAAGAGGTGTAATTTTGAATAGCTATGGTCCTGTAAGATAGTCGTGGTGGCCATTTGGCTGATGTTGTTTTTCATTATTAACGGCATATCTTTCTCTTTATTACGAAATAAACATGCAATAATTTATTTCAAAAAATGGCATTTTTCTTTGAATATCGAAATTACACCTCTTATTGGAAATCCCTATATTATATAATAAATAATACTATTTTAAAGTAAACTTTATTTTATCATCATTATTTTTACTCTTTTACTTTATTATTCTTTGTTTTTATGTGATTTTATCTTCATTCCGCTGAATGTTTTAATTAATTTCCGTTCTGAGAAGCTTCGTCGCTTTTTCCCTGTCCTCGTGAAGCTTTTTTTGTCTTTTCGCAGGCGTCGGAAGCTTCGTTGGGCGTCATGCGTCGTGTGTCTGTAATCGCCACTGTAATGGATGTAAGCAGGCATTAAAACGCGTTGCTTGACTTCTGGAGGCTGACTCCTTCCGTTAGCGATCCATTCAGCCATCCTTTCACTCATCCATCCATTAATCCATCCGTCCTTTCATTCAGCCATCCTTCCCCTCATTCATCCATCCTTCCTTCCATCCATCCACCCCCTTCTTTCATTCCTCCCTTCGTCCGTCCACTCAACCATCCACACTTTCAACTCAACGTTGAAATTTCTATTAATTCACACAGAATTCTCACGTGAGTCCTTAAAAAGAGGGAAGGAGGAAGTAAAAAGGACATTTTATTGCCTTTCTTTCATTTATTTCTTTTTTTGATTTGTATTTCACGCCTGTTTTTTCCGTTTGGGGGGATTTTCTTCGATTTTTTCATGGCTTTTCTTTTGAATACATTTTCTTGTGATTTTTCTTAGATTTGCTTGCTTTTATTCTGTGTTTCTGTGTACTTTTCTTTTATCTTTTGTCACTATTTTTATTTTCCTTTAATTTTTTTTTTCATATTTCTTTTTCTTTTTTTTATATTTCTTTTATTCTTTTTTCTCTTTTATATAAGTTTTTCATTCTTCATTCTTTTAAATAGTGTCCTCATTTAATTTGAATTAAATGTTATTTCAAGGACATCGCTTTGAGGTGTTGCCATTAAAGGACAGAATGAACCAAGGAGAAAACAATTTAATACAAGGCTTTAAAGCTTTCACTGATTGAGTATAAGTTAAAAAATATTTATTGATTATTGAACAAAAATTATATGAAAATTATAATAAAGAGGTCAGTAAAGTCATCTACAACAACAACGAGTAGCCATGAAGTTTCGATTGTAAAATAAAATAAAATAAAATCGCCATGAAATCGATTGTTGTTGAATTTTTATTACATTCTTATTTTTAATGGATTTTTTATTGGATTCAATTCGGTTGTTTGACAGCACAAAATTAACAGCAACTCATTTAAGAAAAACTCGTCGTTAATAAAAAATCAAAGCACTCTAAAAGACATCAAGTTTAAAGTAACAAAAGTTTGTGCAGAGAATAAATAAATAATAATAAAAAACACAAAACAAGAGTTCAGAGTTCAATAAAACTTGACTTTGACAGTCGAAAATCAACCTGCTTCGGTAGCAGCAGCCAAAAGGATCTCCAAGGATATCGAGGACTAAGTTTGAGAGTACAACAACAACCATAATAACAACAACAACAGAACATGAAATAACTTGAAAAAAACAATAAAAACATTAAAGAAATAGCAATCTGAAGAGGAAAAAACAAAAAATGTTCCCCCCATGAAACCAGAAAGAAAAAAAAACGTATGAACGAATACAAGAAGAAGAAGAAGAAGAAAATAGAAACTCAAGTAAAGAAAATAAGAGAATAAAATCACCATCACCACAAAAAAACAAAAAAATAACCACAAAGAAAAACTATAAAAATCGAAAAAATAAAACGAAAATAAAAGCAAACAAATTAGAGTGAACAACAATAATAACAACAACAACAAAAACAACAACAACAACAACAACAGCAAAAATGAGGCAATCAATAAGAACAATGAACAAGAACATAATAAAAAATAAGAGATGAGAAAAAAACCCCAGCAAAGAAAAAATATTTGAAAAATATGGAAAAGAATAAAGAGAAAATAAATAAAAAAAGGAACAGAAAAACCGAATAACAATAAATATAAAAATAAAATTCGCATCGCAGACGAAAGCAATATAAAAAGTCGCTTGGTACATTTTGAAAAACAAGAAAACAGAATCACTTAATCTGTCTCTATTCTGTCTCCCCGCCTCCATGTCTGTCCCTATGCCACCTTCCCCCACCCTCCTTCCCTTCCCTGACTTTGTACCCATTCCACGCTTTTTTGTCCCGTCGTCGCTTGATTCTGAACAGAGTTCAACTTAAATCAGAGTCAAGAACAATAACAATAAAAACAACGACATCATATACAACATCATTATCATCATCATTATCGGCTAAATGTGAATGACCTAGTATATTACTAAAAGAAGAAGAAGAAGAAGCAGAGGATGCAAACTTAACCGAAAGCGTTAACGTATAAAAACCACGACGAATGTGATCGAAATTTCAATACAAACGGAAGGGAAGAAAGCCACGAAAAACGAATCCGCCGTCTTCACGAAATACAAATGAAGCAGAGAGTGAATTAAAGCGTCTACTTGTTATGACTTTTCTCCTCTTCTTCTTCGGTTTCCTTTCGCTTTTCTTGAGCTTTAAGAAAATTCGAAGCGTCAACATTTAAGTTTGTCCATTCATTCATTCAACTCTGCTGCATCACATGAAAAATCGAGCCTCGGGCACAACGGACGCCATCCAAACAAACACTGTGATTGTGAACACAGACACAGAGAGAGAGAGAGAGAGAGAGCGAGAGAGAGAGAGAGAGAAAGAGAGTGAGACAGAGAGAGAGTGAGAGCGAAAGGGATTGAGTGGACAAGCACACATTTACACTGACAGCAGCAGACGAACCTGCATAAAAACACAAAAAAGCACAACCGACCAGAGAACAAACAAGAAGAAAAACGTCGTGAAGGGTGGGGAACCCCTGAAGGGCGATCCTTGCAAATTGACAATTAAAGACAATTTATATTACGAGAAACTTAATTGAAAAATTGAATGAAATCTAAAGCAAAACACAGGAATTATTCAACACTTTTTGAAAACTTCGAGTGATTATTATTAATTTACTTAATAGCGAAATAAAAGAATTTTCAAGAATAATAAAAAAATAAAAATTGTCGTTGGTACTTATAAACACCCACCCCCTTCTTCCCCCTCCTCGGGGCCTCCTGCTCACAATCATTCTACAAGACAACGAGTAGCAGAAGTGTTAATAATAATAACAACAAGCAACAAGAATATAATCAACACTTATAATAGTATTAATAATAGAAACCGCAACAAAGAGCAACGAAAAGAAAACAGGAAGAAAAAAACAAGTATTAAAGAAGAAGCAGAAATAAAGTTCTGCAAAAAACAAAAAGACAATAACAACGAACAAAAGCGTAAAAGCCACATAAACAACAACAACAACAACACCCGAAACAAGGAAATTGAGTGCAACAACAACAAAAACAACAACCAAAACAAGGAAATTGAGTGCAACAACAACAACAAACGGGACTAAATAAAAGGAGAAGAAGAAGAAAAAGTAGAAAAGAAGAAGAAGAAGAAGAACAACTCAGCAACAAGCCAAATTCAACATCAGAGAATATAATTAAAAATACAGCATCAACAAAGATAGTTCGCGGTAGTAAATACAACAAATAATATTAACAACAACATAAAACAAAGAAGTAAAACAAAAGCAGAAAACAAAAGAGTACAACAACAACAAAATATACGATAGTAAGAAGAATAAACTGAGGAAAGACTGAAAGGAAGCCCACTAAAAGTAAGGAAAACTTTTTAGAGTTGAAGAGAAAAGCACTGAAAATGGAATGAAGACGGTGGGGGAGGAGAAGAAGAAGAAGACAGCGAAGAAAAAGAAGAGTGACGAGAAGAAGAGAGGAAGGAGAACCATGAAAGAGGGAGAGAGGGGAAGAGATCACAGGAAGTGCAGCTCTCGTCGTCATCTTGTCTATTAAATTGGATTTCTTTCATCCGTTATGGTCGCTGTTGTTGTTGTTATTTTATTATTTCCGTATCTGTCTATCTATCCGTCTGTGTGTCTATCTGTCTGTCTGTCTTTCGCGTTGGTCTGCCTGTGGGTCTGCTTGTCTGTGTTTGTGTCTTGCGAAAGGTGTTGAGACGGTACCCGGTTATTGCATCAAATGGATATCCTGCGGCAACACAACTACAACAACAACCAAAACAACAACAATAACAATTGGAATAACAACAAGAAACTTCTGCGAATAGCAACAACAGAAATAACAACAACAACGCCACAGACTATGATGGCGTCTCTGAATAACAAAGAAAACCCCCACAAAATTCGGTCTGTCCATCCGTCTGTCTGTCTGTCTGCCCATCTCTCTGCTCACCTGCGTTGGAAGACACTAAAAATGTGTGTCCAGATGAATACAAGAGAGCGTGTGTGTATGTGTGCCGGTGTTTTCATTGAGTGGATTCTCTTTTCTCCACGTGAAGACAACAGAATCAATAATGAACGACGTTTGCAACACCAACGCGTTGCTTGTGTTGTTGTTGTTGATGTTGTTGTTGTTGTTGTTGCTCTAATCAAATTGATTGCCATTAAAGTTAGTTTAAGTGGGCGGGGTGGCGGGGTGGATGTTGTGAATCTTTTAAAAAGTATGCAGTTCAGTCTGACCGCCTCTTCACTTTCTGTCTCACTCTCTCTCTCTCTTGCTTCCCAAAAGAAGAGGGAAAAAGCGTCCCATTAAACGGAAACAAACATAATAAAACTCACGCGTGTTGAGTTTTCTTGCGATGAGGATTAATTAATTTAATACAAGGATCAAAACGTCGAATTACTGAGATTTTCTAATTTTTTATCTTATTCAGTGTTCGTTCAGGTCACACGTCACCAGACAATTTCTTCAATCGAAGGAAGCTTTGCAGAAACTTTTGAAAGAGAGATTCGAAAACTTCGAAAACATGATAGAATAGTTTTGAAACTTTTTCTCGTTAGACTGTTTTTTCTTTCTTCTTGGGATCGAAATGAAAACCGGTTTCAGACGATTTTTAATCTTGTTGAGAACGAGAATGAGGAATTCAAAAATTTTTTCCACAGATCAGAAGCAGGATCCTCTTTCATTATCTTAATCTACACCGTCCCTCCTTCCCTCCAGCCCTCACGACATCATCCAACATCATTTCCATTTAATGTATTTAAATCACTACAAACAACAAAAACAACATCAGAGCAATAATATTATGATATCGTATATTATAAAAGAACTTAAAAAATTTACTCTTGTACAGAAATTTTATGTGTCAGCAGCATTTAGGTTTTTAATTCATATAAAAAAACGTGTAACCGGGTGTGAGTGCGAGTGAATAAGAAAGACAGCCAGAGACGGAGGGACAGAGGGAGGTGCAAAAGGGAGCCAAAGAGGGAGCACTGTTTTTTGTTGTTGTTCTTTCATCTTCGTTAGCATTAAAATTACATGTTAAGCACAAGAAAAACCACAGTTAAAAGTGATGTAGAACAACAACAACAACAGCTGATAAAGAACTGTTATGACAACAACAACAGCAGCAACAACTAAATATCAGCACAACAACAACAACGACGACGTTGTACATAACTGTCGTTTCTGTCGCTGCCGTCGTCGTTTATGATGAGTTACAAACATGCAATAATGACACACGCACACACACACACACACACACACACACATGCGGTGCCTTCTGACTGTGTTTCTATGTTGCGCCTTTCGGAATTTATGCCGGCGCAACCGGAAGGAATTTCTTGGCATTCATGCTTACAACAACAGAAACAACAACAATAACACCTACAACAACAATCATAACAGAAGGGAAGAAAAAGAAAACACAACAACAACAAAAAAGATACCAACAAAGACGTGAACACCATCAGCAAAACGATTAAAAAAAACTAGAAAAATAATAAAAAAAAAAATGAGAAATTGAAGGAGGGGTAGAAAGAGGGGAGCACTGCTGGCAGCGGTGTCAGTGACTGGTCCAGAGTGTCGACGCAGCGTCAGCAGAAGCAGAGAAAAGAAAGCAGCGAAATGAAATGAAAATCAGGACAAACGATAAAAACGAGGTTAAGAAAATAACTGTCAATTCAAGTTGGCAACGCGTTGACAGAGAGTAAGAGAAGAGAAGACAAAGAGGGAGAGAGAGAGAGAGTGAGAGAGAGCGATTATTGCTTTTATTGCCCCCGATTTAATTGAATTTTTTTCAAATCAATAAAAAACTCAACATTTTCGGCATTAAAAAAATCACATTAAAAACTTAAATTAACGAGATTTGGATGAATTGCATTTAAATTGAAATTAAATTGAAATTTTTTATTTTAATTATTTCTTGTTTTATTTTAATTTACACATTCTTTTTTTATTATTGATATTCAGTCCTTTTTTCCTTTATGAAGCAGAATATCCAGATTCTTGTTGTTTTTGCTTTTTAACTTTCTGTTGCATGTGCTTCACAGCTGTCATCCCATCACCCTCCCCCCCTCCTCAGACGACTCAACACATTTTATTGTTGTTTTTCATAACTTGAGATTATATTTTAATTTCCTTTGCGTTTTGTTATTGTATTCCGTTTTCTTTATTGAATTGTCAACTGAGCCACGTGCGATGAGGATTTTTTTCATTTATTTTATCTTTCACTGCTACTCGAGTGACAGCTACTTTGACAGCTCAGCTGACAGCAGTCAACTTTTATCAATATTCCACCGGGAAAATTTGACGTGTTTGTGGATCAATCATTCGAAAGTCCAAAAGCGATGCATTGCGAGAAACTTCTTTTCTATTCTTCTTTTTTTTTTTCTTGTCATCTTGTCTGCTCATCTCTTGCTATTCACATCTCTTTCTCATTTCCTCTCTTTTCATCGCTTTTGATTTCCTTTTCTTTTGAAGCAGAACAGAAAAGAACAGAAAATCGCTTTTTAATAATTCCATTAAATTAACCACACTTAAAATAACGGTAATAAAAACTACTGCGGAACAACAAAAACAACACGATTACCGCGTTTAACGGTAACATCATCATCTGTTTCTCATCCTTTTTTCCTCAAGCTTCTGACAAGTGTTTGAATTTATTTAGAAAATGCAAAGAAAAAACGTATTGCGGAAAAATTGCAATTAAAAGGAAAGGAAAGGACATGAAATTTATATAGTTTTTAATCCCTTTCAAATCCATTCATTGACAGCCACAAAAAACCGTCTACGAGTCTCGTAATTCTATTATTAAAACCACAATTTTTATAGCATTTTTGTTTAAGTAGAAAAACCATTAAAAGTGCTAGAATCCTGGAAAAGAGTCTGAGAGAAAAGAGAAGAACAGACACACTCAGAGAGAGAGAGAGAAGATAAACATTTAAACAGTGTTTAAAATGTGTTTCCTTAAAAACTGTCTCCCGCAAGTATGGAAAACTTTTCTTCCTTCTCTTTTTACGCGGAAAACACTGAAAAATTTCGTGAACAAAGAAAAAACGTGAGGAGCTGAGAAAAATAGCACTCGACCGCGGAAGCACTTAAAACTTTCACTTCACCGCACACGAACTTCAATCAAGCCAGAGAATCAGCCATCCATCCATCCGCTCAACCATCCATCCATCCATCCACCCATTCAACCATCCATCCACCCATTCAACCATCCACTCATTCAGCCATCCATCCATCCATCCATCCGTCAATCCATCAATCCATCCATTCTGCTCAAATTTCAGCGATGTTATTCTACTCTAATGGATCTGATTCTTATTTTCGGCGAACACAAAACAAAAGAACGAAGAATTCTCTAAAAACGAAAAAACAGTGAAGAAGAAAACAAATTTAAAAAAGTAATCTTTGAGAAAACTGTCTCCAACTCAGAGAGTGGAAAGTGTAAAAGGGAAGGCATCATAACGGAAGAGGAGAAAAGAGAAAAATAAATACAGAAAAAGCAAGATTAAGGAATATATTGAAAGATAGAGACACCGAAATGAATAGAGCGGGACTGAGAGAGGGAGAGAGACAGAAAACAATTAAGCATAAAGCTGTATTGCAACGATATTAATTCACAAATCGTGGATTGCCAGCAAAAAGGAAATAACATTAAGCATCATGTTGCAAGAATTACGTTATTTAGCATCATGTTGCAAGAATTACGTTGTTTAGCGTCATGTTGCAGCATCAAATTTCAGCATAAAAACGTATCGCATCTGAAAAAAGAAAACTTGAAGTGCGATTTTTAATCAAATCCTCTCACTACGGCTTCAGTTTACTTCCGGTTGCTTTGTTTTCATTTCCTGGTTGTTGTGTTTGGGTTTTTTTTCAAGAATTTCAATTTTATTCCCAAAATTTTCACTTCTGCTTTTGCTCTGCTTTTTGTTTTGTTTTCTTTTTTGCGTTTTTCCCACCTGTTTTTGGAGCTACGGTGGATTTTTCGGTGTTTGTCTGGCTGTTGTTGTTGTTGTATTTTCTGCTTCGTCTAAAAATGTGTTGAGTTTGGTTTTTCGATTGCAATTCATTACCTGCTGCTGTTGTTCTTGCTTCTGCTTCTGTTGTTGTTGTTTTTAAGTCTGGCAGATGTTATTTCTGACTTCGAATTGAGTAGCTGCTGATTCTTCTTCTTCTTCTGCTCCTTCTTCCTCTTCCTCATTTTATGCTGCTCTTGATTAAATTTATTGGAGTGAAGCAACAACAGCAGCAACAAATGCAACAGCAACAACAACAACAAACTGAACAACGGTAAACCTCGGTAACTGTTACCCTTTCCTGTTTTTGTTGTTGTTGTTATCCTTGTTAACCGATTTATTTAGTCAAAAGCTTTGAATTCATAAAAAGTGCAGCTGAATCATTATAAAAACTGCGAGCAACAAATAAAAACGGAACAACAACAAAAATTGAAATCTCTCACCGTCATCATCATGGTGAATCCTTTTGATGTGTCTGTCTCGCTTTCTCCCGCTCTCTCTTTTGTTTTTGCTTGCCACCATTTTTAGAATTTAGAGCTTGGAGCTGTTAATATTTTTTTACTGTTATTATTATCTTCTCTTTCCTGTTTTTCTTTTTCTTTTTTTTTCTTTTTCTTTTTTTTTCTTTTCTCTTTTAGACGGTTGCTTGTTGTTCTGCGCTTTGTTGTGGTTTTTCTTCCACTCGTCAATGATTCAGGATAATTTTATTTAATGGTTTGAGATAATTAAATGTAGCAAATGAATGAATGAATGGATGAGTGAGTGAGTCAATAAAAGAACGAATTCAGGAGTCAAGTGAAAATAAATGCATGATAATGAATTTAAATCGTAACAAATAAGATTAAAAGTCAAGTTAAATCAAGAATTAAAAGGTATAAAAAGAAAGAGAGAGGGGAGAGAGGGGGGAGGGAAACGGGAGAATAGAAGAACAATTAGAATAGAAGAAAAGAAGAACAGAGACAGCGATAAACCGGGAAGAGCAGAGGTACAGAGAGGTGAAGACAAGGAAAACTTAAGAACGACGATTATTTGTGCCCCACTTTCTTCTGTTGTTGTTGGTATCCGTGTTGTAAATATTTCAGGAAATTCATAAAGTTGTAGCCACTTGTTGTTGTAATTGTTGTTATGATTCCTGTTGTTGTTGTTTCTATTCTTCATCTGTGTCAAAGGCGAAGAAAGTCGAAACCGAAAAACTTTCCATTTTCACGAAAACAATTCTGAAAACAATGCTGTAAATTGCATCCAAGAAGCAGGAGGGGAGGAGGATGAAGAAGAAGAAGAAGACGACAAAAATAACCTTTTAAAAGAATTCCTCAAAACAAAAGAACAACAAGCAAACTTCGATATTTTTCACTTGTTTCTTTTTTTAAAATTTTATTTTATTTTTGTTTCTATTTATTTTGCTTTTATATTCTTAAACATTTTTAAGTTATTTAACAATTTCATTTTGGTGTCTTTTTTACAGTTTTATACTCTACGCAAGTTTGTTGTTTTAAATGGGCGAAAAGGGAGGCGGGGGGGGGGGGGGAAACCACCAGAAACTTAAAATCCACATCGTTAAGATCTCTGAAATCTCGTTTTCTGAATGGTCTCTAATGGTAGATTAAATGGTGATGGTATATTATGAAGGTCCATTATAATCTCCGGTGGACAGATGGACGCTCTATAGTACTAAAAGTGCCTGATCTATAAACGTCTCTGATCTGCGAATTTCTTGATATGATATTTCATAAAAGAAAGTTGTTTATCCTGTTATTTAACACTCTTACTTGTTTTATTACATTTTATTTTATTATTAATGATTTTCTCGCTAATATTTAAGCTGTTTGGCTCTCTAATCTTCTTATTTTTACTCCCGTACTTCTTCTTCGTGTTTTTCTTATTTTGCTCTCTCATGTTGTGTTTAATCTCTTATATTTAATAAATTTTTGCTATTAATTTTAATGTTTCAGCTGCTCACTTACTTTTATGGTATTTTAAGCTTAAAAATAAGCCTAAAAGTATGCTTCATTTAATGAAAAAGACACTTGATCCACTACGAGTATGTCGAAACTTTGATGATAATTAATACAATGATGATGATGTTTATTATGATGACAATGATGACACAAATAATTAAATCATCATCATCGGTTTACTTACTTTTTTGAAATCGTTCAAACGTATATTGAAACGGGGCGAATTACGAGGCGTGGCGCTGGCTGATTGCTAGAAGAGGCTCACTTCTGAACAACGGAAAAGCGGAAGTTCCGCCCGAAACAGTTTCCGTTTCCGTAGTAGAGTACAAGAAACGCACACAAAACAAAAACAAATTCGAGAATTTTTTTTGGTGTTTCGTTGCTTAATTTTGCGATTTATCGCGGATTTCTTTTGTGATTTTTTAGCAACTGATTTGAAATCTCTTTCTATTTTAATTTCTCTTGGATTTTTTTGAAATTTTTTTTCGATATTTTATAACTTTTTCTTATTTTTTCCCGATTTTTTTCCGTATTTTTTCTTTATTCAAATTTTGGTATCTTCGCAATCATTATTAATACTTTCTTTTCATTGCTAAATTATTAATCATTTCGTTTAATTTAACTTCAATTCATTTCATTGAATGTTTTTCGCATCAATTAAATTTTAATCTTATTTAAATTTAAAAGCTTTTCATTAAAGTTAAGTTTTTATTCTTGGTTTTTTCGTTTTTTCCACATCGAGTTCGTTACACTTCATTGAGAATAACTGTAAATCACACGTGACAAATCAGCGAACCATTAAAATTTATGAGTAGTAATTTTGAGTGAGTGAATGTGTGTGTGTCGTTTGTGCGTGTGTGTGTGTCGTTTGTGCGTGTGTGTGTGTGTGTGTGTGCGTGTGATTTTCTTTTCTATGATCGATCAAAATTGATTCATGTAACGTTTGAAGAAGTGTCACCGGATGTCACCGGAAGTGTTACGCTTCTGACATTACAAGGTTATTGCGATTATTTTCCTTAATTTATGCGTTTAGCTGACTTATTCGCTTTTTCGTCTTCCTTTAAGGATTATTAAAGTCAGACACACACACACATACATCAAAGGTGTGGCATGGTTGTAAATACATTCTATATTTACGATTGTTTAATATTATTTTCGCCGTCGGTTGCTCGGTTAGTTTAGTTGACAAATTTTAATAGAAGATGAAAAAAACTGAATGAATAGCAACTAATTATATTAAATAAATAAAATTTCATTGATGATGTTTATTTTTTATTTTATATTATATTTAAAATCTTTTTTTATCGTTTTTTCTGTGTTGATGCTGCTTTAATTTGCTGCTAAACACTCACAAACACACACGCGAAACCATCTGAAGACGCAGAAGAAAAAGAAGAAGAAACACTCAGCAGCATCAGTTCACAGTATCGACGACCAGCAACAAGAACAACTACAACAACAACAACAATAAAAGTTACTCGCTTAACGTTAATTTTGAACGCATCCTTCGTTATTGCTGTTGTTTTTGTTGTTGCAGTATTATGCTGGGTGTTGATTTTCGTGTTGTTGTTTTATTTTTTTTTCATAACGACGACGCACAACGTCGAATTTAGAATTTGACGACCCTGCTTAGTTTGCGAGCAGAGCAGAGCAGAAGTGTGTATGTGTGTGTTTGTGTGGGTGGATGGCTGAATGTGTGCATGTGTATTACGTGTCTGGTTGCGTGTGTGTTTGTGTGCGTGTGCATCGCTGAACTGTTGTTTTTTTTTGTGGTGCTTTTCTTGTAAATCTTCTGTGGGGCGGTTTGCATTTTTTTCCGTTTTCTTTCGATTTCACTTTAAAACCCGTGGGATTTAATTTTTTATAAAACCAACTTGGATTCATTTATTTTTTTTACCGATTTTCTTTTTTTGTAGTTTGTTTTCACTTTCAACCTTTTCACTTTTCTTTCTTTCTTTTTTTTTTTGCAACTTTTCTACTACAGGTTTTCTTTTTTGATGTTGGTGTCCTTTTTTTGCAGCTGTTCACGTTTTGGGTTGACTTCTGTGGTCGCGTTCGCTTCAGTTTTGATGTTCCCGAAGTTGACCCGACGATTGGAACTCGATGACTGACGTTTGGCTCCGAAAAACTTATCCAGCTCTGTGCCGGAAAAATCCTTCAGCTTTCAGTTCCATGTACAAATGTGTGTGTGTATCTTTATGTGTGTATGTGTGTGTGTTTATGTGTGTCACTTCGTGCGTGTTGCTCACACAATTGTTCGAAAAAGCTTCAGCACCATCCTTCCAAAGCTGTTCCAGTTTCCAGCAGGTGCAAATTTGTTCCAGTTTTTGTTGTTAGCTAACTCGTTGTTGTTATTATTGTTGTTGTTGTTGTTGTTGCTATTGTTGTTGGCAGTGATAAGAGGTATACAAATATGGGTGAAAGCTTTGTGACACTTTCTATTCTGCCGCTCTTCTCTCCCGGCAGACTTAAGCTTTCACTCTCTGGCTCTCTCCTTCTCGCTCCCTCTTTCTCTTTGCTTGTATATTGATCTCTCTCACTGTATTTCTTTCTTTCTCTCTTCGGAGTACATTTTAATAGCGCGTCCTTGAATTACAGTGGTTGCTTAACTTTTTGAATAACATTTTGCTGTTGTTGTTCTATTTTTTGTTATTGTTGTTATTATTGTTACTCTTACAATTCCTTCCTCACCTGGCAACACTACTGCTTGACCGGCTTTTTTGTGTACTCTCTGTCTCTCTCTCGCTTTTTCCCCTCCTATCTTTGTGCACCAGTCTTCCTTGAATCCCTTCTCTTTCACTATTCTCTCTATTCTAGTTTCTAGAGTTGCCCCGAGAATAAACATACATAATTTCTCGTCTAATTTTCTGAAATGTTTTTTACTTTTAGTCCTTAATTTTATACTTATTCGTTACTCTTATATTTTTCTTTACTTTTTATATTTCTGTGATATTTCTTAAAATTTTGATAATTTATAAATTATATTACATTTTATGTTAAGAATGAGATAGGAAAAACCAATTGGTACAGTTTAATAATTAGACAAATCTTGTTGCCTTGATCGGACATAGAGTGTTCATCTGTGACTTTCCAACATCTCACAAAGTTTCTGACGTAGTTAAAGATGATTAACATCGTTGCATTGTTTCGATATTCGGCATCCGAGTTCGGTAAAGCGGAAGAGGTGGTGAAAATCGTCCTGCGAATTCAGGGAATATCCAAAAACGCTCTACATTCCTCGTAAAAGAATGCTTCTTGTCTTCCGGCATTGCGTGTATTCCAATTGGTACAAAGATTCAAAAGATTCTATAAATGTTTTGTGCCATCGAATTCGTCTTCAACTGCAGAGCTGGTAACTGGCCGTTTCCGTCCATGCCTTGCTTTTCTTTTGTTTTCATCTAAAGTTCATAAAATATATGGTACATACAATAATAAAATATATTTGAACTCTTTGCGGGAGAGGGAGGAATATACAAGGGAAATGTAGGTTTTATGCAGTGGCGTAGCGTGAATTTCTGACACCCGTTGGATATATTCCCCACGCTACGCCACTGGTTTTATGCAGTCTTAAAGTACCTTTTGTTTCTAGATGCTCTTCGGTTTCCATGTTTTCTGAAGTTGCTGCCTTTGGAACTCGTTTAGCCTTGGAACCACCTCGTGTTTTTTTCACCGTGGTTTCGTCAAGTTGGCGCTCCATTTCATCTGTAATAGAATAACCGCGTAAACATTTTTTCATTAAATACGAGCTGTATTTGTATACTTACAGGCACGTAAGCCAAGATCCTTACGTAAAATTTTCCACGTAGTCGAAGTACAAAGGCCAACAAGTTGAGAACGATGACGACGAATCGACATTTCGGCGTCTTCTGCAACACTTCGCGCTACAGTAGCAATATTCTCTTCGGTTCACACATTTCTTTGTCGTGTTGAAGGTTTTGAATCGAGAAGAGTAAAATTAGTGCGAAAACGATGAAGAACTCCACGAATTGCTTGCTCACTGGGCCGGTTATGATGACCGTGAAGTGGACGAAGTACTCTGTGAACTTGGCGAACCGATTTATTTTTTTCAAAGTAAATTTACACAATTTAGAAGCGTTGTTCTGGCGTTAAACAGTTAATGATGACTTGCCGAAACTTACTGAACAGAGACGTCAACACAATTCGACATTCTCAGCTGTCGAACCATAGTTATCGATATCGATAGTTCTCATGCAGCTAAAAAAACATACTTTATTATTAATAATTAATTAATAATTTGCATTAATTATTTTAATAGGATTTTTAGTAGGAATATTTATCGACACTCTTGCCAATTTTGTTGTTTTAGTTTCTTATGCTTATTACAACAACTCTTATGTTTGCTCTCGTATGGTTATTGAGTTATAGTTCGTCGAAGTTTGATATTCTTATCACTATGTCTGCTAACCTATTAAAGATATCCGGATAGGATGGGTACCGTTATAAAGAAATTTAAATACCCGTTGTGTAATATATAATTTTGTCAAGCACCCACCACTTCTGGAGAAGTGACTTCCATTTATCAATAGAAATGAATTTCTAAAGAAAATGTCAATGGATATATTGCACTCTGAAAGCTTGCTTCATTTGATCTTTCAATTATACAGAAAAACTGCGGTGCTGCAGTTTCAGATTACAATAAATACGCTTATTTTTAAGGAAACAGAAATTCACACTTTATTTGAAGCACTCTCGATAAACAACAAAATACATTTAGAAATAAAAAATGTTTGAATTATTTTCTCAGAAAAATATAAACAACATATTTAAATAAAGTATTTAGCAAAATACATACAATGCTACTGATAAATATGTATCGGGTATGTATGTAGAAGCAGAGAGATACGAAACAAAAAAACTAATTTATATAAAAACGCCGAAAATTTAAAAACGTTTGATTATTTTTAACGTTTAAACATATTTTTAGTAAAATGGAAATAATGTTGGACAAATTTCAAATAATCCTTAAAACAGAAAACACTTAAATCCGTGGTTTTATCCAGAATCCTGAAACATGTTGAAATAATGCTTTGTCGAGCGATGTGTATTTATAAGTTCAGAAAGAGTGTAATCGGACAATGGTCACTGCCTCTGCACTGCGAGCGAATACAACTTTCAACGACACGATTAATAAAACGCTCCGATACCAAAAAGTAGTCCAGGCGCCAGCCGACGTTGCGCGAACGCGCATTCCCCATATATGTCCAGAAAGTGTAGGCGCCAGTGCGGTCGGGATGGAAATGCCTGAATGTGTCCACGAAACCCAGCTCCAACAGTTCGGTCATCTTTTCGCGCTCTTCCTTGGTGAAGCCGGCATTGCGTGTATTCGTCTTCGGATTGGCCAAATCGATTTCCTGGTGAGAAACGTTCATGTCTCCGCAAATAATCACCGGCTTGCGGGCGTCCAACTGCTTCACGAAAACTTGGAATAGTTTTTCCCAACGCATCCGTGCTTCCAGATTGACCAAATTACGTCCAGAATTCGGTACATAAGCACAAACTAAAAAGAACTTCTCATATTCCGCGGTGATGATGCGACCGGCTGCATCGAACTCCGGATTTCCAATACCGTATTCGACATGGATGGGCATTATCTTGGAATAGATAGCGACACCTGCATAACCGCCGGGCTTACAAAGCCAATACGGATGGTAGCCGGGTATACGAGCGGCTTCTTCTGGCATTTGCTCAGTGACACATTTGGTCTCCTTCAAAGAAATATATTTGTTCCGTTATTAAGAGAAGGGAAATGTAATTATATAATATAATTCTGTACAAATTTATTTACCTGCAAACAGAATATATCGGGTTCTTCATAATCCAAAATTTTCAATCCTTCTTTCTTCAGCCATGAACGCAGGCCAGCCACATTCCAACTACTGATTTTAAAATTAAACCTTTTGTCTGTACCACCAGCGTCACCTTCCAGCGGAGGCAATTCGAAGTCCGCTTTATTGTAATTTGTGTCTGTGCTATTGAGTGGCGCTGCTTTCTTACTCTTTGAAGCTGTAAATTCAAAAGTTACTTTAAGATAATGTTTATGAAAAGCAAGATTCTACAAACGTTTTGTGCCATCGACTTCGTCTTCAACTGCAGAGCTGGCAACTGGCCGCTTTCGTCCTCGCGTTGCGGTTTTTTTCTTTTCATCTACAGTTCATAAAATATATGGTACATACAATAAATTAAATAAATAAAATATAGTTTAACTCTTTGCATCACAAGAGGGAGGGGTCGAATATACAAAGGAAAGAGAGTATGTAGAGTATAGTCTAAAAGTACCTTTTGTTTCTGGTAGCTCTTCGGTTTCCATGTTTTCTGAAGTAGTTGCCTTTGGAACTCGTTTAGCCTTGGAACCACCTCGTTTTTTCTTCACCGGGGTTTCGTCAAGTGGGCTCTCCATTTCATCTGTAATAGAATAACCGCGTAAACATTTTTTATTAGTTAGCTTTCTTTCATGTCTGTTCAGTATAGCAGATGAGCTCGACGAGACTCAAAATTTTAAGCATAGCTAGGAACCACTAATTTAGATGAAAATTTTTATTTTGTTTCTTGTTTTTAAATACTGTTTTATAAAAAATTACAGATCGTTACTTTTTATGCTACTGCCATTTAAATCGTTCGGATCTTCTTCTTCTTCGTTGTCTACCGCAGCTGCGACCGCCTTTAGTCCTCGCTTTTTGCCACGCGGTTCTGCTATGATTTCTGGTTTCTCTTCGATTGGGCTACTGTCCTGGTTGCTTGCTACCGCCTTCTTTGATTTTGATTTGGTTATTTTTTCCTTTTTCGGCTTTTCTGATAATTTTTTAGTCTTTGTTTTTTTTGGTGAAGCTTCTGCTACGACTGCTTCCACTATAGCCGCAGATTTTACTTCGGCATCTTCACCATTTAATTCTTCTGATTCGACGGCTTGCTTTTTGCCGTATGTGCGTTTTTTCGGCGGAACAGCTAAAAAATTAAGTGCCAAATTAATTGATTAATAATGGCTTAATTTTAAACTCTATTTTATTTAAAAAAACTTGCCTTTCTCTTCTTCAATAGTTGTGGGTTCTATTTTTGTGCCAAGCACGATACCCTCACTTGTAACGGGTTCCTTCTTTTTGCGCCCTTTAGAAACAGCAGCAGCTGCTTTCACAGGCGGCTCCATTACTGCAGCGAGCTCTTTTGTGTCATCCTTTTGCTCTTCTACGGTTGCTTTTGCTTTTCTGCCTTCTGGTTGTGGTGTTAATTGAATTTTTGCTGCTGCCAGTGAGGCAACCACCTTCCTACTACGACTTTTTGTAGTTTTGGAAACCTTTGCTTCGTTAGCATCCACAGTTTCTACACTGTCCCCGTTTTCAACATTAACATCCACCGTCTTTTTGCGTCCACGTCCAACCGCTGCTGTTGGAGTCAATGGGACTTTAGCCGGGTTCAAATGCAAATCCTTCTTCATTATTTTGCACAAACTTGTCGGAGACATTTCAAAGTAGTTTGCCCGGCGTCTTGCAGAGGTGCCCGGACTTTCATCAATATTATCACTCACTGCATCACTTCCTTGTTCCGTACGGGCGCCACGACCTCGGCCGGACTTCACCCTATCTGCCAGCGTATACTGATTTTCAAACTTATCCATTACACGCTGAATGATTGTTTTGTTAGGCACATTCAAACCAAAGAAATCGCGCAAATCTTTTTGCGTTTCTACGATTGAACGATTGTTTAAATAATAAGTTTTAATAACCTCAACGCGTTGCTGAGGTGTTAGTTTTTCCATAATAAACTTTATGTATGGACGTATGTTTTTCTCTTGCAATATCAATATATTTCGCAGAATGTAACCGGTATTAAAATGAAGCAATTTGATATTAAGCGAATTGCATGATGTATTAATAACTTAACCAAACAATTTATATGAAACGACTTCTCTCTACGCCGCGAGAGCAAAACAGTTGGAATGCACGACGATGCACGAAGTTTGGAACTAACTAACTTCGTCACTACGACGCTATGTTAAGTCAAATTGGTTTACCCGGATCCCCTTAAACGTAAAGGGGAAATGATACTTCGTGTAGATTCGTGTCTACGCGAGAGAGATATGCTCGCAGTTCCGTACAACTTCAATAGCAATTTTACAGGCCGGCCATTTGGCTCACAGAAAAATCGGTTCGGTTCTCAGCGTCTTTAACCATGGCATTTGGCGATATTTTCCCGCCCTTTCTTTTGTAGATTGTATGTGGATTGTGTGTGGATAGCATGGTTGCCAGTTTGTCAATTTCCTTGTCTATATGAAGGTTTTCTTGCGATTACTGTACATTTTACGGAACGGATTTACCGTTGCGAACTGTGTCTAGTTCTGCTTTTTTTGGTGTGGTTACAACATAAAAATTTCTTTCTGGCCACGCCTTTCTTATTGCTTTCTTTTTGGACTACTTTAGGATTTATCGCCCCTTGAAATTTCAGGAGTATATCCTTAAATATAAATAAATGTTGATGACATGGATACTGTTGCCTTTTAAATATCTTTCATTTATGTTAAATGATATTTTATTGAAAATTGTATAATTTTTGACAAAAACGGAAATAAAAATTGTTGTACTACTTTTGCATGAATTAATTTTTTTCTAAGTAAAATATATAATTAACCTACATAATTAATAATAAGAAAGTAGCTTAAAAGTTCTTTAGCTTTCTGAGTATTTTTTTCATCAGGATCGGTGCCGGATTTTAGAAGAAAAAGTATTTAAAACTTAAAATAACGTAAATAAAAAAGTCTTGAACATTGAAGTGCTATTGTTGCAGTTTTGGCCCTGTTGCAGTGCTATTGTTGGCCATGTTTACAATAGCAACAACAACGACTTCGTTTCCTCGTATAGTTATCTAGTTATAGGTGTTCGAAGTTTCAAATTGGTATCACTATATCTCTTTGGCACTTAAGGATATCTAGATAGAATGCCATATAGCAATTTGAAAAACCTTTTATTTATGTTATATATAATTTTATCGAAAAACTATTACTTTTGAGAAAAACAACATTTCAGAATTTTGGTGCGTTTTTCAAATTTGAAGTTCGATATAGAATTTTGCTAGAAAAGCAATTATATTTTTGCTAGAAAAATTCATTATATCTCCTATTAGTATCGTTATAAAGGAATTTAAAATAGCTTTTATTTTTCTACAGAAAACTTTTTCAAAAAATCATTACTTTTGGCGAAAACTGACTCTTTATAATTTTAGTACTTTTTTCCCCCCATTTATTAATTTCTCCCTATAAATATGTATAACTGTGCCATATATGTAATTTTCTTAATTTTAAGAATTCTGCTGTTTCGAGAAAAGAAAACGCTATTATTTTGGCATGACCACATACCATATTTTCCAAATATGAATGAAATACCCTTTAAGTACCCACACAGAAAACATATGTTATGGCCTTATTCCAAGAGTCACGACGAGGACGATGTCGGTGACTCCCTGTTTTGATTTTCGTCGAAATTGACATTTGGTAATGTCTTTGTTTTCGTAATCGAGAAAAGCACAAAAGAGACTCACCGACATCGTCCTCGTCCAATATTTTTATGCCATGAATACTATTCGCCCGTGTGGCTGCAAAGGAGTGCGAACGTGCTTGCAATGCGAGCAAGACTTTAACATCGTGAAACCAAATCTATATGAGAACTTACGTCAGTTGTCTGCATGGGTTTATTGTCCGTTTTGTGAACGTCTTTATGCTGGCTGGGAAACGCAGGAAGTTTTGTCAGAGCATCCGGATCACAAGGCAAAGCAAGGAGTTCCGTTTGCAGGTGTGCTGGTGCTGAACAACTTTCTCACTGCACTGGAGGGTCAGGATGTAATGAAGCAACTGGACGAGTTGCCCTGGACGATATCTCAAAGTGGTCGACGCAAGCAGAATTTTGGCCCTAAAACTAACTTTAAAAAACGCAAGCTCCAGAACGGTTCATTCCAAGGCTTCCCCGCTTTTACAGAATTCATACAGCAACGATTCCGGGAGAATGTGTCGCTGCTGCGTGATTTTCAGACCATCGAGCAGTGCACGCTAGAGTATGATCCGCTAAAGGGAGCCTCAATAGATCCTCACATTGATGACTGTTGGATTTGGGGAGAACGCGTAGTGACGGTTAACTGCTGTGGCGATGCCGTACTTACATTAAACGCGTATGATCCTAGCAAAGATATTCGAAAGTATAACCTAGACGTAGTTGAGCAATACAGAAATAAACTTTTGTTGCCTTGGGACAGTTCAAGCAGTTTGAATGTATTTCAAGGAAGTGCGATACGTATTCCAATGCCAAGGTATATAAACAAAATTATTATGCTATAAATTATAAGTTTTAGTAAACAGGAATTTCTTATATGTTAACGTTATTTAATGCAGTTTATCGCTGATAGTGTTGTATGGCCCACCGCGATATCAATACGAACACTCGGTATTGCGTGAAGATATTAAAGAGCGGCGCGTATGCATTGCATATCGTGAGTTCACACCCATGTATATTGATGGAGATGCGGAGGAGAAAGGAAAAGTCGTGACCAAAAATGCACAAAACTTTTGGAAACATCAGCAAGAATAATAGATCATAGAAATGTATAATAAAAAAGAATGTTAAATATGCATAATAGTTTGGGAAAATAAAAATGTAATAGTTAATAGCTTCGAGTTACATTAATATGAGCTCAAGAACAAATGTTCACACTAGGAGATTTCCAAACACTTATTAATTAGAGAACGATGTACTGCAATGAATGTCATTCTTCAAATCATACGTACCTATAATGTTCCAATAATAAGAATTAAACACGGATTTGCTAAAGTAATTCTAAATTTTCTATTTATATTGCATTTTTAGGAAAATTTTTGGTTTAAATGATAAACATGTATAATTGAAATCAGATTGTTTTCAAAGAGCATAAAAAGATATACAAAGATTATATTATATATACATATATGATAATTTTTAAATTACTTTCCAATTTACAATTTTATCTCATTTAACAGATTTGGCTCCTTTTTTACCTGATACTTCTAATCTGTTGTAATGTATTCCTCCTCTTCTTGTACTTCAAACCACTCGTAATTTTCTTCCTCCACTACTTGCGGTGTCTCCTCCTCCGGCTGAGGCGGATTTTCAATGTCAACCGAGCCACGAGGTCGATAATCTAAAAGTGCCACTTGTGCTGGTAACTTAACGCCGTGTACCCGTTTAATATGACTACGCAGATTACTGTGTGTACTCAGCTCCTTGCTGCAGATGGCGCACTTGTGCACGGTGTGAGCGCTGCGGATATGCTCGAACAAATCCGTGGACTGGTTAAAAGACTGCGTGCAATATTTGCACACATGATGCTTGCGTACATGCGTCATTAGGAAATGAGCTGCGGAGAAGGCTTGTGGGCAGTATTTGCAGACATAGACTGCTTGCGGATTCTCACCGGGCTCACCGCTTATCGAACTCTCCGTAATCGTGTCATTCTCGTTGACATGCAGCTCATTGCCATGGGCCTCTATTTCCACTGCTGCGTAATCCATGGTGCGCAGCTCATTACCTGCCATTGGATTGTCGGCTTCAGTCTGTTGCTCTTCTGGATCCACCAACGATTCTATATGCGAACTCGAGGGTATGAATTGCGTGACTACGAACGAACCGTGCTGTAAATTTAGTTTTTCACGATCGCGCTTTTTCAAGCGTTTTTGAGGAGTAGGCGTTCCAGTCGGAGTGGATAGCACGCTTTCCTCACATGCAGTTGAACGATTTGCATTTGCCAGTATTTGCGAAACACCGTCAGTGAGCACGAATTTGGGGCTTTTACCCATTTTCCGGCGTTTCTGTCCATGTGACGTTGTGACGGTTTGCTGCTGTGCATCTTGTACATGAATGAACTCTTCCTGGAAAGCTTTATTGGACGTTTCCCCAGAAACCGTACTACGACTAGCTGAACTCTCAATAAGTAAAACGTCTTCTTCATGTTCTGAAACAACTCCATACTCTTCTTTTATTGCTCCATCTGCTTCGTCCGCATATAAAAAAGTTTCCTCGTCGTCTCCCGATATTGCATCTGTTGCTATGTTTTCCCAAAACTCAGCTAGCCTTCTATCAGCTTTTTCCACTTTACGGCAAAACAAAAAACTTGGAATGAGCTCATCTAAACATAAATGACAAATTAACTGTGCCACAGGAGCATCGCTGTCTACTTCAGGATACTGCGAAATAGTTCCAATATTTGGTTTAATTAATGTTAAATATTTGGCCTTATGTGATTTGTGAACTTACGTCATGCTTGCTGAATACTGACAGCATCTCGTGGGCACTGAACTTCTCTTCCAACTCATTCTGTTCCTCATCCTCAAACGGGATATGAACGATGTGTTCCATTAAATTCAATTCCCCTTCGCCCAAGCAAATTCGACACAGCTTTGTTATATCTTCAGCTGGATTAAAAGCCATTTTAATTTAAATTTTTGGTTATGATTTCCTCGATTTTATCTCCCGAATAAACACAAAAGTAAATTTAACATATTTTGTTTACGATGTTGACTACAACTTTGACAGCTAGACGTAGATTGTATGTGGATTGTGGATTGTAAGAATTCTAATTGGCTTCATTCATATATGTAAGTATATTTTTACTTGATTTGATATACATTTTAAAAGTTAAATATATTAAATATAAAGACCGAAACTGAGCTTTATTGTTTAGTAAAGTACAAATTTTTTTATTTATCTGTGTCTGTTATTGCCCAGAAAACCTAACGAATAAACCTGGCATCTCACCTATTCGAAGCCTAACGATATTCTACCATTAGCTAATATGCCGTAGTGTTTCTATTTATAACTATTAATGTTATTATTATTAGTGAGAATATTTTTACTCGTAGTAATGAGTTTATGCTGAAGATGACGTATCATTAAAAGGCTGATTGTAGCAGAGGTAGAAGTCTCTTAAATATGAACAGAATAATTTTTTAAATCTTAAACTAGTTACAAATCTTTAAAACATCTCAAATGTAAAATGCACCTAAGGCGTGAGTGGCTATCGAAGACACAAACCAACTATTTACGTCAGTTCGCATGTTTGAAATTTCTTATGTGAGAAAAAACGCCATATGCTCTTCGTCAACGGTATTTAACGCATCTTTAATTTAAATGAAACGATTGAATATTTTTTCTTTTTTACTTCTTATTATATTTGCAGACGTTTTATCATTTAATTGTAATAACATTCATTTTCAACTTAAAGATAACTTCATTAATGACAAAAATTATGCAAGAACCTAAATGAAAGAATACTATACATTAATTGTAAAATGAATTGAAATAAAATGGAAAAAATCGACTACTGAATATGAACATGAGTATATGTATAATGAAAGGATAATAAATTAGAGTTTCCAATGTGGAAAACAAATAAACATTTAACTGTAATTACAGTTACATCGAAGGAAACATTTGTGGGCTTAGACAACTGAAGATTGTCGCAAGAGCGCTCATCGACGAAAGTATCACAAGGAAACCGGCAAAAGAACAACCAAACACAAGTGGCTTAATACAAACAAACAGGTTCTTCCTTTACTTGTGGTATCTTCATTCATGCTCGCCTTGTTTCTTAAATATTTTTTGCAAATTAGTGTAAAATTAAATTTGATGAGTTCAGTCTTTAGGCGAAATTAACGAAAAATCAAAACAATGGAAATCGAAAACAAACAAATGAGTAATGAGAATGTTTTTAAATCTGCAGACATTTTCGTACGCCGCCCTGCTTGTCATGAATTCGTTCCAGGGACGCGATGAGCTCGTCCAAACCCTTGAGTAGACCTTCTTCTCGATTGCCGGGCACCCACTCGCTGCGATGATTCACACTCACATCCTTCGGCAGCTCACGAGACTTGGCGAAATCGATCAGCCAAGCACCGACTTCCTCATCGTCGTAGACAATAAAAACGCTGGAACCAACGATTTCGTGCCGTGCAAAGAAAGGCGACCGCTCAATGATGGTGCGCATGAGTCTCAATCGTTTCAGCAGCCGCTTGACGACATCCCGCCTGCCACCAACGAACTGAGAAATCGTCTGCTCGATCTGCTCGCTGCTGCTTACTGTTTTCAAATCCTTCTCAGGACTGCGGCCGCGCATCCGTAAGGCTTCGATGCGAAAACCTTTGGTGTGAGACGAGGACATGGCTTCGCGGAATAGCATGTAGCGTAGCTTGGTGATCGCCTGTGCCTGATGCTCCTCGGCGGTGGGCGCTTTCGGGTCGACGGCAATCATTTTCCTGTATAGATCGGGACGGAGCGTTTTGTTGCTGACTTCCGACTCGAGGAAGGTGCGACAGCCCATTTTGATGTCCATTACGCAGGGATCCTTGAAGCCAGCGAGCAGATCCTGCAACTCAATGAACAGATCGCCGTTCAGCTGGAGAGTGCCGTAGAAATGAGGCACGATTTGGGCAGCTTCAGTGTCACTGGAGAGGAGTTGATAGGAGCGCACCTCGCTATCATCGAGGCTGGCGATACGTTTGCGTACGATGCCAGAACTTGTAGGAACAAAGCTGAAAAACAAAAAAGAAAACGTGTAAATATGAGTGCGTTTTTTTTGACGTGTCATGTAAACAGATAATGCTTCAAATTAAGAATATTGAGGAAATACGAATTTTCACATTTTTAGAAATACCAACCTTTCTGGATGTCCGGACAACTGCAGCCATTCTCTTGGTTGAGCCGGCAGGAGTACCGTTGAATTGACTTGTTTTTGCTGCAGCAGTGCTGGCGATGCAGGAGCGCTCAATTCAAGTGCATTCTGCAAAAAAATGGAAAGAAGAAAATCAATTGAGTAAAATCTAAAAGAAGGTATGTAAATAAATAGAAAAAAGCCTCAAAGCCTGAAGAAAAACCACTGTAAAATTCGAACTTAATAAGAATAGAAAAATAAACAACATAATAATATTTAACATTTATTATCCAGCATTTAAAGTTTACTGTGTATGTCAGGATTTTCAACTAAACTTTCATCTAAACCGAAAACATACTCGTTCAATTAATATTCTGTTTGCAAAATTGCAATATTATTATTGTTGTTGTTTTCCTTTTCTTTATAGAAATGTGTATTTTATTTTATTGTTGTTTGTTTTTCTTGTTGTCTATACAGAAAATATATTTACCTACGTAGAGAATAATAGAGAGAATACAGAGAATAAACTATACAAAAGATAGAATACTCATAACTTAACTATAATCAATGCGGTTAAATATTGAAATTCTGTTGAATAATGGCAAGTTAATCAAGTTATTGTTATTGTTTTTAATTCCGCTGTTGCATTTGTTATTTGCTTATTATCGTTAAATTTTGTTATCCAGGCACACCCACACACAATCTATTTACGATTTAAAATTTACATTATTTTATTTACATCTGCATAATATACACTAAGAGAGAAAGAGAAAGAGAGAGAGAGAGAGAAAGAGGAGACCAACTCTTCCATTGTTGTTGGTGCAACAAAATAAATATTTGTGTTTATTTTACAGTAGTTCAGACGGTTATTATTTTTGCGGTACACTTTTTGTTCTTCGCATGGTCTTTGTTCTGTACAAACAAAGAGAATAAATGTTTGTTTCTATTATTATTGTTTTTAGATCGAAAATTAAGGTCACATTTTTCCCCTTCTTTGTTGTTAGATTAAACTATTTTTCAAGCAGGTGATAAAAGGTGATAACATTATTTTTGTTGTTGTTTGTTTTTTTTTAAACGGATAATTAAAAATACTGAATATTGTTTTGTGAAGATGTTTCACTCTAATCCGGTGACTCTCAAAACGGGGATCCATCCTCTGATGGGTTTCGGGAACTTTCTAACAGAGAAGGGAATTAAAAAGCAACAAGAGACAAGGTATTGAAAAACCAAGCGAGAGAGAGAGAGCAGGGTCAATCGTGCATTGCTCATGAATAACAAAAACAATCTTACGGTTTCTATGGAGTGACCTCGGTGGTCAACAAAACACGGTTATTATTGGCTACAATTAGAACAAAATTAATAATTCTTCATGGTTGATAGTAATCAAGGGACACTGGACAAGGACCTTAGCTCTTATTTTACTTTATTACTATTTATTTACTATTCTTTATTACTGTCACTTGTTTAAGTATGAAAGTTAAATAATATAATCAATCGGTGGCCGGATTTAATCTGTCTTGAGGACACAATTTCGAGAAGTCTTTAAAAAATTGCCATTTGAGTCATTAAATAGCGATTATATGAAAAAAAAATTTTAAAACAATGAATAAAATAAAAAAAAGATTCGTTTTAAAATCAGTAACCTATCAACCACCCCTCGCACCGCTACCCGCCCCCTCCGACGATCTACTTTCTATCGTTGTATGATGCAATATTTTAAAGCATTTCTTGCAGAATTTTTTTTTTGGGGGCCACAACCTTTCTTCATTTATCAAAATCGAATTTATATTCCAATAAGAAAAGACCAAAAAATGTCTTTATTTAGCATTTTAATAAAATAGTGAAAAAGCAGAAGATTTGAATGAACAAACATCATGCATGTTTTACTTGTGGTTGGCAAACAAAAGGTTTTTCTTTTTTCTGATTGAAGTGAATAAAAGAGGAAGTGTTTAAAAAAGATGTTTAACGCATGCATAAACAGAAAAGGAAACAGAAACAATAAAAGAAAAGAAATAATAAATATTCACTCGTACAAACACCATTCATACAATCAAAGTGTGGAAAATTTCCGCATCTTGTTAATATTTAGAGCACATAAAAATGTGGAAGAAAATAAACAATAAACAACAAATATGTTGTTTATAAATACAGCTGCATTGTGAACACAACAACAACAACAACAACAAACAACAAAAGAACTTAAATACAGAAAAATACAATACAAGAAAAACGAAAGAAATACAAGAAAAACAAAAGAAATACAAGAAAAGAGAAAGAAATACAAAAAAAGAGAAAAATAAAAAAATTAAAATAAAAATAAAAAAAAATAAAAATCTCAAAAACGAAAAGAAATTAAAACTTACGATAGCCAAAAATTTAAGTAAAGACATGTGACTGGTTGCCAAAAGATCAGGATTGGTTATGTAATCGGCGAGGTTCTCATAATTTTCCAAGTTGATTTTCTAGAAAAGAGAAGTAAGAAAAATAAGTTAACAAAAAATTAATTGAAAATGAAATAATAATAATAATAATGATAGTAAATACAATTAGCAAAATAAACAATTAATAAAGTAATAATTAATAATACAAATAATTAATACAAAGAAATAATAGATTGAACTTCGTATATCATAAATAAAACAGAGTATTGAAAGAAAAATGCAATAAAAGAGCTGATAAAAAAACTAATAAAACTAAAATATTAACTGATAAAATCTGAAAAAGTGATAAAAAACCAAACAAAACCAAATAAAAAAAGAATTTCAAACATTGCAATTAATTAATTAAACTAACTCAGAGACTAAGTAAAAAAATAAAACTAAATTTGATTTTAACGTTCACTATTAAAAAGGATTTATAAAGATGATTATAACTAAATCCATATTAAGTATAATTAAATCTATATTGAAATGCAATTAATTAGTTAGGATTTCATTTCAAATTAGGAAGAATTCAAGATAAGAATTCATTCCAATTATTATTATAGTTATTATTATAGATTATTTCGTTTATAGTTTTAATAGTTGGCACTAATGCATTACTGAAAAAATAAGAAGACGATTATTCAGTCTCCACGGTTTTTTTCTAAGATTTTCAAATCAGTTCAAAGTAAGTTCAAAAATAATTTTTTTTATTTTGATATATCGTGACTTCTCGTGACAAATTGCATGTGACAAGCTCGTGTATGAAATGAAAACAAAACAATAAAAATTCGTTATATAAATGTATGTAAATATGTACATAGATAGAGAATCTGAAAAAAATACTATTTAATTGCGGCAAATTAGCATCGCCTCCTCCGGGTGAAAATAAAAGAACACGCGATGTCGGGAGTAAAAGAGCACAGCAGCAGCATGTGCTGAATGCGTGCTGATAAAGAGGCTGAATTTCTTCTTTTATTGTCTTTAAGAAATTTCTTATTAATTCTTATTTCTATTTCTATTTTTATGATTATTAATATTTTTGAATTTTAATTTGAATTTTCGTCGTTCTTTTTACTTCTTTAAATAAAATGCCAAATTTATATTAAAACATTCAAGCTTTTCAGTTTAATGTATCGTGTCCTTCATAGTCCACACATCATCCACAATGCATCCCACATCATATTTTCACATGTCATCGTTTCCGTTAGCAGCGCAACAGCAAAGTGAATGGCGAATTTATGGCGTTGCCAACCCAATCATCAATGCATCATCGTTCGATTGTTTTGACGTACATATTAGCTTGTAATCGAAACTAGCAAAATAATGTCAAAGTCATGTCAGCATGTAGCTTGAGTATTTATTGCAACAAATAATCGCACCGAAAACAACAACAAGAAATGTAAAACAGTTCAATGAAACTTCGCCTGATTCATGCTCGGGTGAGTTCATAGTTTTTATAGGAAAAAAGGTACGTAAGTATATTAAACATACGCAAGTATGAATATATTTACATATACGTACATGTGTTGGGCGTATAAATCTGTTCGGTAAATAATAAAATATATTTAATTTAATATTTATTTATTATAATAATACAAATATTGCTCCAGCTATTGTGAATGGTTCACAGTAACAGCTAACAGCTGATCTTGACGGGTTCAAAGAAGTTAAACAGCTGCTAATAATATTGAGTTTATATCGCTTTTGAATTTTAAAAAACCATATATAACAAAACATATATGGTGAATGGACTGTGACATAACTAGATACATGGAAATATAATACACAATATAAATGGGAGAATAGAATTAAATATCATTGCATGAGTGTAAAATAAAACCATTTGGTTTTTACTATTAATAAACAACAAACAACTTGATTCATAAATAATCGTCGTATATCATAAATCAATCAAGTTGAACCGTTTTCCCAACTTAATTATAACATAATGAACAATTAGAGTAAAGTTGTTTGTTCTTGTGTACATTATGTACAAATATCTACTAAATATTATAGGAGTTTTTTCATAAACGTAAATTAATTGTTACAAATTATTTTGAAGCACGAAAATTAAACGAAATTTTACAATAATCTGATTTAAAACTGAAAAACAATAGAAGAAACGGAGAATTGAATTCCCTATGAATTTCGCAGATTTCTTTGAAATTTCTATGAATTTTTGAAATGTTTATGAATTATCGAAATTATTGAATAAATCCTTATTTATTATTTTATTTATTTTTAATCGATTTCATTAGTATTTTTATCTTTAATTATTTTTTTCTCCTGCCCGTTAAATCCATATTGAATATTATTTGTAAATTCAATAAAAAAGTGAAATCTTATATAAGTACTTTCGAGATTTTGCGGATTAATATAACCACTACAATAACAACAACAACAGCAACCGCATCAACGTTTCTTCTGTGTTCGAACACGTTATAGTTTACGTTACAGTGTCGTGTATCAACTTTCGTGTTCATATTGAGGTCAGTATTGACGTCACGACGTGGACCGTCGAGGTTTACACGCAAAAAAGTTGCACTGTTTTTTTTTTCTCACTAAACTAAAATTTAAAACAATCCATCAATGCAAATTTTTTACTGATTTGTGAACTTTTTATAGTACAGTTAATTATACAGCACTGTGAAAAAATACAATTTTAAGAGAAATATAAATATTCATTTTCCTTTAATGCTTTCTGTTTTTATTATTATTATTTATTGCTCATTATTTACTATTTATTATATGTATATCATTATTATTTATATTTAACTAATAAATTTTAAATAAAATTACGACTTTATGACTTTATGAATAATTTTCTGTATTTTTCTCCAAATTTGTTTGTTCTTCTTCCTTTAAGACGGTGTTGCTTGTCGCATTTCTTATCACTGGTCTTAAAATCAGATAAGAAAGCACATAATAATTAATATTATGGGAAAATTTTCCAAGATTATTCAACTTTTGTGGCCTCTTTTTATGTTTAGCAAACAAACGCAAAAAATATTTCCTCAAATTGTAAACAGAAGACAGAACAATCATAAAAAAATACGCAATAATAATAAAAATTTGCCACCCAGAAAAACGAAATTCAATAAAGAAATAAAACAGAAAAAACTCGATTTGCTATAAATTCGCATATTTTCTGTCTTAATTTTTCTTAAGATCTACTTAATGAGAACATTTAAATTCTGTTCATTCATTAGAATTTCTTTGAATTTTAAACTAATTAAAGGTACTTTAAATTTAACAGACAGGTATTTATTTGTTGTTGTTGGTGTTATTATTATTATTAGTGTATTTATTGTCGTCGTTATTGTTTTGTTGTTGTTTTTTATGTCGTAATACTCTTTTGATTGACACATTAATTTTATTAATAGTTTATTAGGTTTTTCAGTTATTTATTCTCGTTCTGTAGCGTTTTCCTTACTCGGCGAAAAGCTTTGAAGAAGAAAAATTTAATGAGTCATTCAAATGATGGGGGAAATAATTTTCTTCACACATTTTTTTGTATATCAAATAATTTATTCATTGTTTTCCCCCCGGTTTATTAATCTTTTATCAACCTCACTGGATTTCTCATTTTTTAATTCATGTTTTCATCATTTAATTCATGTCTTTTCTTAAAAGTTCGCCAATATCGCCAAGATTCAAAAGAACTTGACGTAAACGTGGAATTATTGACATCTCAAGTACGTGTGTTATAACAATTATATTCAGCATAAAAATAAAACTAAAACTAAACTCTGTGGGTAAAAGGGGGAAAACGTTTTGTTGACGTAAGCAATCACGGTGCAAAACCAAAACCAAAAACGAAACAAGAAAACGAAAAAACAAAAACCAGCAAAAAATGTCAGAAACGAATATTAAACTAATAAAACCAACAAAAAAAATTAAAAGTAAAAAATAAATGTAAAAAAGAAGAAAAAATATAAAACATTTAAGTCCGCAAAATTTATGCTGAATACGTAACAAAATACTTTTTTAAATTTTACGTCACTTGCATAAATTAATATTTAATGTTTTTCTTTTTTTTTTTGAGAATTCGGGTGGGCCATCAGCTGGTTTTTTTTGGATTAACTAATTCAAATTAAATTCATTATTTAATTAAAAAAGAAACCAGCCGATGGCCGGCGCTACACTTTTGCTTGTAATATCTATTAAAGCATTGTAGAAAAACAATAAAAGTTATTTGCATTTGAATATCATGTAAAGAAGCTTCAAGTTCATGTTTATCATATGTACATTTAGTATATTAAAGATAAAGCTTTGATAAAAAACCAACCGATTTGATATGCAGACCAGAAACACGTCGTTCAAGTGTGTAAACGCATGTAACGAGCTGAAATTCTAACGAGCTGGAGTGATACCAAGCGAAATCGTGGTGAATTGCGTCAAACAGAACGTGAGCAAAACCTCGGGTAGAAACTCGAAGAACACAAGAGCTGGAGTTCGTTTTCATCATCATGCGTTTTGAGTTGCCAATGTCACGAAATTCGTGAACATTTTAATATAAGTTCAGGAAATATGTAATAATATATAATAACAATATACACTAATACTAATATTACTACAAATATAAGAAAAACTAAAGAAAAAATATACAATCAATTAAAAATATAGGGCCATATTGTATTATAAATAAATATTGACCATCGGCTGGCTTCTTTTTTAAATCAATCCTTACAAAACCTTATTGCTTAATATAATTATTACAATTCCTTAGCATTTCGAATTTGCGTTGTTTTTGTTGTTGCTCGAAACAGGCGCTGTAAACTTGATTGACCACAGTTGATAACGTTTAATACAAAAACAATAACCATCAAAATACAACAACAACAAAATATAACAACAGCAACCAGCACGAAACCAATAAACCTTTTTATTTTTTTTTCAACTTAGTGCTTTAATTTAAGAGTTTTTTATTGCAATTGGATTTGTTCTTAGTTCTTTTTTTTTATTATGAAATGTCTTAAAATTTAACAGCGTCAGCATTTAATTTAATTCTCGCATACTGACGTCAATGATTTTTGCGGTTAACTTATCAAAAACCCACTAAAAACGCCAAAAACAAAAAAAAATTAAAAAAAAAGAGAACGTAGAAACGAGAAAACCAAACCATGTTGAAGTGTTTTAAGTTAAATTTTGATTTATGTAACATAAAATAAAAGTTAAATTAAAATAAATACAAAACTAAATTAAAAATATATAATTTAAAATAAATAAATAACAACATAAATTGTATTTAATTTTTGTAATTGTATATTTAAAATTGAAAATAAAAAAATAATTAAACAATTATTAAGGCTAACAATAACTGTTTCAGTTTAAATATTAAAAATTTAGTTAAAATTAAATGAATAAAAATAAAATAAAATTAATTCATTAAAATTGAAATAAAACGACTATATAAATTATTTAATGATTTTACCACTTTTCAACTGAGACGCACGACGCATCCAGTGCATCGTCTTCGGTTATTTTTTAATTTTTATTTTAACCGAGTATCGTTTTTTCACTCATTTATTTTTATAGGTGAAGATTAAGAATTGTATTTTCTCGTGTCTTGTTTCTTTTTGGGAGGCTTCACCTCCGTTTATTTCCACCATGAGAAGTGTGAGAAACCGTGTCAGTAGGTTAAACTGTGCTTTTGGGGACATTCTCAATGACATAAGAGAGAATAAGAAACGCAGAAAAGACAAAAATAACAGCCCTAAATTAAACGGAAACACAAAAACAAAGAAACTTTATCTTTAAGCTCGTTATGCACACATATATTATTATTATAAGAAAAGTTGAATAAACCCTTTCTTATATCAAATTAATTGTTTATTTATAAACCTTTTTTAAAAGACACGAGTAAACAATAACAAAAAACAACAAAAAAGCGAAACAGAAAATTAAAACTGATGATCGATAAGCCGGAAATTTATTTATTATAATTAATGAAATACTAAACAAATACAGTAAAGGTGAATGACATCGATTTGTCGTATTTTATGCCGGGTCAAAGACGATATTTTTTGCCTTGAGTTCATTCGGCTTTTGATATTCTTTCGCTGTAGTTTCTGTCGCTGCCCTGGTTTTGGCGAAATTTGAATTTAAAACAGAGCCTGAAAATAACTGTTATGGCAATGGCCTTGAGCAAAAAAGTCAACTTTTAACTTTTATTTTAAAAGTTAAAAGTTAAAAGTTAACTTTTAACTTTTATTTTAAAAGTAAAAGTTAAAAGTTAACTTTTAACTTTTATAATAAAAGTAAAAGTTAAAAGTTAACTTTTAACTTTTATAATAAAAGTAAAAGTTAAAAGTTAACTTTTAACTTTTATAATAAAAGTAAAAGTTAAAAGTTAACTTTTAACTTTTATTTTAAAAGTAAAAGTCTTTTGAAGACTTTTATTTTTAAAAGTCTTTGAAAAAAGTCTTTTGAAGACTTTTATTTTTAAAAGTCTTGGGAAAAAGTTATTTTGTGACTTTTATTTTTAAAAGTCTTGGGAAAAAGTCTTTTGAGGACTTTTTCGTCTAACTTTTTTGAAATAAAAGTCTTTTTTAAAAGTCTTTTGAAGACGAAATGCGCTGTGGCGAACGGTGGAGGAACATGAATGTAAAGAATATTTGCTTGAATCGTCACTCAGCGCACGCTGCGTGTGTGTATCAATATCTCGGACGAAGCCCTTATCAGCAGCGGGTACAGCGGCGACAATGCTTTAAAACAACAACACATTGCTCAGCTTGTGTGTGAATGACTGTGTTGTTATTGTTGATTGTTTACGTTATAGGGTTATAAAGGATTTAAAGCAGAACTACTAATGCAATGAATTTTGATCGAAAAATTGTTATTGGTATCAAAATCTAGTTAATCGCATGTCACTTTAGAGCTAGTTAACTCTCAAACGGCTGCACCGATTTCGATGCGGTTTTCACCATTGTATTGCAAATTTTTAATTCAATGGTATTAATAGATGATATTTTTTTTGTCACTATACTTTTATACCTAAAAAATATCTGATTTTAAATACTGAGCTGATTTTGAATATATTATGTGACAAGGTCCATACCCAAACCATTAAATATTGGTTGCACAAAGAACTGAAATTATTGCGAATCAATGTTTGCCAGAACCTCTTTCTCAGAAAATTCAACACTTATCTTCACTTTTTTCGCACACTGTGTACAATTTTCGTTATTGTTTTCCAACATTTTATTAAGCCGCCAAACATGGTACCTAAAATGCCAGCGTATTTTTTCGCAATTTCTAAGAAAAGTTCTGTTCTGTCCTTTTTTTATTGTTCTGCAATATTCTGATCAATTTTGCATTCCATAATTTTTGTAAGTAGAAATATGTACATATATCACACGAAAGGGTTAAGGCAAAACAGGCATGGAAATTCCCATCATTAATTGCATTTGTTTCAACAAAAGTTGTGAAAATGAAAAACAACAACAACTACCAGCACACAAAACATATCCTGCAAGTTTTGTGTGCTGAAATGCGATATCTGTTTGCAATACCTGTCACCAAAAAATCGTACGGCACGCCAACACATCCACAGTGTTCTGTACCTTCTGTTTTGGTTACAAGATTTGCCTTTGCTCCAAATCCGCGATGCAAAAGTATTTAAAATCATAGATATTTTTTAGGTATAAAATTATAATGAAAAAAAAAATCTCATCTATGAATACGATTGCATTAAAAATTTGCAATACAATGGTGAAAACCGCATCGAAATCGGTGCAGCCGTTTGAGAGTTAACTAGCTCTAAAGTGACATGCGATTAACTAGATTTTGATACCAATAACAATTTTTCGATCAAAATTCATTGCATTAGTAGTTCTGCTTTAAATCCTTTATAACCCTATAACGTAAACAATCAACAATAACAACACAGTCATTCACACACAAGCTGAGCAATGAGTTGTTGTTTTAAAGCATTGTCGCCGCTGTACCCGCTGCTGATAAGGGCTTCGGTCGAGATATTGATACACACACGCAGCGTGCGCTGAGTGACGATTCAAGCAAATATTCTTTACTTCGCACCAAATCTCATAGCGATATATGTATTCATTAATGTTCCTCCACCGTTCGCCACAGCGCATTTCTTCTTCAAAAGACTTTTAAAAAAGACTTTTATTTCAAAAAAGTTAGACGAAAAAGTCCTCAAAAGACTTTTTCCCAAGACTTTTAAAAATAAAAGTCACAAAATAACTTTTATCAAAGACTTTTAAAAATAAAAGTCACAAAATAACTTTTATTAAAGACTTTTAAATATAAAAGTCACAAAATAACTTTTATGAAAGACTTTTAAAAATAAAAGTCTTCAAAAGACTTTTTTCAAAGACTTTTAAAAATAAAAGTCTTCAAAAGACTTTTTTCAAAGACTTTTAAAAATAAAAGTCTTCAAAAGACTTTTTTCAAAGACTTTTAAATATAAAAGTCTCAAAATAACTTTTTTGAAAGACTTTTAAAAATAAAAGTCTTTGATAACAGTTATTCAAAAGACTTTTTTGATAAAAGTTATAAAAGTTTCAACCTCTGATTTAAAATTAATTCAAATTTGAGCCCAACTTGAAATTAATTCACACTAAGGAAAGGTCAAATGAAATACAAAAAATATAAAGTTTTTAAAAACTATTATTTATTATTATTTAATATATAATTTGTAATAATTTTAAATTGCAAATTTAAGAAATTGTTTTAATTTTATCGACCTTTTTTCGTCTCGTTGACATCTCATTCACTTTGAAACGGAGTTAAGTTAGCAGAGATGTCAACTGTTATTTTTTTCTAAGCTCCAACCGTCCGAAATGATATCTTTTGGAGAAAACTATGTTTATTTTTATATATATTCCACATTTATATACATACAGTATATATTTACATACATATGTTACACACATGCAATTATAACTTTGTATTTTATTTATTTTTTTATATATTTAAATAGAAATCTGACCCATTATTATTAAAAGACACAAAGTCTAAAAAATTACTGTTCCATTTGTATTTCTAAGAATTCCACGAATATTATTCTTAATCAAGCATAGAGAAATATTTTTTAAACAAATATTAAAAAGGAAATATTTCTTTTATAAGAAAACAGCTGCTTCAATATTTAATAAACATACACAGTAATTGTATTCTATTCTTTCCAAGTTTTTGTCAGGATCGGCGGTTGGCAAGGGGGGGAGGGATAAGTAAAAATTTCTTTTTCATTGAGAATTTTCATGCAAAGTAAACTAAAACTCAAAAACTTTAGTAGATTTGACTATCTTGATATAAGTACATATTTCGATATATTTGAAATATATATTTAATTATATATTTGCGGATATGTAAATATATACTACTATACATAAATAGATTAATTCCTCTTTTCAAATTATTTCTATATTTAAAATTTACCAGTTTCCTTAAGTTGTTAACTATATTTTATGAGCTAGTAAATTATTGTTTGATTAAAATCCGGATAGATTTTTAATAGATTAAAATAATCGTATTAAAGTTATAACCGGTTATGAAACCTCGAGGCTCTGATGATTGACGTCACTACTGACGTCTTACTGCGTGAATGGTGTTGATAGTGAAAAATAATACTAGTGATCGTGTGAACATAAAAACAATTATCGAACAATCGGTAAGCGTAAATCTGACATGAAAAAGAGGGTTAGTTCAATTAAGAGCCGTGTGAAGTGAAAATAGACTAGGCTAATCTTTCGTATGTCTGAAAAATAAATAAAATGAATAATAAAATACTACAGTAATCTTTAAATGTCGTACATAATACGTATTTATCCAATATACTCTGTAAATCCATTATATTATTTAGGATTTAATTAAAAGCTTCTATATTTTCGTATCAATTATAGATACATATATTCTAAATAATATCGAATTGGCATTTCAGTTCTCAGTTTCAGCCTCAGAGTTCTATCAAAATTTGAACTGTTATTTGGAAACTAAGGGCAAAGGATAAAACATGTGCACTTTCTCTTATACGACTAATTATTAGCTATACGAATGAGTGAAGAAGAGAGACGCGACATGAAATATTTTGAAATTTGCTTTAAATGCTTACCTCATGTTTTTGGTTGGTTATGTTGTTGTAGTTTGATGCGCCACCGTTCTTCATATTGTTGTTGTTGCTGTTATTATTATTCTGACTGTTCTCTTGCAGGTTTTCCGGTTGTTCTTCTTCCTTTTTCAAAACGATGCCAATATTATTTTTGTTGTTGTTGTGATTCTTGTGCGTATTCAACGCTATCAACTTCCATAGCTGTCTGAATCCAATGCTATCGGCGGCACAACCGAAACGTATTTTCTCATTGGACCAAACCATTTCTTGATGATTTTGACCAGCTGAGGTTGCCGCTGCCGTTGTTGTTGTTCTTTGCCTTGGTTGAAAAAGTGTTGAAGTCATAATAGTTTTCTTTTCAGGTGCAGTCTTTTGGTGGGGTGGTGAGACTACTTTATACACGTCACCTCAGGTGGTTGATCTGCAACGTTTTTGTTGTGCGTGGTGGTTTCCTGAGTCCGAGTTGAATTAGTTTTTAGCGAATCAATCAATACAACTTTAAAATTTTTATTAGTTTTTCTGATTGTTGTTTGTTTTTGTGTGGTGGGGTTCGTTTTTGTTTTTGTTGTTGTTATTATTGTTTATTGTATATCGGTTTGCGGAACAAGTTCTCTCGCAACTTAATTTTGTGGTAAGCTTTCGAAACTTCTTTCCTCGATATACATACTAGAATTAATTCTCAATTAGGTTTTATGTCTTTTTCATTACACGTTTCTATACACAAGAATATATGTATTTATGTTTATCTACAGGTATGTATATTTCAACATTATTTATACACATTCTTTTCTTTATTTGGTATTTCAACACTTTTGTATTGTATTTAAAACGTGGTGTATTTTCACTTCTTTCAAAAAAGTGTGGTTTTTAGAAAGCACACTTTGTTGATGCAAAAAACGTTTCTTCACAAAAACTGCTACAAAATCGCAACAGATTTTTCTTTAAATATTTGTTTTGAAACTTTTCACTTGCAGGAGTCTCCCGATATATTTTTTTTCGATATATATTTCATGCAATCACGACTGCGTTCGGCTGACTGACTGGCTTCAGACGAATGCGATTGCTTTTCTTACATTTTTCTTGGCTTTTTTCTCTCTCTCACTCGTTAAAGAGAGCATTCAATGCACGAAGTTTCACGAAGAAGAAAACGCGTGTGTTGCTTTTGTTGTATTATTGGTACGATTTACATTCGAGGCGTTTTAAAGATTTGCGAAATTCCTTTTCCTAATTTCAAGTGTTCTTTTCTGAATAATAATTGATCTTTTCTCAATTACATTTGACGAATTCTCATTTACAATTGGAAATGTTGTAGTATACAATGTAGTACTATGACGTCACCACTGTAGTACAGTACGACTTCGCTAATCCGGCCACATATACTTTTGGCTGTATTCGGATCAGTTTTTAGAATACATCAATTGTAAAAATGGCTCCATTGTTTATGTAACTTTTGTTCTTGGTCTTCTAGTCTTCATATTGTTGTTGTATGTTCACTATGTTTGCTCCTTTTATTCTTCTTCACATCAACGATGCTAGATTTCAACGAAGAAAGAAAGTTTTTTTTTCATATTTTCATAAGGTTTCAACGAAATCAAATGTTAGAAAATGTTTGAAATCGAATGTATTCATTATTTTAACATAAATTGTGTTGAGAGGCTGTTTAATTCAGTTGAGATTTTATGCTCATTGAAAACCATAAAATGTGCCATGTTCACGTTCTGGCGATGTGATCAGCCTTGAACCGGGCCTGATGTCGGACTCCTTTCGATCAAATCCACATGCAAATGAAATCATGAAATATACATACAAATGTACATAGATCTCAGATTCAATGAATTGGTTAAAAGAATTTGATGCATTTTAAATAGATTTGTATAGACATTTTTTGTACAATAGGTTTGCAATGTAAATTCATAAGCGAAGGAGATCGGCCACAGCTGTGGTGACAACGGCAAACAACAACAACAGCAACAAAATTGACTTAGCTTTGGTACAATCAATCTTTATAACTTCTCTTCAAGTTTCAACGGTTCTCGGGTTCAGTGGCATTCGATGTGAAGCGAAGCGGCTGATGTAAGTTGCGTTGGTTGAGGTTAGAAAATGCAAATCATTCTGCATTCAATTGAAGTGGCAGTGACACCAACGGCCGAGTGCACTCTCGGTACTACCGCCCTTGGGGCCATCGTCCGAGTTCGAGTCCTTGTGCGAGACGCCGGTTGGATCTGCTTCAATCAATCTTCTTCTTCTTGCTTTACTTCGTTTTATTTTGCGTTCTGTTTCCTTTAAAACAATCTATTTTTGAGCTCCACGTCGCTTCAAATGAATTTAATTACAGTTAAATTTGCAGTTATGTATGCACATATACTAAAATAACACTCGTTAATTATGCGTGCGCCTTAAGAATAACGGTTGAAAGTACTGTTAATAAGGGGATGACGAGGCGGTAACGGGACTTATGACGTCAAGTAAATCAGAAGCTGAAATATTCGACTGATTACCGAGATTCCGACAGACAGAAAAATTCGATCACTTCACTGTGTTTCAATACTTCTTCAAAACACCCAATTTTCGAAATCTACTTTTCCGTTGAATCTATAATTTTACAGAGCAGGCTTCGACTTAAAAATACACAAATATATAAAATATCGTTTCAAGATATATAAGGAAATTTTCAAAGAACTTGATCTCTAGGAAGAAAACCATTACGCAATATAGAATGAGTGGACAAGTTTTATTTGCGTGTTCGAAATGCTTCTCGCGGAGCTTCTCTTTCGAAGAGCTGTCGTTTGGGCAGCACCTTTGCCAGAACTGCCGGATCTCCACTCCCCCAGTGCCCCCCCCAGTTAAGTGTGCTTACTGTCGCTCTGAATTCGAACCCAAGAACAAATCCCAGAGAGCTTGCACGAAATGCGAACACAATCTGCGTATGTATGGCAAACCCAGGGCTTGCGTATACTGCAGTATTACAGCAGCCTTTGGCGGCTCCAAGTGCATGAGGTGTGCCGACTACGAGGCGAAATATGGACCTCCAGTAGTGTGCTACGAATGCAAACAGCGGTCTGCCTTCGATACACGCGACGACAAAAGTTGCTCTCTTGTCTACGGCAAGTTGCTCTGTTGGCTGTGCACCAACTCCTTCAGGCGGGCCCTGTTCAAGGTCCAGCAGGAAGGGCGGCGGCTAGCGACGAAGAAGCGTCCACTTGAGAAGACACACAGAGTTGTCTCTCCGGCATCAGCCAAGAAGTCAACTCGTAACTACGTAGCAAAGAGGTTAACTCGTTCTGTCGGCACCGGCAACGCTAGATTGGAGTGGTCTTCAATTGCGGCGCCTGCCATAATAAGCATCGATCCGAACTCGACCGAGTACGTGGTGCACATGACAAATCTAAAGGAACGCATCGCCAGCTTGGAGAAACGCTTGACACAGAAAGATAAGGATTTGTTGGAGAAGAACAAGCAGATAACGGAAATGAAAGGTAACAATTACGTGAAAGAAATCGAAATGCGCTTTAAATTGAAGGAAAACGACCGGCTTCACGAAATGAAGGTGGAAAACCTGAACAAAAAAATCCAGACGCTGCTGCGCGAAAACGCGGCTCTCAAACGCAGCAGCAAAAAGAATATGAAAGACTTTTTAATATAATTTGAAACTCTGACATTGATAAAGAAATTATTTTATATTTCGCAAAATACAAATTGAAGGATTGCTTTACTTGGATCGTTCAAGTATAGAAATGATCGAGATGGGATCCATTATCACATCCAATGCGAACATCGTGAGAACCAGTTGCTTTGATTACTTGAATTAAGCAATTAATTCCATCTATCTATGTATTTATTTATGCAATTTATGTAACATTTTATCTTGCTTATAATTTCATTGAATTCACCTTATTGCTGCTTGACAGAAGCTTAAATAAAATCTTAAGAGTTATTGCAATCAAAGAAGGCTGTTGTTGGTTATTGTCAAAGTTCAGTTTCCAACACAAGTTCATCGTAACGCCGACGCATGGAGACGAGGTCAAGGCTAGACGAATGTCAAACCCAACGTCAACGCAACCAACAGCGACTATGAAAGCACTGACCACTGTGACTGGGCCACAGAAAAAACGACTCGTTTCGACAATCATACAAACCGGATGGTAATCTTTAATTACGGTTCAACTCTCCCCACAATTAAAAAATCAGTTTCGCTTTCTTTTTTTTATTTCAGTAAAAGCAACAACAACGAAAGAAGAGGAGATTTAAAAACAAATGTACATACCTACATATTTCATTCAAATTAAATAACTCTGTTGATGAGTAACAAAACTTAAAATGCAAAAATTAAAATAACCATTAACCAATAAATAACGTTACTCATGGACTTACAATGGACTCAGCGTCCATTTAACTTGACGATTGAATAATAACCAGAAAGAGTGTTAACTTCGGCCTGGCCGAAGTTCATATACCCTACACACGTTTACTTAAAGATTAGGCGTGGCAATGGTCTAATTTTTTTCCTTTTCAATATCAAATATTCTGTGATGACAGAGAATATTCGTGCCAAATTTGATGAAAATATCTGTATTCGTTCTCCTATAATCGAATTTTATTTAATTAGTCGGCGGACCACGCCCATTATTGGTGTTCTGTTTTGGTCAGAGACAGTGGACTTCTGGACAAAATTTCAACCCCAAATTCGTTCTACAAGCTGAGAAATTGAGCTATAAGCATGGATGAATTTATATTCAGTATAAAAAGGAGGCGTGGTAATGGTCCGATTTTGCCCAATTCCAATACCGATGAGTTTCTAATTATAGACAATATTCGTGCCAAGTTTGATAAAAATATCTCTATTCGTTCTCCTGTAATCGAATTTTATTTAATTAGTGGGCGGACCACGCCCATTTTTTGTGATCTGTTTTGGTCAGAGACAGTGCAGTTCTGGACAAAATTTCATCCGCAAATTCGTTCTACAAGCTGAGAAATTGAGCTATAAGCATGGATGAATTTATATTCAGTATAAAAAGGAGGCGTGGCAATGGTCTAATTTTTTTCCTTTTCAATATCAAATATTCTGTGATGACAGAGAATATTCGTGCAAAATTTTATGAAAATATCTGTATTCGTTCTCCTATAATCGAATTTTATTTAATTAGTCGGCGGACCACGCCCATTTTTGGTGTTCTGTTTTGGTCAGAGACAGTGCAGTTCTGGACAAAATTTCATCCGCAAATTCGTTCTACAAGCTGAGAAATTGAGCTATAAGCATGGATGAATTTATATTCAGTATAAAAAGGAGGCCATTACCACGGTCTGATTTTGCCCATTTTCAATACCGATGAGTTTCTAATGATAGACTATATTCGTGCCAAGTTTGAGGAAGATATCTCTATTCGTTCTCTTGTAATCGTGATTTCCACAGACGGACAGACAGACAGACGGACGGACATGGCTAAATCGACTCAGGAGGTCACGCTGATTAAGAATATATATACTTCTCTATACCTGACACGCCTCCTTTAATGCGTTACAAACGGAAGCAGTAAGTGAATATACCCTCTCACTTCGTGTGCAGGGTATAAAAATTAATCCACAACCGTTAGTGACGTAATGACAATGTATTCATCGAGGAGTAAGGAGTAAGATTTCTGTCACGTTACGTTACGCCTCGAAAAAACAGAGCCTTAACTAATGACGAGTCATATGAAAACAAAGAAAAAATACAATGATCTGCCGTTGACCTTTTATAAATTTTCAAATAACGGCAGATTTTTTCACAATCCACTTCACAGAGCCACAGAGGTTATCAGAGACTCGTGCCTTGGGGGGTGTATTTTGAGTTTGGTTCTTTTTCTTCTGTCTGCGATGCTGATACTAGAAATCATACGATGATTAACTGCAGTTACGAGCTGCGTGTAAACAAAATGTGATTTTTTTAATATTACTCGTAGCAACAAAATAACCAGTAAAAGCAGTGATCAATTTTCTCTTTTCTAAATTCGGCTATAATTTAACCAAACCAAAAAAAAAAAATTGTTGATTTTTAATGAACGACAGATAGCGCTGTTGTTGTGTTGAATGAGAAACAACAACAACAATAAAGCCAACAACGACAATAAATTAAACCATGGAAAAATGATTACAGCGACAAAATCACACTTCATGATGACGTCAATGAAATGTTAAAGTTGAGGCAACGACTTTTGGTTAAAAATAAAGAAACCAACAACACAAAACTTTAAAAATGAATTTTTTTTTCCCAAGACGTTTTTGAGTTTTCAAAATGGATGGATTGTTGATTGGATTGTATTGTTGTGGTAAAAGTAAAAGTTTGGCAGTGTTTTGGTAAAAGTAAAAACAATTCCATGAGCAATAATTGTAGTTATTGTAGTTTTATAATAGTAAAACGTAATTCTATTTGCAATATCATAGTTTTACATTTTAGGTGCAACTGCACTCGTTTATCAGGTTCAATTCGCCGGCAACCGTCCGTCATCCATTCATTATTCGTTTATTAATTCACAGATAAGCCACCTCCAGCAATGATAAGGAAAGATTTCTGTGGCGGTTTTAGTTGAGGGGGCAGTCACCCGATCAACCATATTCACAATACTCATCTCGTGGGATCTTGGAACGTGTACAAAATGGCATTCCTTTAAACAACTCGTGCATTTAAGCGCTACTGCGTTGTCGGCTTTCACTAATCAATGATGGCAGAGCAGCGCAGTAACAGAGACTACGTTTATACCGACCGAAAATGGCAGCTTTTAATGTCATTTTCATTATGAAACCGTTGAAACTTTTTTATGTTAATTATTAATGAAGTGATAATTTGATTAAATGAGGAAAGAAAGCAGGTGATATTGATATCGATACCGTAAAAGTTTCGAGCTTCATTTGGAAAATTAATTACCGAATTTGTTTTTATAATTTTTTTTATTATTGTTGCTGGTGCTTTTTTTATTACTGTATGGAATTTTTATATGCGGCGCTATCTTCGAACTGTCAATTGATTGGGGCGGCAAAGTAAACATTCGAACTCATTTATTTGAATCTCAGTTGTTGTTGCTGCTGCAGTCGCCGGTGTAATCGTCCCCGTTGTTGTTTTTAGGCTGTGTATTGTTATTGTACTTTTATTCGTGGTGTTGCTATTATTGTTTGTGTTTTTCGTTTGTCCCACTTTGACGTCAATTGCGTTGCATTGTTTGTGAACAATGAATCCAAGAAGTAAAAACAAATCTGCAAAAAGAAAATTGAATATGGAAATCATATTACTTGTACTATTTTTGTTTTTAATTGATTTGACGCCGACTTTGTTGTTGTTGTGTTATTCTTTGTGTCGTCGTTAATTACGGTGTGGTGTTATTATTGTTGCTGTTTCTTCTCCAACGTTTGTTTTTATTGCTGTTGTTGTTCTCTATTTACTTTAGCGCCAGCACGTGATTCAAACGCCCTCGATAAACACTCGTACTTTAGGGAAGGTGCATTTTATTATTCATAATTTATCTATTTATGTATGAATGTGTGTAAATATATCAGCTTCATCAGTTTTAATTTATAATTTGGTGTTTGTGGCTTTTAATTTGCATTTAAACACGCAAGAAACAATAAAAAACCACCAAAAGTTGCATTCAATCGATCGCACTGAACGCACGAACGCACTGTTGAACATTTCTGTCGGCTGCAGAGCGACTGAGCAGAGAATTCATCGTAATGGCTGCAGTGCTTCGTACAATACTTCGTGTTGCATTCGTGTTTCCTGTAATAAATGACGGACAACGTTCGAAGATCTATCGTGTTAACGTATAAAGCCAGCAAAAGTTTTTGCCCGAAAACCAACAACAACAATAAAGAACACACTTGTAAAAATATACTCATTATTGTGAAACCGAATTTCTTCTTCAGAAACCATGAATAATGTAACGATGACGCCACCAACGAAAGGTATCAAGAAATCCAATTGACATCATAAATAAAGCCACAGGTGAGTCACATTTTAATGAAACTTCTTAGAATATGACATGCGTTTCACAGCTTGAAATTTTATCTGTTTTCTTCTTCTAACATCTTTGTTCTTCTTCATTAGGTTGTTTTTGCTTTCAAATTTTTTTATCAAAGAATATTTAATTTCCAAATTTCTAGCAACATTTCTTAAGTTAAATAAAAATTCGAAAAAAAAATTATCAACAACATTAAGAAATGAGTGTATTTTTAAAAAACAGAATATTAATATTAAACACAACAAATGAATAAAAGTTAAAAATTTCAAGTAAATAAATAAAGCGATTATTATTTCTATTAATAGAAAAATTGTAAAAAATTATTGATGCTAACGTAAAAACGAAGAAGTAAGAAAGAAATGAAAAACCAAAACAAAAATAGACCTACCAGAAGACGAAAGGAACAACAAAATCCCACAAATAAATATAAACAAACGAAATATTTTATTCTCTGATTTCATTAAAATTAATCAACAGCAGCAACGAAAGCAACAACGACGGATTTAGGATAAAAATACGTTTTGCCGGTCCGCGTCGTTTTCGATCCACACGAAATAAACACGAAATCCACACGAAATCCACCCGAAATCGACCCACTTTCAATCCCTAAAAAATACGCATCTCGCTTTTCTTGGATTTGAACACGTTGTCGACTGGGTTGGGATTTCAATTGTCTTGGTTGGGATTTCAATTGAACGTTGCAGTTGCAAGCATGTTCAAGAGCTCGACGAACTAAAATTGGACCTCGTTAAAAGATTTTGATTACCCTACACTAGGCAACGTTGGAGACTGGATGGTTGTGCTTTTCTTGTTTATAAACTAATATACATAAATGTTACATAAATGGTAATATATGTATAATAAAATACATAATATACACAAATGGATTCAAGAAATTAGTTCAAAATATTAATAAAAATTGAATTAATATTAAAATTGAAGAACCCTTTTTTTGTTGGGAAAAATTTAATCAAAAGTAGCTTAAATAAATAAATAAACCACAAAAATTTAATATACAATTGATTTAATTACTGTTTATTGTGATAAACTATTGTGGCACGTCGTTTTGGGTCGACTGTAGCGTAATGTCTCGTTAGTTCCACTTTATTCTCCACTGAAGTGATGATTGCAAGTGATGACGGCGGCGTCAACAGCGTCACATGATGATTTATGATTGAAATCATGAGACATTTAAATTGATTTGTTGACGTTTTACAATGAAACAAATTGATTCATTTGAATAACTGAAAAATGTGATTAATTCACATTTAGAAATTTTTATTTTTGTTTGTTGGTAGTTTTTTTTAAGTTTTTTCTGTAAATGCGAATCAAAGCGATTCAGTATTCTTTTTATTTTCAAAATTTATTTATTTATCTTCACATTTATTATGTTTTTTATTGATTTGCTATTTTATTTATTTTATTTATGTGCTTTTAATCAATTTATAGATACATTAATAATAAATAAACGATAATTGGTCTATTTTGGTGTTTTTTAAAGATTTCAATAAATTTTAATTGCATTGTTGTTGTTGTTGTAGTGATTAATTCAAATTAAATCACAAATATAAAAATAAATCTTTTGCGTTTTTATATTTGTTTGTTTTTTTTATTGGCCTGATTTTTTTTGGTGTTGTTTAATTTTGTTCTGGATTGTAAACAAACAAAACCATTGAAATCAATAAAAACCCCATTAAATTAATAATAAATATGTAAACAATTTAAATTATTATATAAAAAAAGAAACCAAAATTGAGTTAAAAAGTGCTGTTTTCTAAACAGTTAAAAAAACCACACCAACATTTTAATATGCACATAAAACTATTTTTGGAATCATCACTTCCAAAAATAAATTTCAGCTTTCGTTTAGCTCAAGGACGGTCTTGTTTTTTAATCAATTTATTTAATTCTACATTAAAATTTATTAAAAGCAATAAAATCCCAAAATTGAAAACAGACATAAAATAAAACGGCGTGTTTCGTTATTTGTTTTTGCATTCAAATCGTCGCATTAAAATAAAAGGCGATCGTTCCAAAATCGTTAATTAATTAATTAAATAAAATGAGAATATAAAAACTAAAAAAAACCAAAAAAAAACAAAAATTGAGTTACCAAAAAATCTTGTATAATCAATAATATGTACATTTTGGGTGTAGGCTATAAAAAGCATAGTCTACTTTTAGGCAAAGTAGAACAAATCACAAGAAACGTGTTACTTATAGTGAGTGATTTAAGGCGGAATGATAAAATAGACACCAAAAACAAAGGGCAGCCCTTTTCAGATACTCTGCTGTGATTCCGATCTAATGATAAGCGTGTCAATTAACGTAGTCGACTATAAAAGCTTGAGGCACTACAATAAAGGAAATCATAGAAACGTAAAATGTTGCCACCAGCGGAAAACCTGTCACCAAAATCAAAGTCGATAGTGAGTCATGTGACTTTCGACGAGTATCTGCAGCCGAAGAGGACGCTGCAGAAGCAAACAAAACTGTTGAAATTCGATCTACAGGACCAAAAACCACAACAGAATAATAAAACTCGTGAAACCTGCCTAAAATCGGAAGAGTATTTAAAAATGCTCGAACATCCAAAGTTGTTGATGGCTGATAAACGTCCAAAGGACGATGGTGATAAAGATTTTGTGAGAAAAACGTGGCAGCATCTACGTTTCGGGTCCTCGTTTAGATTGCCTCGTTTTCTGGCTTTTCTACGCGCCCGCAACGATGATGGACTCTGCCGACGCAAGACTGGCTTCGAGATCTACTGTGAAATGGCGAGCATTCATGGTTTCGTGAACTTCGTGGGCGCCAAAACGTGGGAACGTGTCTTCTGGTGTCTGGTCGTTGTTGCTGCCGTCTTCATGTCGGTCGTTGTTCTAGTTATGTCGCATTACTTGAACGTGGACACACCCATTACCATGTACACTGAGAGCACATACCATCCCGCCTGGACAATACCATTTCCTGCTGTTACTATATGCAACTTGAATCGGATATCACGAGTGAAAAGCGAAGCGCTGATATAACAATTGTAAGGATAGATACAGTACAATACAATAGTTACAGTAATATTACAAGGAATATTATTTAACATGCGAAAAAATTCATATCCCTCACTTTAAAAGTTTTCATTTTATATCAAGTTGAAATTATGACGGGTTTTTCAGGGCAACATTTTTTCTGTTTCCTCCTCCAGCCTCTCGTCTAGCAACGTGACAAAATCCGAGATGCTGCTGCTATTCCGTTTGAGTCTTTTCCAATCAACCGAAATCAGTGCCACTCAACGTGGGAAGTTTCGGGAATTTCAAAACCTGCTCGAACAGAAAAACTTTACGTTGGAACGATTACGTGATGAAATCGCACCCGACAGCTGTGAGCAGCTGCAACGTTGCAAGTGGCAGGGACGCTTGCAGCGCTGTGGAAAACTCTTCCAAACGGTGGACACACCGCAGGGGAGGTGTTGCACTTTCAATTATTTACTCGCCGCAAGAGGAGTGGAGCAGCGAAGGTCCTTGAATTTCATCTACAATACAACTCACAATACAGTGTAACGTTTCTTTAGTTTTGAGATGATTGAAGGTTTTCTTTCGTTGTACTCCCTGATTTTAGTTCTCCAGCTGCAACTAAAGCGAACACGCCCCTTCGGACCAACAGTTGCGGTTATAAAACCGGTCTAACGGTCTTACTAGATCCACCACACCTGGAGGACTACAGAGGCACCGGTTTCATCTGGATGCCCGGTTACCAGGTGCTTGTGCACGATTCTCTGGACTTCGCTGCCGACAGTGTTGAGCGCCAGTTCGTGCAGCTGCGCACGGAGACGAGCCTCAGTGTTGTGCCTCAGAATACCTACGGCACCGATTACTTGCGCAAGGAAAGAATCCCCGTCCGTCGGTGCTACTTTCCCGAGGAGCGTCGGCTTTCGTACTCTACGAACTACACGCAGACGAACTGCTTAACGGAGTGTCGCAGCAAAATGATGGTTCAGGAATGCGGTTGTTCGCCCGCCTGGAGTCGTCTTGGCCACGCGAACGAGTCGCAGGCATGTCGCGTGGATCAGGCTGCATGTGTGACTCAGCACAAAGGTGGAGGAAAATAATGATTATTGCTTTGAAAGGCTTTTCTTCATTCTCCCTCTCTTTCCTCCTCAGATGTGTTTCATCGACTTTTAATCGAGGAAAGTAATCAGCGATCGTATAAAGAAGATCGCTATGCGGAGGCGTTCATCTGCGGTTGTTTTCCACGATGCGGTTTCAACAAGTATACTACAAGCATGGAGGCGGCAGCGCTCAACAGAAGCTTCTCTTTCGGGGACAGACGGTTCTTGTAAGTCACTACGATTGGTTGGCTTCACATTCGTTTCCTTAAGTGATCTAATCTTAAAACTCTTAGCAAAGGCATCTCGATTAAAAATCATGTTTTGCTTCATGTCTTCTACGGTGATTTGATTGCACAAAAGTTCCGTTTGGATGTCCATGAAAACTGGCTGTCTTTTGTGAGTGAGTAGCTCTTTAAATCTTTTTTTCTGAACGATATCTGAATGGTATTTATATTGTCAATCAAAAAGATTGTCAGTCATAAAAGCAGTCATCAAATCTAAATAAAATAATTTGCCCTCCCTTTCCAGGTACTTTTGGTGGCATTGCAGGCCTTCACATGGGCTACAGTTTCGTGTCTGGCTTTGAAATGATTTTCTTCGTCGTCGTGCGTCCCCTTTGCAACTGGCTCACGAAGAAACAGATACGCTACAGGAATCAACGAAAGCAACGAATGGCTGCAGTTGCACCGACTACGAAAGCGTCCGGGCAGGAGCGGACGAATGGAGAGCTCATTAAGGAAGCAGCCACAAAAGTGGTCATCAGTTCAAACACTTAGCAATAAATCATTGTTTTTACTTGTTGTTTAAGTTAATCATATCTTTGACTTGATTGTTAGTAATAAAGTCAAATTAATTTTAATTAATGTCGAATGAATTGAATTAGAGTCACTCCTGGCGTCCAGACGCTTCGGGTTGAGTTGCTTTGTGTTGTGTTGGTGTCGCTTTAGCAACTCCAAATGCAGTTGTAGTTGTTGTTGTTATTCTTAGTCTCATTCGAAATGCCGTTCGTCGCGCATCAGCAGCGCCGAATTCATGTCATTCGGCAAGTTAAGCCACTGATAAAAAATGCTGCCAACCAAAGAAAAGTACTTGGAAGAGTAGAAGACGCCAGAGATGGACAGGGACGAGGCTCAACTCGATCAACATCGCTGCTGAAATCAGTCAATTTCAAGAATATACAAAGTTGGCTCATGAATAATCTACGAAACTACTGCGAAACAACTTCGTTACATGGCCTGAATTACATCGTGCATCCGAATATTTCCAGGAAGGAGCGCATTTTCTGGATCCTGGTAGTTGTGATATCGATCATTGTCTCAGTTGCACTGGTTTTGGTTTCGTGGAACTGGAATCGCGAGACACCCACAGTCACAGTTATTGAGAGCTCGCATTTTCCAACCTGGAATATTCCATTCCCCGCAGTGACCGTTTGTAGTTTCAACAACATCTCAAAAAGGAAAGCAGTCGCTTTGGCAAAGACGATGTAAGTCTGGAGTCTGTATGTGAACTCTATATTTTCATTTTTCGTGTTCTTCTTTTCATTGCAGGAAACGTCCCGCCAACGTTTCTGAATCTGAGCTGCTGCAACTGTTTCGCATAACGCTGCACTTTAGTTTCTCTTTCAACCTCACGGAGGTGGATTCCGGACTCATCGAAGATGTTTTGCAGCTCAACAATTATACGATACGTCGACTGGCGGACGAGCTGACACCCAACTGCTTGGACATGATCTCGAAGTGCGTCTGGAAAGGCACCCTAGTGCGCTGTGACAGCTTATTTCAACGCATCAACACCACCGGCGGCGTTTGTTGCTCTTTCAATTACTTCGGACAGGCTACAAATAATTTCCCGGCGAAGATCGCCTACCAGGTGCCAAAGCGGCCATACCGCGTCACCGGATGCGGCTACCCAACCGGCCTCTCTGTCATACTTGACGCCGATATGGAGGACTACTTCGGTACTTATTTCAGTAGCTACGGCTTTCGATTGCTCATCCACGACGCATACGATTTTCCCGACGAAAATGCCGAAACAAAGATGGTCACCGCGATGCGGGAAAGCTTTGTGCGCATCAATCCGGAGGCGACGTATGCGACGGATGACATCAAAGCGTTGGATCCACGGCTGCGGAACTGCCTTTTTGCCGACGAGCGTCGTCTGTCCATAATGCAGCGTTACTCGTTCGTCAACTGCATGGCCGAGTGTCGCCTGAGGATAATCTACAAAGTCTGCGGTTGCATGCCGATAAATTTGCCCAACAATGGCAGCTATCCGACCTGCGAGGTTAGCAGTGTTAATTGCATTAGTAAAATTAGAGGTGGGCGTGGCAATAACAAATCATTAAACTGTTAGTTTTGTATTGATTGATTTTTACATTTTAGAGATATTTTTTCACGCTATGCCGAACATAAAGGATGTGCGTTTCTCAACTGTCAGAAACACGGAATCTTTTCCCTGCGATTGTATGCCCGACTGCGAGACCTACAGCTATGCCTCGGATATAACAATGGGTCGTCTTAATGTCAACTTCGCTCGTAACATCAAACACAATTCTGGTCAGGAGTTACAACAAAAGTTAGTAGATACAAAAGCACAGAAAACAATGATTTCATTGCAAATAATTAACAACTCCTTCACTCCCATTGGCAGTACATCGAACTTTGACGTCATGAACTCCATTCTCTTGCATGTCTTCTACAGTGACTTATTATCGAGACGGTATCGCCGGGAAGTCTACGAGAATTGGTTATCAGCTTTGGGTAGGATAGTTCCATCATTTAATCAATTGTTGAAAAGAATATAAAATCAACGAATATTTAATAACAATCTATTATTTTTTTTGGTTTTTCTTTTTTTATATTGCAGCCTCTTTTGGCGGTCTCTTGGGCCTTATAATGGGCTTTAGCATTGTAACCGCTTTCGAATTTTTCTACTTTTTGACATTTAGACCAATTTTCAATTATTTGAACGAAGATTGAAATTGTTAATTTAAGTAATAATGATGAAATTAATTTAATTTACTTTAATGAGTTCAAATTTCAAATGTAAAAATAATAAAAATAAAATACAATAAAAAAAAGATTCTTTTCCATATTTTATAATTTTGATATCATTGGTTTTTGTGGGTAATACGGATAATAGATGGATATAAGATGTAGGCGTGTCGATTTACCCATTTTTGCTATTTGCTATATTAAACTTTAGGATAACCTTTCATTGGTATGGAGCCGAGGCCAAGAAACAGACGATACAGTAAGCTCCCGATATGATGGATGAGTACTCATATACTCAATCAATTACTGTCAGTCAGTTTTATTGACCATGTCATTTGACTAAATTGAATGATGAGTACTTCCTCTCAGAATAGAGTCGAGTTATTATTCTGTCACAGCAGAGAATTGAAGAGATGTAATTAATATCAACTCTAATAAGATATACAACAGCAATATATAAGCTTATTTGATGGTACCTTTTTTAGTTCAAGGAATATATTCTCACTATTCACTAGTTCATTTTTTACACTCCGATTGTAGACAGACATAAATTCGATTCTTTAGACACTCGTAAACTAAAAAATAACCTTTTAACAGAGTTCAACATCATCTCAGACAGATTTCGGGTATAATCTCAAAAGTCACGAGAAAAGTGAAATAAATTTGGAGGTCGATTATGATCAATATTCTCCGTCGCGTTCTTCGTGAATTTCTCCATAACTGCTCCATACATGGCTTAAGACCTCTTCTGCTTTTTGTCCAGTGTCGATACGCGAAGTGAGAACATTATAATATCAAATCTAAAGAGCACTATACTTATATACAAGTACACTCTACATATATTACAATTTATATAATCGTATATTTATTTGGTTAAAATATTTTATTTTAAAAATGTTATTATTTTCAGAAAACTCTGGATAATCTTTATGGTTCTAACAGTTATTTATACGCATCACGTTATCGTCAAGATGTCGATAGCTTATTTAGAAGCACCCACGGAGGTACGAATGTCCACGAATTTGGTGCATGTAGCGAACAGCCCATTCGTCGCTGTCGCCCTCTGCAGTGCCAATAAGTTTAGTCGCCGCAAATTGAGGTTCTTCGCCGAGAAAGCGTAAGTATTTTGTGCAAAAATTTATCAGAGTTATAAAAGATTAGAAATCAGCACTCGCATTGGTAGCCGTCTGCAGTGGCTACCAACGACTACAAGTAGGTGCAGATAAGAAAGACACGATATAGATTAAGGTTAATCTTAACTCAATAAAAGTTAAGAATTTATAAAGAATTAGAAATAGTTTGGATAGATTTGGTCAAGTTACACTAATAATTTATTAAAATTATTCTGGTCTCAATAATATCCTCGGTAATCAAATCACATATTTATTGGGAGAGTAATTAACAAACATTACTAGTTAACTATAATTATTGGTCAGATTCCAGAGTCCCTAATCGCTCCTTGATTATAATCCTTTGTTTAATTTTCAGTAATAGTTGCGGTTACATTTCTTTGGTTCCATTCTGCTAGTTTTATTTCCAGTTCGAATTCAGGGTGCTCTACGAAAGTAACCCAATTTATCGGCCTCCTTGATCATTGCTATCACCCCGTCCAACGTCTCCTCTCCGGTGGGAATAATTTGCTTAGCAGGCAGTCTGAAGCCGACAACTACATTCCATTTTTGTGGACGCAGTTCCAAGCAGAACGCCATTTTGATGCCCGCTTTGGCGTAGACCCAGTCGATGCTGGAGCCGGCTGCTGGATAAATGGCGGTATAGGTGTTGCCACCGACGTACTTGGTACCATAGCGCTTGCTAATGGCGGTGACGGTGGCGTTGAATACCTCAGTTAGATCCTTGTTGTTTTTGGGTAGATCGCCAATGGCTCCATATGGATATAATATAAGTTGCGAGAAAGAGTGGAAGGATATGTATAGATTAATCTTGCCTTTCAGAGAGGCAATGTACTGCGACAACGAGAAGGTTTCGATGTCGGAGAAGGCGGATGGGCCGGCGTAATTGTCCACGCACGGATTACTGCTGGCACCAATTACGTTCCAGTGGAAGTCCCAGTTGCGGTTAGGATCGGTCCCGAAGCAGCCATTGGCCTGGGGACTTCGGGTCTTGCGCCACACTCGATCGGTGGTGTGCGTGTATACGTATCCATCGGGATTGGCATGGGGGAAGATGTACCAGTCATAGTTTAGAGCTATTTGTTGAATCTCGACATCGTCGGAGGTTAGTAACTGATTAATAATGTAGGTGGCAGTCGCAGGAGAGATCCATTCGCGCGCATGCATACCAGACTCCACGAAGATGCCTGGTTTTTGTTTCTTTCCGTTCTTCAGCGAAATCTTAACGCCCAAAATCGAGCGCCTTTCATAACTTTTGCCGCCTTCAATAAGAGTGACGACGCCGGGGTATTTTAAAGCAAGAGAGCGCATCCATACGTACGTCACATCAAGCTGTTGGTATTCCTCCCAGTTATAATCACTTGCTTTCCTAGTGGAGGCCTCTGCTTGGCGATCCGTTTTATCCAAGACACTTTGAAAATTCGACTCCACCAGCTGGTAAGCGATGTCGTTCATGGACAAGGCTTGCAGGAAATCGGGCACTTTGTGAGGCGCAACAGTCACATGCACATCCTTGCCGACGAAATGTATGTCATCCAGGAAGATCAGGGAGTCGCTGGAAGATTCCAGGTTCCGGAGAAACGCCACTTCTACCTCCGTGTCCGCGTTCAGTTTGTAGATGGGGTAGTTGTCGAAACGAGCGTGCTCCCCGGTACTAAAAGTCAGAGTGGCAGCCAACACCACGAAAAGTTGGTAGAATTGTTGCCGGTTTCGTGACATATTCGGACAAAAAGACGGTTACTTCTGCTAGCTGGTGGACATCTGTGGGGTTTATATAGACGCATGGTTATCGGGTAGTTTGATCTCTATGATTTTTTATTCAATATTAATGGATCCAAATCAAATCACTTCAGCGTGAAGGTTCTGTTAGTGTGGTTCTTTCTAGTGTGGTTATTGTTGTTTTTACTGATAAGACTACTTTAAGTTATTCTAGTGAATAGTGCTTCATTCCCTTGATAGTAGGACGGACTCGTTTATTATATGTACATACGAGTAGATAAAGTATAGAGCTCAATAATAAGAGATTTTCCCACCATAAATTCGTCAACTTGGATTAGTTATTTCGCATGTAATCTAATCGGGTTTTAAAATTCAGAAGATAAATAATAGTATATATAGTATATAATAGATAGTAATAAAGTTGAGGAAACAGGGCCAGTTGTTCATGGATGGAGCATGGTTGAAAAATTTGATATGTATATTAATAAACATTTATAACATTTGATAAATCTTCTGTCGATCGTATAAAAGTTAAATTTTAACTACCAAAACATGGATATTAATGGACAAAGACGGCTGTTTAATTATGTTATAATCCGCCATTAGACCATAATGTTATGTTATGTATGGAGTTCAAGTCCCCAGCGCTCTGGTGTGTCCAGTTAGCATTTTCTTATAAAGGTTCAGTTAAAGGGTCTTTCATCAGAGGTCACGAGTGAGTAGTGTTCTAGCTTCAGCCAAGACGATGATAGCAATCTTTCTTCCCAAGAATATCGTATATAAAACGACATTGAAAAAATCTAAAAAACCATACCACTGCCGTTGATATTATAGATTTAAATCCATAGCTGATTAAAAAAATCATAACATTTATATGGCTTTTAAATGGACTTATTACTCATTGATTTATGATTGTTTTTAACAATTCTATTTCTTGACGTTCAAACACAACACTTCTGAAAATATTCGTGATTATAGAAACCACTTAAGCCGATTATTTGACCATTTCGACGATGGATTCCAAAGTCTGCTCCGCGGTCGGTAGGATTTCGCTCACTGGCAGTCTGAACTCGTAAATTCGGTTTAAGAAAGAAGAAACAAGATGAAGAAGAAAAGATGAAGCAAAATTAAACAAGACTCGCTCGGGTTATTTTGTATTATTTGAACCAAAATCCTTTGGAATCTGTAATAAATATATTTCTTATAAATGTTATTTCAATATTTTTGGGTATTTTCCTTCAAATTCAATTTTAAAATTGAATTTTTGCAGTTTCGAAATCCAGGAGAATTACCATCCCAGTTTATTGGCCCACAATGCTACCCAAATGATGGAGTTCCTCCTTGCTCTAGCCGGTTTCTATGTGTATCCTTATGATGACTACGAAACGGGTGACGTGCGATTGGAAAAACTGCATCAAATCCTAACGATTATGTACAATGGCAGCGACTATTCATCGCCGGATATCCTGCTCGATCTGGCACCTGATTGTGAAGACATCGTACTTCGAATCATGCTGTTCGGGAAGTTGGTGAACACTCGCGATTACATAAGAAAGGACATGACAACTTCGAGCGTCTGCTGTATGTTCAACTATAAACGCAAAAGCTACGCCATGAATAAGTAAGTATAAAAGCATAACTTTGCCAGATGGAAGATAATACGACTTAAATTTCAAATTTTTTTTACTCTCCTTTCACTTTTCTGCTTCACTTAAATATAATGCAGAGATCCTTCGTCTTCAATGAAACATAAAGATATAAAGTTCGAAACGAATTCACTCCTCAGCAGTGTTCAAATCGTTCTGCAAGATGATCCCGATGATTTCATTTTTAGAGATCTGTCAAGTGATGCTTTTCAGGTACGTCTTAGAGATCACCACTTTAATGACCCCACTTTCACTCTTTACTTAGCTTAACAGTCCACAATTATTGTTGGAGATTATGTAAAAGTTACTAAAGTAATATATTGATATTTTTCGTAAAGGTTTTTCTTTTTGCCTCGGACGATTATGCAAAAATTCAATCGCAGACAATCGGTGAAATTACTGTATCTTACAACAATATCGTCTTGGTTCCAGTGAAACCCGTATTTATGGGTTCACGATATACAATTAAGCAATTTGCACCGCATGCACGTCAATGTTATTACCCCGAAGAAGGTCAACAGCTTCTGAATCAGTAAGAAAAGTATTCATCCTTTCGTTTTAATACAATACAAAATTACTCCTTGGATACGATAGATCATTTTACTCTGTCGATGAATGCCTGCTGATATGTCGCATGCGTAGCATGGTCAACTACTGCGGCTGCGTCAATCCGTCGCTGCCAGCAGACCTGATTAATGCCACCTTCTGCAATCTCCTGGACTTGCCTTGTCTCACAGAATGGAAGAAAATATGGTACGGATGGAACTACTTCGATTATGTGGACACATATGAAGATCAATTGCAACTCTTGAGCCGGATCACAGATGCACAACGTTGTGACCTCTGCTATCCACAATGCGATGGTGTCGACTTTAAAACTTATGTAAATAAGTTGCCCATGGTCAAGGCATCACACAATCATATATATAAACATGGCCTGTTGTAAGTTAAGCAGCTTGTCAATTGGTGAATTATTTCAATACTGGGTTTTTCATTGCAGACAAAATATATCCGATACGAAACCTTTGTCCATTATAAAATTATTCTTTATGAATCGTTATGCTGTCGCCACCGAAAAGGAGCTCAGCGACAATTGGATGGTTTTACTGAGTAAGCATTTAAAGCCAAAATTCGTTAAATGGATAGAAACATATCCATTCGTTAAATGGATAGATAAATGAATTTTGTTCCTACATAAATAATCATATCGTACAAAGAAATACATATAGTATATCGTAAATATGTACATATCCATATTTTCAGGTCGTTTTGGTGGCATTATGTCTTTAATGTATGGTTTTGGAATAATGAGTTATATTGAGGTGCTTTATTATCTGACTGGCAAATGGTTTATACTCATCTGTAAGGCTGCCAAAGTAAAAGAAAAAGCCAATTCTTTACCATCAAAGACGGTTGGAGTCCTGGGGAAAATCAATTCTAATCAGGAAATAAATGCGAAATTATACTGGCATGAAATTCAACCTAAATGCTTGGTTGATCCTCTTATGCTGCAGAATCCCACTATTTTGAGTAATTACAATAAAAATCAATTGTAAAAAGCGGATTTATATCTCATGCAATATACTTACATGTGTATGTATTCTCTACTAGAAAGATAAATTATAGTATATTAATAAAAAAAATATTTCAAAATTAAGTTTATGGACTAATTTCTATATACTTGTTGAGAGTAAAAATCTGTCTAGAGCTAGTAATTCAAAAAATTATGCATACAGCAAACTAAAAACGGAAACTCGAAGTTTGAAACTAATATTGATTTTTACAAAATAATAATTTTGAGAAAAGATTTTAATTATGAACAGCAATAAATCATTAGGACCTAGGATCAATCTAGGATATATATACATACATCTCTATACTTACCACCCCTCCTTCAGTACGTTACAAGCGGAAGGATAAACCTAATACACCCTTATATATTCGAGTTTGAATTAAATTGTTTGAATAAAAATACCACGAACTGTTTTGCTGATTGTTTTATATTATTGGGGTAAGGCAGATACTATATTAATATAGCATTTCATTAATCCTCTGTTGATGGTTTCAAAAAATCTTATGCAGAGTTTGAGGAATCCTCTTCAGTGCAAAGATGTTTGTGATTTGATTTCAAAATGACTTCCGGAATATCAATGGGCGGTGATGTTGAGGTGGCCGCAGTTGTTGCTGGAGTCTCACTACCGGGAGTGACTTTGTTGCTTCCGCTTTCATTTGCAGCTTCACCAACCTCCAGAGCCGTGTTGTGAGTGACTCGTTTTGGCAGAACGCTTAAGGATATTTCAGCCATGCCATTTTCTGCGTCTCCGTCATCAGAACGCTTAAGCTTGTGTTCGTGAATCAATTTTTGGAAGGGGTGAATCAAATCTAATGCTTCCGGCATGTCAAAGTCGTACATCTGTACTGCTAATTCCTTAAATATGTGTAGAAATGTCTTCTCCCTTTCTTTCTTCAGCAGTCGAGCTTTTCTGCGGTCTTCAGCTTCATCTACGAAAAATAAATTATAAATAATAATAATAATTAGTGAAAGCAAAAATGTTTACCATAGATCCGCTGAGCGTCGACCTCATCGTATGCCTGCTGAGGAGTGACTCTGTTTCTCATTTGGTAGAATACATTCCTGTTTTTCTTCTGTTTATGGTTTGGACACATTTTGCTGCTGTACAAAAAAAAGCAAACAAAATAATAATTTCCAATTAGATGCAGAGAATAAATAAAACATGCACCAGATTTTTTAAATAAAAAATTTTAAAATATAAATTTAACGAGAAATAACACAATGGAAGCAACTACTGAAGTTCTCCTCTTTGAGCGAATACCGAATTGTTTTAACTGCCTTTCTTATTTAATTCCTTTTTCCGCAAGGAAACATGAACAATGCCTTTGGAAACGGTGCTCACATTTATTTAATCTGCAGTTGTTTCTGCTATTTCTGTGAAAATAATTATTTTTTAAGAAACAGTATTACAATTTTAGGTGAAATAAAATAACTGCCACGAGCGAAGCACAGTATGTTGGGAAGCTTCGCACATACGCCATTTTGTAAGAACCGTTAATATGTACGTTGTCTGTATGTGCGTAAAACACTGTCTATTTTGTTGTCAAGTCGAAATTGCATCATGGACATAACATTTTTTTTTTAATCATTTTTAAGAAAGAAATTTATTCCTTTTCTACATAGCAATTGAAATAAAGTCATTAAAGACAATATTTATTGATAACATCTGAAATACAATCGTTTTTTACATAACCGGTGAAATTATAACATGCTAAAAACTGGATTATATACCTCTGACTAAGATAGTACGTGGGAACTCTCGAGTTAAATGTTAATTTATTTGCAAATTTTGCTCAATTTATAATTTTAATATATACATATATCCATATAAAAAAAATTTAACACAAAACCAAGCGAAATCAAACCGAACCGATTGCAAGACAGGAGAAAACTGATTTTGCCGGCTGGCTGTACGAAAAATCTTCTGAGAATTTTTTTCTATGATGCTGTTGCATCTGTGGAGCAGCTCTCTGTATATATATAAATGTAGCCATACGTCAGATGCATGTGCATGAAAAGGATAACAGTCAGTTAGTCGGATAGGTTTATGTTTCTTATTGTAGTCAACTGTAGGCTAGTGCAACACGACTATTATCGTCTCTCGTTTACATCGGTATTTACGTAAGCAAATCGAAGTACCTTCATCCTTTTCACAGCGTTCGCACAACGCCATTTTTTAAGAACTGTGCCCTATGTACAGTAGCAATATGTACGTGAAAAGTTTCGATCTTGTTGTCAAGTCGAAGAATTTATTTATTTTTGTTTTGTTTTCCTTTCCTTTTCACAGCGTTCGCACAACGCCATTTTTTAAGAACTGTGCCCTATGTACAGTAGCAATATGTACGTGAAAAGTTTCGATCTTGTTGTCAAGTCGAAGAATTTATTTATTTTTGTTTTGTTCTCATTCGTACACGGTGACCTCCTGCTCCCTCTCACAAGCAAACAACTTTATTTTATTTGTGGACTGTTTCAATTAAACATTGCTTTGTTTATACAGATTTTTGAATATTTCCGACCACGTTTTTATGCTATTTAAACATTTTGAATATCCCTCTAATTTTGTAATGCTTCTTAGTAGAAAGGATTAAGAATCACTTGTACTTGATTAACAATCAGATCATGAGCGCGGTTGTGAGAAATTTCAATTTCTACACAGTAGCCCAGATTTTGATCTTCTGAGCTTTAATTTGAGGTTAACTATTCCGTTTATACTACAATACATACATGGGGATACATGGTACGCTGTTACCAAAACCCACATTTCTAGTTTTATAAAACATAGTAAAGAACAAAACATAAAGAACAAAATAACTACGAGTGATTAGTAAAAACCTTCTAGAATAAACCAAGTATTAATAATATAAAATTTGATAAATTATGAAATAAGCAGGCTTTGATTGGTATTTAATTTAAAAGCCTTATGAAAGTAGGAAGAATTTCAAGTACAGCAACGACAAAACAAAAAATAAGTTACAAAAAATTCCATAATCTGCACTTCACTTTTATCATATAATGACAAATCTTCAATCATCGTAATAATTAATGAGGGCTCAATGAATATTATATATAATTTTGTGAAGAATATGTATATAAATTTCATTGCAATTAGATGAAAGCATAATTAAAGAGCCGTTTTAATGCCCTTATAAACTGTTTTTCCGTTAAAGTCACGTTTTGTTTTGTGCTTTTCGTAGTTTTTTATACTTTCGACGTTACTAACCAAAAATAACCAACAAAATACGAAAAAGCATAAAACAAAACGCTTGATAAATGTGTTCCATTATAAGGCTGTTTAAAATTACAATACAACAAAATGCCAACTTTTAATGTACCAAAAGCAGCAACTGGACACAAAAAGAAATAAGAAAAATTTGCGAATAGGAAGATGAAAGACGTCGATTACAATTAAAATGTTCACACAGTGCAGCATATAAACAAAAAACGAGTAATGAGTATGAAGGGAGCGGAAGATCGAATTTGCTTCTGTTACTTTCTATCGTACTAGCAATGCTAGCGAATATGCGTCAGAAGAGTTAATCGATCCAACACTCGTATGCTAGATAAAGAGTGAACCCCGATTTCATTTTTCTTCTTATTCCTTAGTTTTTAAAATTTGATTTTTTCAGACATACTTTTTATGGTTTTTTATACGGAATAATGTTATATGATAAAAGTATATAAACACAGAATAAATAGTATATGGTAAATCAGAACCTATAGTATTGTAAAAAGAAAATTATTTGAAATAGATAGAAACGTCATAAGCGTTAATTAAACGTCATAAAATTGAAATGGAGGAAAAACTGTACTATTCACTGTACGTATACACTCAAATTTTTTTGGTGTTGTAGCTGCTGTTTTAGTTTTTTATGCTGATTACAACACCAACTTTTTATATAGTCTATTTTATATAGTCTATTTTTGCTTATAGAGGTATAGTCCTTCGAAAATTGAAATTCTAATCACTATATCTTCTAAATTATTAGAGATATCCGAATAGAGTGGCTACCCTTATAAAGCAATTTAAAGTTTTATTAAAGTTTTATTTCAAGGCGGACACAGACAACTCTTTATTAAAATTTTTTGGGTGTTTTCGCTTGTTATAATCGTTAGATGCGTTAAATTAAAATTTTATTTTAGTTTATGTCATTCATTAACTATAATTATAAAATAAAAAAAAGTTCATTTCTAATAATCATTGTATGCCCAAAGGTAAGTAAACTGAGTTTTGTATCTACAAATGGACTAGATTTTGGCCTCCGTATAACAACAACATGAAATACGAAAATACAACAAATCTGCTAGAGGGATTTCCAGCGATATACAGACATACATACATATATTACATATGTATGTATTAATTTTAAATGTTACGAGAAATTACTTATATTTTCAAAATAAAAGTTAAAATCCTAACTTTTTTGAGAAAGGTCATTGGAATAAGAGTTATTTTCAGACTCTGATTTTAGGTGATTCCTGCTTTGTTGGTTATAAATGGCATTTCAAAATAGTAATAAGCAGTTATTTTTGTCCGGAATTTCACCTGTAGATGGAGCTTTGCATGAATCACAAAAATAATTCTGAAAATAACAATCAAACTAATAGATTATTTTGAATTCAAATTAGGGTCAATCATGTGCTGAAGTTTGGAGTTGAGTCAATTTCCTTCTTTTCCCATTTGCAATACCTACACTGCAATAACTGCAATACATAACCAAGTAGATATGTTTCATCAAGGATATATATACATCTCTATATCTACCACGCCTCCTTCAGTACGTTAAAAGTTGGTGGATAACTTAATTACACCTTATAAAAAGTAATACGAACATATTTCTGGAGATCAAAATCGGGCTATTTTTTTCGTTTAATTGGATGAATCAATAATCTACACATTTCGAAACGACTTTTTCAATCTGGTACATGTGGCCAACAACCCAAGCCAGTAGGTGCAGATAAGAAAGACACGATATAGATTTTGGTTAATATTAGTTTAGAATTAATAAATAACAATAGTTTGATTAGATTTGGTCAAGTTACAGTGATGATTTATTAAAATTATTCTGGTCTCAATAATTTCCTCGGCAATCAATTCATTTATTTATTGAGAGAGTAATTAACAATAATTACTACTTAACTATTATTATTGGACAGATTCCTGAGTCACTAATCGCTCCTTGATTATAATCCTTTGTTTAATTTTCAGTAATTGTTCCGCTTGCATACCTCTGGATCCATTCTGCTAGTTTTATTTACGAAAGTATCCCAATTTATCGGCCTCCTTGATCATTGCTATCACCCCGTCCATCGTCTCCTCGCCGGTGGGAATAATTTGCTTAGCAGGCAGTCTGAAGCCGACAACTATATCCCAGTTTTGTGGACGCAGTTCCAAACAGAACGCCATTTTGATGCCCGCTTTAGCGTAGACCCAGTCCAGGCTGGAGCCGGCTGCTGGATAAATAGCGGTATAGGTGTTGCCACCGATATACTTGGTACCGTAGCGTCTGCTTATGGCGGTGACGGTGGCGTTGAACACTTGATTAAGATCATTGTTGTTTTTGGGCAGTTCGCCAATAGCTCCATATGGATACAAAACGTATTGCGAGTAAGAGTGGAAGGATATGTATAGATTAATCTTGCCCTTCAGAGAGGCAATGTACTGCGACAACGAGAAGGTTTCGATGTCGGAGAAGGGAGATGGGCCGGCGAAAGTTTCCACGCACGGATTACTGCTGGCACCGATTTCGTTCCAGTGGAAGTCCCAGTTGCGGTTAGGATCGGTCCCGAAGCAGCCATTGGCCTGGGGGCTTCGGGTCTTGCGCCACACTCGATCGGTGGTGTGCGTGTATACGTATCCATCGGGATTGACATGGGGGAAGATGTACCAGTCATAGTTCAGGGCTATTTGTTGGATCTCAACATCGTTGGAGGTTTTTTTTTTTTTTTTTTTTTTTTTGAGGTAGGAAATGCTTTTACGCACACCAGTGTCCCTGCTTGAACCAGGTCCGCCGATAGTGTGGGACTCCCTTGCTGCAGACTACCCACTAAAACCGTCCTCTTTCCTTGGGGGAATAGTCGAAGCAGACCAGAACGAGTAGGTCCTTTTTCGCCCCCACGTCCCTTGGTCACTGCAGGCGGCCGAACGAGTCGAGCTCCCGCTTCATGACCAGGTCCCTTGTCAACGCAAGTGCGTTCTTAAACCACGAATCCCAGCGTCGAACGCCGTCGTTACGACCGTTCACACTGAGTCTTCTGGCTGCCAGCGCCGGGCAATGGTTCACTATGTGATCCGCCGACTCTTCATCTTCTAGGCACAGCCTGCAGACGTCATCCTCCGCAAGACCCATCTTATGGAGATGATATCTGAAATTGCCGTGCCCCGTGATCAAAGAGATTAGCCAGCTAAGACTGTCTCTTCTGTATCCGAGTAGTAGTCTAGCCTCCGAACGGCTGCGAAGCGGTTTGATAATAACCATCCTCGCCTGACGACACGTGGTGAGGTTCCTCCACCTTCGTGCATGTTCAGAGTACAGCCACTCGTCCATCAAGGCCCTTACCTTCCCGTCGCTAAGAGCGACTCTCGGCTCAGGCCCGCAAAAGAAGTCAGCAGCCCCCTCCTTAGCAAGAGCGTCCGCTTTCTCGTTCTGTTCTGTGCCTATGTGCCCTTTGACCCAACAGAGTGTTACCTTGTTGTATTGGGCACACTCATTGAGCTTCTGGACAGCCTCCAGCACCAGTCTCGAATTAACGTTCGTCCGCGCCATACTCTTAATCACCGCCTGGTTATCCAGTGCTAGCAGGATACTGCTATTCCGCACCTGATCGCCAATTAAGTGGTCCAGAGCATGTGTCAGGGCCAGTAGTTCGGCCTGATATACGGACACGTACTTCCCTAGATGGAGCTTACAGCCGAGGTTCAACTCCGAAGAGAAGACCCCTGCACCTGCCCTTCCATCTATCAGTGACCCATCCGTGAAGATGTTTAAGTCATGCTTACTGCACTCATCGTGCAGTCGGCCGTCTGCGATCAGAGTATCGTGCCACCTATCGATGATTCGCACCCTGCACATACCATCCACAGGCATGCAGACATCGCTGACCTTTGCACGAACAATGTCCATAATGCGACCATGTCCTGCCGCTGGTAAGTCCGCACCACGCCATACAGCATTCCTATGCATTCGCATTGCCGCCAGCGCCGCCGTCCTCTTAATGAATAAGTCCAACGGTAGCAGCCCGAGTATCGCCTCCAGCGCGAAAGTCGGGGTGGTGCGCATGGCACCACTGATGGCTATGCATGCCAGACGTTGGACCCTATCCAGTTCGGCCTTCATCGTTATCTGATCTGCTTTATGCCACCAGACAACTGAGCCATACGTCAAACAGGGTCTAACCATAGCAGTGTAGATCCAGTGTGCCTTGTTTGGAGATAAACCCCATCGAAGGCTACACACTCTTCTGCACTGAAAGAGCACAGTCTTTGCCTTCCTAGTCCTCTCCAGCACATGCTCCTTCCAGGTAAGTTTGCTATCTAGGATTACTCCTAGGTACTTAACCCTTCGGGAGATGTTGATTTCGGATCCGAAAATCCTTAGAGGACTCCAGTTCGGAATTTTCCTCTTCCTTGTAAAGAGGATCATATCCGTCTTAGTAGCATTGATGGTGAGGCCCTGCTCTCTACACCATCTTTCTACAGTGGAGAGCGCCCCATGCATTACATCCCGCATGGTGTTAATATATTTTCCTCTCACCATCACCGCTATATCGTCTGCATATCCTATTGTATGTATGCACCTTGAGTCCAGCCTATGAAGCAGGGAGTCAACAGTGATGTTCCAAAGGATTGGTGATAACACCCCTCCCTGGGGACATCCCCTCATCACTATCGCTCTAAGCCTATGACTCCCACATTGCAGATTTACCGCCCTGTGGCGCAGCATGAATTCAATCCAGTTAATAACGACTGGGTTGAGCCCACGGGCCTCCAGGGCTAGTTTCAATCTTCCAAAACAGATCTTATCGAAAGCACCCTCTATGTCCATAAAAATGGTCATAGCGATGCCTCCGTTCATCAGTTCCTTTTCCGCCACCCCGACCAGGTCGTGGAGGGCGGTCTCCGTAGATCTCCCCGCTCTGTATGCGTGCTGAAATCTACTTAAAGGACGTTCCACAAATACTGTTCCTTCTAGATAGTCCACCACCACCCTCTCCATCGTCTTTAAGACGAAAGAGGTGAGGCAGACCGGTCTAAAGGATTTGGCCTCCGTGTAGTCCTTCTTTCCTGGTTTTGGTAGGAATACCACTCTTCCCTCCCTCCAAACACCAGGCACATAACCCATTGCCAGACATGCCACGAATACTCCCCGCAATCGCTCGAGCAGCTGCTCCTGGCCCCACTGAAGCAGAGCAGGGAATATCCCGTCCGGTCCCGGAGTCTTAAACGGGGAGAACGTCATCATCGCACTTCTTATCCCGTTCCTCGTCACTATCCCTTCCGCCTCGTTCCGCTCCGACCTGTGATACCATCTACGCACAGATGGCCAGGCCCCAGTGTGTACGATGCTCCCGGGAATGTGTCTGTCTACCATCTCTTGAGTAGACTTTTCCAGTGTCTCCAGCAGGACTCCATCTTTATTTCGGATGAGTCCCATCTTGGATCCTGGATCCTTTGATATCAGCTTCTGTAATTTGCATACATCAGAGATATCCTTCGTATTGGTGCAAAAGTCCCTCCACGTCTGCCTCTTCCTCTTGCGAAGGGTCTTCTTCAACCGTTTCTTCTTCTCCTTGTAATCAGTCCAAGCCACTGTGTCTTTGTGCCTCATGTACCGATTAAAGGCCATTCTCGTCTCCCTCTTCATGGATTCCAGTTCTTCGTTCCACCAGGGAACAGAGTCCTCTTCCTCCACCACGGTCCGAGGGCACGCTCTTTCATACGCAGAGATCACGGCAGAGTTTAACCTCCTCACCTCGATCTCCACTTCTGTCGTGTTCCTGGGCATTCTGTTCACCTCAGGCATAGATCCCTTCAGAAGTTCCCGGTACAAATGACCATCCGTGTTCCTTGGGATCCTTATTAACCTGCTTCCTCGCCGCCGTCTCAGTCCATACGAGACATCGAACCGAATGGCCCGGTGGTCGGACATGGTTAGCCTGTCCCAGACCCTCCAGTGCGATAGTCTATCTAATATTCCAAGACTTGCCAGGGTTAGGTCAATAACCTCAAAAGTTGGTTCAGACCCCCTGTTTACAATTTGCAGGTTAAATTTACTCACAAATTCGAGAATATTCTCGCCTCTGCGGTTATCGTCGGAGCTGCCCCACACTGTACTGTGAGCATTAGCATCGCAACCTATAATCACATTCTCTCCCCTATCCACACCGTATCTCACCAGCCTCTCCACCTCCAGAGGCGGTGGCGGCTCTGATGAGTCGTATGGCAGGTAGGCAGATGCGATCAGAAAGGAGCCGTTCCCGCTACCGATCCTCACGACCGTTAGGTCTTGAGAACACAGATGGGTCATGAGTATCGCTTGGACACCCCGTCTCACCAATACACAGGTCCGCTTCCTTCCCTCACCTAGCGACAAAAAGAGGCTAGTCCCTTTACAAGATAGTCCCTTAATATTACCATGAAGTATCCAGGGTTCCTGTACCAAGGCTATGTCCAGCTTATCTTCCTCAAAGTGTCGCATCATCATTGCTGAAGCTGCTCTACTGTGGTGAATGTTCAGCTGACACACCCGCAAAGTTTGTCCGCGCAGGCCCACCTCCCGCCCCGGTGTTACATTCCCGAAGGAGTGAGTCACCGTCCCCGCGGACTCGGTATTCGCTTCAGGCTGGATCCCTCTGGAATATGACGACAGCTTGATCAAGACCACAGTTGAGTTTCCCCCCCGCGGCCTTGATGGCCTCTGCCTCTTCCTTTGGGCACCAGACCGTCAGCCTAGTCCCGACCTTCGCCCCTTCGCCGAACTTATCCGCGAAGGTAACCCTCCATTTGGAGGTATCCCTTACGCAGCCGTTCTGGCGTTGAAGCCTCTTGAGGATGGTTTCCTTGGTCTCGGTAGCTCCGTGGACCACCAACACCATCCTCCTCTCATCCTTCAAAGCGTAAAGCCTATCCGGACGCAGTCTGGCCCCCTGCCAGAGACCACTCAGCTTCCCAGAAGCCTTGAACAGCCATTCTCTTGACTGCTGATTCTTGCACCTAATGGCAATGAATCCACTGTCAAGGTAGGCGTTCCCAACGAACCCGATGTCCCCTCCACCGTCCAGAGAGTCCAGCGCCTTCAGCAGGGAGGCCTTGAAGATTGCCAGATGGCTTTCCTCCAATGGCCCCCCGCCGGAGAGGTCCGCTATGCCTGCAAGGAGATCACCCCCCGCGACCCCCGCGAAAGACCTCCGTTTGGCCTCGGGCCCGCTGCTGTGTGTTGACGAGCTTTGGCCAGCTGGGGCGGATCGTTTCCGAGGAACCGCAGTCCGCCCTTTATTGCTGGTCGAAGCATCGCCACCCTGTAGCACTGGCTTATTGGCTTCCACCCCACCTGCAGTGCTCTGCTGACGTCCGGCTTCCAGCTTCTCTGGCATCGAGGTCGCTGAGGTGTCACCTCTGAACCTCTTGCCCGGCATGCCTTCTTCCGGACTGGTCCCACAAGAGGAAAGCTCGCTAAGCCGAGAAGTCAGCTTAGCTATGGATCTCTCCAATGCTTTCTTCTTCTTCTGCCGCTTCCGCTTACTCCTCTGCTTCTCCCTCTTGCAAGAGATCGCTGAGGCGACCACTTCTGCGGCTCGTTCTTCCGGTTTTCCGCTGCGTCCGACTAATCCCTTGGAAGACACCTTGGGATCCGTCTCGTCGCCGCTTCCATCCGGACTCGACATGGTTGCCCTGACGTCCCTTGGAACTAAACCCATGAACGGTTCCGTTCCGCTAGGAGTCCCGGCACCCCGATCGTTGGAGGTTAGTAACTGATTAATAATATAGGTGGCAGTCGCAGGAGAGATCCATTCGCGCGCATGCATACCAGACTCCACGAAGATGCCTGGTTTGTGTTTCTTTCCGTTCTTCAGCGAAATCTTAACGCCCAAAATCGAGCGCCTTTCATAACTTTTGCCGCCTTTGATAAGAGTGACGACGCCAGGGTATTTTAAAGCAAGAGAGCGCATCCATACGTACGTCTCATCAAGCTGTTGGTAGTCCTCCCAGTTATAATCACTTCTTTTCCTAGTGAAGGCCTCTGCTTGGCGATCCGTTTTATCCAAGACACTTTGAAAATTCGATTCCACCAACTCGTAAGCGATGTCGTTCATGGACAAGGCTTGCAGGAAATCGGGCACTTTGTGAGGCGCAACAGTCACATGCACATCCTTGCCGACGAAATGTATGTCATCCAGGAAGATCAGGGAGTCGCTGGAAGATTCCAGGTTCCGGAGAAACGCCACTTCTACCTCGTTGTCCGCGTTCAGTTTGTAGATGGGGTAGTTGTCGAAACGAGCGCGTTCCCCGCTACTAAAGCTCAGAGTGGCAGCCAACAACACGAAAAGTTGGTAGAATTGTTGCCGGTTTCGTGACATATCCGGGCAAAAAGACGGTTACTTCAGCTGGTTGGTGGACATCTGTGGGGTTTATATAGACGTATGGTTATTCTATAGATGTTTTCTTTAAAATTGAATGGATCCAAATGAAATCATTTCAGCAGGAAAGTTCAGTTAGTGTTGTTCTTGCTGATAAGACCACTCTAAGTTATTCTAGAAAATAGTGCTTCAGACCCTTGATAGTAAGAATCGTTTATTATATGCAAATAGATAAAGTATAGAGTTCAATAATAAGAGCTTATCTCCCATAAATTCCTCAACTTGGATTAGTTATTATAAACAAAATTAGTATATAAAAAGTTTTTAAATGAACTAAGAAGTTTAAAATAATTAATAATAATAGCACCATACAGATTCGCAAATCCATAAAGATGTCGTGAATACAATATTTGTGATTGTAAATTGTCAATACCGATAAAAATACTATTAAGATCTAAAATGAAAAACGGGGGCTTGTACGTATTATTATAATGCGCCCCACGTTTTTCGTTTTAAGTTTTAATAGTATTTTTATTGGTATTAAGAATTTACAATCACAAATATTGCATTCACGACATCTTTATGGAGGTACAATTCTGTCCTACACAAATTATTCTAAACTTTTTAGTTCATTTAAAAACTTTTCATTTACAAGTTTTTTTACTCGTCCTCAAAAATTATTATATTCAGCAAATAAGAAATTTATCGAAGTACGTAGATTCAAGAAATTAATTCCATCGTTTTCCATTCGCATAAACTGCCATTAAAAGAACTATTTAAATCATATTCAATAGCAAAAGCTATTGCCAAACATTGTGCTTTACAACATTAAGGTTTCTGATTTCCAAAAAGCCACGATTATCATTTAGAAAGGCACCCGGTTTATTTTTAATTTCGGAATAAATCCGTTCGTTGGGTCTGCCTCAATCATATTTTGATTCAGAATATTTGTATTCCATCGGTCCAATGGTAAAATAGTAGCACGACTTAAATTTGCAACGACCATGGAAAAACATTGGTGTCCAGCGTGTCCAGATTGAAATACCACATGCCCTTGATACCAGAAAGCACGTGTATTTCGTGATAATGCATTTATTCATTCATAAGTACTGTTAGCTTGACCTTCAGTAGTATAGCAATTATTTCGGTTTGGTCGCGCTGATATTCAAACTAATCGTTCTGCAAGATGATCCCGAGACATCAAGACATCCCGAGACATGCAAGATTGAGACATCACTACTTTTACGACCTCACGCTTACCCTTCACTTATCTTAACAATCAACATTTATTGTTGGAGATTATGTTGGAAAAATTACTAACGTAATCTTTTGATATTTTTCTTATATATTCGATATATATTTTTCTTATATATTCTTTTTGCCTCGGACGATTATGCAAAAATTCAATCGATGAAATCACTAATGTATTTTACAACAATGTACTCCTGCGAGAATATTTTTGTGCTTACATAAATAATCATATCGTGCAAAGAAATACATATGCATATTGTAAATATATCGCCAACTTTCATTCAATCATGGCTAAATAGACAAGAGGTGGCGGTATTAAGGATATATGTATATACATCTCTATACCTACCACGTCTTCTTCAGTACGTTACAAATGGAAGGATAAACTTAATATACCCTTTCACCTTCAGGTTTAAGTTACAAAAAGTAATAGGAAAGTGTTTCTGGAGATCAGAATAGGGCTTTTTTTCGTTTAATTGGATCAATCAATAATTTACGAGCGCTCTGAAAAGGAGTGAGGAAACGACTGCAAGTAGGTGCAGATAAGAAAGACACGGTATAGATTAAGGTTAATATTAGTTCAGTAAAAGTTAAGAATTAATAAGCACCAATTGTTTGATTATGCTTGGTCAAGTTACAGTAATGATTTCTTAAAGTTGTTATGATCTTAATAATTATCTCGGTAATCCAATCATTTATTTATTCCAATCATTTATTATTATTATTATCATTTATTTATCAAATAATTTATTTATTGAAGAGTAGTTAACAATCATTACTAGTTAACTATAATTATTGGACAGATTCTAGAGTTCCTAATCGCTACTCGATTATAATTCATTGCTCAATTTTCAGTAATTGTTCCGGTTACATTCCTCTGGTTCCATTCTGCTAGTTTTATTTCCAGTTCCAATTTCAGGGAGCTCTACGAAAGTAACCCAATTTATCAGCCTCCTTGATCATTGCTATCACCCCGTCCAACGTCTCCTCTCCGGTGGGAATAATTTGCTTAGCGGGCAGCCTGAAGCCGTACAAAATACTCCCCTTCTGTGGACGTAATTCCAAACAGAACGCCATCTTGATGCCCGCTTTGGCGTAGACCCAGTCCATGCTGGATCCGGCTGCTGGATAAATGGCGGTGTAGGTGTTGCCACCGATATACTTGGTACCGTAGCGCCTGCTTATGGCGGCGACGGTAGCGTTGAACACTTGATTAAGATCATTGTTGTTCGTTGGTAGTTCGCCAATGGCTCCATATGGATACATTACAAGTTGCGAGTAAGAGTGGAAGGATATGTATAGATTAATCTTGCTCTTCAGCGAGGTGATGTACTGCGACAACGATTCAGTTTCGATATCGGAGAAGGCGGATGGGCCGGCGTATTTATCCGTGCAAGGATTACTGCTCGCGCCGACTTCGTTCCAGTGGAAGTCCCAGTTGCGGTTTGGATCGGTCCCGAAGCAGCCATTAGCCTGGGGGCTTCGGGTCTTACGCCATGTTCGAACATTGGTGTGTGTGTATACGTATCCATCGGGATTGGCATGGGGGAAGATGTACCAGTCATAGTTCAGAGCTATTTGTTGGATATCGACATCGTCAGAGGTCAGTAACTGATTAATAATGTAGGTGGCAGTCGCAGGAGAGATCCATTCGCGCGCATGCATACCAGACTCCACGAAGATACCGGGTTTTTGGTCCATTCCATTCTTCAGTGAAATCTTAACGCCCAAAATGGAGCGCCTTTCATAGCTTCTGCCGCCTTCGATAATAGTCACGACGCCGGGGTATTTTAAAGCAAGAGAACGCATCCACAGGTACGTCTCATCAAGCTGTTGGTATTCCTCCCAGTTATAATCACTTGCTTTCCTAGTGGAGGCCTCTGCTTGGCGATCTGTTTTATCCAAGACACTTTGAAAATTCGACTCCACCAGCTGGTAAGCGATGTCGTTCATGGACAAGGCTTGCAGGAAATCGGGCACTTTGTGAGGTGCAACAGTCACATGCACGTCCTTGCCGACGAAATGTATTTCATCCAGGAAGATCAGGGAGTCGCTGGAAGATTCTAGGTTCCGGAGAAACGCTACTTCTACCTCCGTGTCCGCGTTCAGTTTGTAGATGGGGTAGTTGTCGAAACGAGCGCGTTCCCCGGTACTAAAGCTCAGAGTGGCAGCCAACACCACAAAAAGTCGGTAGAATTGTTGCCGGTTTCGTGACATATTCGGACAAAAAGACGGTTACTTCTGCTAGCTGGTGGACATCTGTGGGGTTTATATAGACGTATGGTTATCGGGTAGTTTGATCTCTATGATTTTTTATTCAATATTAATGGATCCAAATCAAATCATTTCAGCATGAAGGTTCTGTTAGTGTTGTTCTTTCTAGTGTGGTTATTGTGGTTTTTGCTGATAACACTATTTTAAGTTATTCTAGTGAATAGTGCTTCAGTCCCTTGATAGTAGGACGGACTCTGACTTTATTACCTATACCTCAATAATAAGACTTTCTCCCCCATAAATTCGTCAACTTGGATTAGTTATTTCGCATTTAATCTAATCGGATTAAAATCCCAAAAATAAATGATGGAAGGTATTCCAATCGGGGCGCAGGTGTAGGAAACAGGGTGAGTTGTGCGTATATTTGTATTAATGTGGGAAATGATCATGTATAATTTTGGCTTTTGACAACTTCGACATTTGTATTTTCGAGTGTGATTAAATTGTTTGAATAAAAAATACCATAAACTGTTTTGCTGATTGTTTTATATTATTGGTGAAATGCTGTTCCTATATTACAATAATATGGCATTTCATTAATCCTCTGTTGATCGACGAATTTCAAAATTCAATTTTCACAATACTTCTTGAAGCAAAGAAAATTGTACACCTCTTCACTGTATTCGTTTGGTAGCACTTGTCCTTGTACTTGTTACTTATAATATTTACATTGCGAACTTCCATTGTTTAACAATACTAAAAGAATAGAGTAAACGAGTGGACTTCTGTCTGGATATTAAAATCGGTTAAAATTAAATCATTGAACGATGCTTCTTCATCTTTTTTATACTTGCCTGCCCTTTGTTTACTTTTTCATTTTATGATTTATAGTTTTTTATCGGGATCTTTTCTTTGTACATCAGTTATTTCTTCTGATTATTGCGGTTCTCTATTAGTAAGATTCTTTTTTTAATGAATCAAAAATTAAAGAGAATGAGAAAATAACTTTTTTTAAGGAAAAAAAATATATAAAAAGATATTGCAAAAAACTTAAAAAGCCATAATCAATACTTTGAGTAACAATAAAAACCACAACTTTCACTTGCCGTTGATATTCTTGATTTAGAAAAATCATTCAATAGCTGATTAAAAAACTCATAACTTTTATATGGCTTTTATATGGCTTTATTACTGATTGACTGATTAATTGATACGATTGTTTTTAACAATTCTATTTGTTGAAATTTAAACAGAACACTTGAAAGAAAATTTGTGATTATAGAAACTGCTTAATGCCGATTGCTTTGACCATTTCGACGACGGAATCCAAGGTTTCCTCCCCGGTCGGTATGATTTCGCTCGCTGGTAGTCTGAACCCGGTCCAAACCTTGTTGCTGTTTGGACGCAATTCGTAGACGTATGCGTAAATTACGTCCTGCTTTCCATAAGCCCAGTCAATGCTGGCACCCGCAGCTGGATAAATCGTCGTGTAGACGGGACCACCAGTGTACTTGGTACCATAGCGACGCGCTAATGCGGCAATGGCTATGTTTTTGACATCGTCTAGGTCATCGTGGTTGGGTGTCTTTTCGCTGGTGTGTCCGTAAGGGAACAACAACAGTTGTGAAAACGAGTGAAAAGACAGGTAGAGTTCAATTTGCCCTCTTAGAGTGGCAATGAATTCGGACAATGTGCGGGTCTCCACCTCCGAGAAGGCCGAGGGGCCAGCATAAGTATCAGAGCAAGGATAGTTGCTGGCTCCGACCTCATTCCAGTGGAAGTCCCAGTTGCGATTGGGGTCGGCTCCGAAACAGCCCTTAGCGTAGGGAGTGCGCGTCTTGCGCCAGACTCGATCGGTGGTGTGCGTGTATACGTATCCGTCGGGGTTGGCGTGGGGGACAATGTACCAGTCGTGGCTCTCTTTAAGTAGGCGTACATCCTTGTCTTCGCTGGTCAAAAGCTGCTGGATGAAATAGGTGACTGTGGCTGGACTGATCCACTCGCGGGCATGCATTCCGCCTTCCACAAAAATGGCTTTTCTACCAGTTCCCTGGGAGATTTTTAGGCCCAAAATGTCACGCCCTTCATATGTGCGGCCGGCAGTGAAGAGGGAAACTTGCTCCGGATAGCGTTTCGATAAGGTGCGCATCCAGTTATAGGTTTCGTTCAGCGTGTGGTAAACCGTCCAGGTGTACTCGCTACTCAGCCGGTTGATGTCGGCTACATCTTCAGCGCCACTCTCCAAACTCAGCTGCGCATTTTCGTCGATTAAGCGATGCGAAATGCCGGCACGCTTTAGTTTTTGCAAGAAGGAGGACACCCGTTGTGGCGCCACAAGAACGTTGATCTGCGAGCCGGTGCTCTGTACTCCATCCAGAAAGACGTAGGAGTCACGGGACTCGCCATCCATCTGCTGCAACACATCTAACTGCTCTTTGTTCTCGGGCGTCAGCTCGTAGACTTGATAGCCATCGTAGCGTACACGATGATCTCCATTCACCGAAGCCACGCAATAGCAAGTTGCTGCTAACAACACGAGTACTAAGTGAAAGCGGGCCATATTTGTGCTGTCACTGACGAATACGGCTGCCAATTGTTAGTCAAACCAGGCCGGCCTCTGGTTTTATACTTGAATTGCAAGTGCTTTATACTTGATAAGCGAGCGGCATCTAAGCCAAAACGGGTTGAGTGGTGGATTGTTTGTAGGCCGGGCGGGTGGGCAATTGTTAAGTACATGCATGGAGCGATTAATTTGATGTGAACTCTTTGCGAGACCAAGCATTAGTCTAAAGTTGACTATGATACACAGAAAAAAATTAGGGGGATTCTTCTTTTATAGAATATAAAAAGTCAATACAAGAATAAACAATATATCGAAATTGAAAGAGAAATTTTTCATAACAATTACTTAATTATAATCGTATTGTAATATTGTACTATACTATAGAATAATCGAATACTGTACTATAATATAGTATACATATGTATGTATATGAAATCTTTTTTTCTTGTGTAAATTTATGTTGAAAGTAACAAAAGAAGTGCAGAAAAGGGGCGAAACTATAAACAATGGAAAAACTAGAACTTCGAAGTAAAGGTGAGAGAATTTCAATTTGCGGGGAGAAATACAAATTGCATGCGACCAGCATACAAATGAAAATATAGCGACAACAAGAAAATAATGATACCACAGCAGTTTGCTATCTTGGAGTCTATTATTACCAACTGCTTTGGCGAATAATGTAGGTACATAATATACAGATATATACATATACGAGTATATAGCAGCCTATCAATTGAAAAATTTTAAACCATTTCAGTCAAAGTATAATGAATATGAAACAGAATAGTTAGGGTTAAGAGGTTAGGCACCACTCAAGCCAAGCATGACCTGTTGAACGAAGGTTCCTTTAGTTGATCAACTATGTGTCCATGCTTTTAAGATGTGTATTTCTGACATGTGTATTCCAAGACGTATTTTCATACTTCTTTATAAATTAATTTCAAGTAGTGGTATGAACGGGACAGATTATAGGAAGAAATTACCTAAAACTCACTGAGTTAAATTGTGGTGTAAATGCGTGGTATTAAATAGGAATCCACCCGAATGCTCCAATTTTGTGGTTGTGGTTGGTTGCGGAGACGACTCCAACATAACAACAACCACCCCTACCACTCCCTGGTAATCGAGTTATAGGTGCTTGGAAGTTTAATTAATTTGCCCTTGATCTTCTTAACTCTAGGAGTTTGGAATTTGTACCATGAGGAAGGCAAATTAAATATCTTTCTTGTAATTGTACAAGTAATTTTGTGTAGAAAAAATTTTGTGCAAGAAAACGCATTTTTAAAATCACAATCACGCAAGTACAAAGAACTATTTTGAATTCTACTACTCTAGTGTTTTTTATTAAAACAACTGAAAACACAATATTAATATTATTATTGGGGTTTGCCCCACAAGCAACAACTACATTGGAGTATTCGGACGGATTGTAATCTGTTCCGTATTTTTATTGATTTGAACGAAACATTTTTTGCAAAGTTCGAAAAATTACTGCGAATGAATGTCTCGAGGTGGCAATACTGTAGCAGCGGAAACTCGAACATTATATCATGCAAAGCATTAATCCCGTTATATTTCGAAGCTTGAAGTTCCTGTGCATTTTTTAATTTTGAAAAGTTCTAATTTGAAGTGAATATTTTTATCATGGAGTATTGGACTCTTATGAATTTTTTGCAAGAGATGGCGGGACAAAACGAAGAGGCACACAATGCAATAAAAAAATTAGCAGATTTGATTAAGATAAACCAAAAGCTACGGCGCGAGGAACAAGGTTAGGATGAAAAAATATATGACTGAATTGCGTTTTTATATGTCTCTAATATCAGCTTGCATTGAGGAAAAATACCGACAAGAAATGGAGCTGGAAACACAAATGTCCATGGCCAAGATGCTCGAAGAGGAGCGCACGCAACGTGACGTCATGGCAGAGCAGCTGAAAGTAGCCCATGTGAGTTCAATGGAGATGCTAGAACAAGTGCGCAAAATTGATTTGAAGAAGCTGGGCTACTATGAAATGCTAGTCAATGAATTGCAACATCAACAAGAATGGAAGGAAATGGAAGAGGTTATGCGGCAGAGGCAGGAGATGTGTCAGCAAATGGAAAATCGCCAGATTGGTAGCAAATTGTGAAAGGATGAACGAGTTAGACTACTTTCCCTTTCTTTTCTTTCTCTTTCTTTCGTTTTTTTTTCACATGGTAGTGCAACAACTACGCTGCAAACAGAACGAACTTCAAGTGGCGTTGGCACGATCTAAGGAAGGAAAGGAATTCGTTCAGAGGAGTTACGCGGAAGCCCTCAAGAAATTAGAAGCTGCTAATGAACAACGCAACCGCTTAACAGTGAGCATGATCGAAGGAAGCAAGAAGTTGGACAGTTTGAGAAAAGAGGTACGTTTCTTTGCAAGATATTTCCTCTTAATATCCACTATATTAAGAACACAATTAGAAACTCATGCCACTCTTTTTTATTTGAGATTTATTAGTGATCATTCTCTTCTACAGATTTATACGATTACTAATCAACAGCGAGAGCTGCAACGTTTACAACAAACAAAGGCTGAACTGATAGCTCGCTTGGAAAAATTAAAAAATGTAATTAAACGATTTTTCCAATTCTTAATCTAAACAAAATTTTCTTTTCGCCCCCAGCTTCAAAAACAACCACAATCTCACTTAATTTCGGCTCAGAGTTTAAGCGCAGATGACACGATTTTTAAGCGTCCACAAGCTCCACAAAATACACTTCAAATCAATACTAATAAAAGCAATTGGAAAAATTTAATCCCTCCTCCAGCCATTGACCCATTTAATCCAATGGCTTTTTTGAAAACCTTGGATATTAAATTTGAAATTGGCTCTGCAATAACACTGGCAAATATTTCTCCAGCAGTTGAGCAGGACGCCAAGAAGAAGAAAGAGGAAAATAGTGCCGTTGCTCAATTGAGCGAGTTGCGTCCTATTTTGAAAGGAAGCGAAGGCGCAACTGGACCAAATAAGCAGGATCAGCAGGACAAAATGCGCCACGTACGCTTCGCAGAGCCTGACAGTAGCAGCAATTGCACCAGTCCATCGTGTTCTTCACCTGTTAACAGTTTAGATGCTGACGAGAATCTGTGCCTGGCGAACGTGATTAAGGGCTTTGATCAAAAATCGGCATCGTTCACAAACGATGACACCGAAGAAACAAAGCAAAGACTAGTAAAGGAGGAAGTAATTAATTTGCTAACCTGTGAGTCGGAGACTTCTTCAAACAATTCACTTCCGAAGAGTTGCTCAGTAGCTGGCGAAGGGAAGCAACAGCCAAAAGCAGCTGTCGATATACTAGAGTGCCGAATAATTAAACCAGCAGGGAGCGTTTTACCAAAAGTATGTTAGCTTTCGAAATATTATTACCATATTTTAATTCAGATACAATTTTTGTGTTGTATTTCAGACTCTATCTGAAAAAATTCCTCTCAGTTCAACCAGTACTTTTGATGTCTTATCGGCTTCGGAGAATGAATCAATTCCAACGCCAACACCACCGCCGATTTTCAAAACTCCAGGGAAGGTTGTGAATAAGACCACTGCTACCGCTATACGCCAAGCTCTGGACGATTACCTCAAAAACCCATCCGCTGAAGCAAGTTCACATCCGAGCACCAGCAAATCAAGCTTCAATGAGCTATCGAAGAGAACACAATCAAAGAAAATACTAGATTTCGACAGTATGTTTCTGTCCAACACTTCACCGCAGTCTGAAGAAGATGATCTGAATACAGCACCAATGCCGAAAATTAATGCAATGGTTGGACTTGATAACAAAGATTCGCTTGAGAGCGATGATGGTGACGTTATGGTGTTTAGCGATAATGATTGGCTCCAGGCAGGACCAGGAACTAATGAGGACTTTTTTTAGATTCTCCTATTAAATACATAAGTTTAATCTTATTTCACTTAAAGTTCAATTACTTCACTTACATCATACATACATATTTTATCTTTTTTCACTTAAAGTTCCATTACTTCACTTACAAAAGAACTACAAACACTTAACTTTTATAACTTTTTTCAACTAAAACCAATGGATCGCTTTATCTTCTGAGAAAGAAAGCAACGGAAATGTTTAACAACAATGGAACAATGAATTTAATAAACTCTATAGATTTCTATATAAGTCCTATATTTACTATATCATGTAATAAAACTTCAATTCGTTCACATAAGTTTTACAGTTTAAATCTGATTATTTTTATTAAGGATAACTATTGGAAGTTAAGTGTAAAAACTGTGCAACTAATTATGTCAAACTTGACATGGTTCTGTTTAGAGATCAAATAATTCGATCTTTTATAGTGACTATGAAGTACCATATTTTGGTTAAATCTCATAGAAACCATGATGATATACAATGAGAAAACAACAACAGCAGTATTTTTTTTATTACAAAGTCAATTCATAATTTTTTATTTTATCTTCATTTAAAATTTTACAATTTTTCGTGGCATTTAAAGTTAAATATTAAATTCACTGAGTTCACAACATAGCAATCTTTCGCCGAATCGTTACCAGATGTGAATCGCTCGTATTTGAACTAAATGAAAGTTCAAGTTAACCGTGTTAATGAATATGTATATATTTATATCGTACAAGCATAGAAGTTGTTATGTGTTTAAAACTCAAATTTATCAAAATTATTATTAGAATCAATCCAATGGAACCTTTTAACGCCGCAAGGTTTGCAAACAGTATGAGGAAGCAAAAGCAATTTCTGCTCTAAATACAATCAATGCTTAAAAACTACAACAAATGCTATGAATAACGAAATTTATTGCATAAGAATTGCTTCTAACATCCTCTGAGCAGTAGAAGAAGATTACCTGATCTCAACGCACATCCACTTGACTAGTAATCAGTGCCGCGCGACACGATTTCTTTACAAGTGGGTCTCAACATAATTGTGTGTTCGTATTGAGCCGTGTAGCAGCCTTTGATGTCGCACAACGGCGGATAGGCCTCGACAACACCCTTGTCACATAGAAACTTCAGCGCCATTTGATATTTTGTAGCACCAGCGCGATCCAACCAACGCTTGCAGAAAGCCAAAGTGCCGAAGTGTTTGTTGATGGTAGTCAGTAGTTGTTTGGAAGACGGCAGACGTAGTGCCACGTAAGGTGCATCGAAATTCTTCATGTAGTGCGAACAGTCCATGTCATCGTGCACTAAACCACGTCCTGTAGAGCCGAACGTTTCGATGGCGTAGAATTCGTTCTCCTCCATGCGAGTCGATTCGCCGCCCTTAACGATGGGCACCGTTTTACCCGAATGAATGCCTGCATTAATACAAAGATTAAGAATCCGATTAGTCGGTTGTAAAGCTGATAGATCAGCATCGTGATTACTTACGATATGGACTGATTGAGTGTCCATTCAAATTGCGTATAGCTTTCACTTGATACGTTTTGCCATCCAGCTCCACTTCGTAAGACTCCATAACCTCCTGGATGGCGGCTCCGATGTCGCACAACCTGACGTCGATTCCTGCTTCGCGAATACCAGTGTTTGTGGCATCCTTGACGGCTTCCAACAACTTGTCGTATTTGTCATTAAAGGTCAACGTAAAGGCGCAATCGATGATGCGTCCCTTGATGTGGGTACCGAAATCAATTTTGCAAACGTCGTCGTACTGCAGCACAGTCGTATCGCCCGCGTTGGGCGTATAATGGGCCGCGCAATGATTCAACGAGCAACCCGTAGGAAAGGCCAAACCGGCTTCCAAACCATTTTCGCCGATCAAAGTTCGCGCCGTTTTCTCCAACTCTTCGCAAATCTGTATCATGGTCATTCCCGGTTTGATGTACTGCTGCATGTACTGACGCGTCTGACGATGGGCTTCTGCTGCTTGACGCAACTCCATGTAGATATCGTTGTGCATCCGGTCCAAAGCACGCTTCTCTTCCGATGTAAAACGTTCCTTGGCTGTGCGATCATCTGGCGTGTCCTTCGGCACCGGATGATGCATGATTTCACCCTCGGGGAAATTTCCATCCGGAAAGAGTTCAGAGATGGCAATGGAAGGTGGGTCAGTTTGACCTTTTCGGCCTGTCTTGCTTTTGTTCTTACTGGGTTTCTTTTTTGACTGGGTTTCTTTTTTGACTTCCTCAGCTGTATTATTATTATTTGTAGCAGCTTCAACGTCGCCTTCGCCACCATCCGCTGCTTCTTTCTTGGCTGCGGCTTCAGCTGAAATTTCGATTATTTTAATTGACAGATAATTTTATTCATAATTCTAGTTCAATGGACTGCCGTAATAACCTTGTCTGAGTTTCTTGTTGTTCGGCTTCGGCTTCTTCTGCTTCTTAGCCTCTTCGGCAGTAGCCGGAGCATTTGCTTTGGGCAAATTTACATCGCAATCTTCTGTAGCAACAACTCCGTCAGTTTGCGTTTCCACCATAGCAGACATTTTTGTGAATTTTGCAAAATACTTTTTTAACTGTAAAATTTTTCACACCGCTATTTATGATTATTTAACTAAAATCGCGAATTCACTACTGTTCACTTGGATAGCGGAGAATAAAGAAAGACACGAGGCGATTTTGCAAAAGCAGATAGAACAAGGAAGAAGAAAAGGAGAAAAAACAAAGGAGGGAAAAAACTCCAGCTGTCAAAATGAAGAGTTTTCCCAAAATAGTCGCCGAGAGCGTTTACACGGGAGACAGATTTGATTGTGGATCGTAGTGGCGGATGATTTTATAGCCCGATTTTTTAATACTTTTTGCTACAATTTGCATTCTCTTAGCTACTATTTAAGAAGTTATAATTTTTATTTATTATAAACTTTTGCAAACCTTTTTATTACACTTAGCTGCGTGATATTTTTATGTAGAAAACGTAGACAACACTTTTTGTCAGGATATAGCTAAATAAATCTTTGAACTTCAGGCCTCAAACACAACGCAGCTTCAGCTTCATCTCTTTCCACGGCTTTTCTTAAATCGGAACAAAACAAAAGGCTTCAGATTCAGTGATTAACAACTGTTATTGTTTGTTTACGTTTACAAAAAAAAAATAAATTAGAAAGAAAAGTTTCCCATAAGATTTTGCTTGTGTTGGTTTTTGAAACTGAAGTTGCGTTGTGTTTTATAAATCAAAGTGCTATAACTCGGAAACCGGACGATACCGTGAAACGTGGAAAATTAACTTTGGTTCCAGTATATTTTGGTTAAGGCTATAGTCAAAAAGTAAACAAAAATTGAAAATGGTAACATTTTTACTCTTGCAATCAACGCCACTGTAATAATTAACCTGGAACAGTTCAAGAATGATAGAATACAGTTTTTTTTATTTTTGGGAACAGCTCATTTCAAACTTCTGTCAACTGTAGTCTTTAGACAAATCAAAGCAAACAAATTGCTATTGACGTCCAGAATACAATATTTTTTAATTTTAATTCAAAAACTAATAAAAAATGGATGAAATACTTTTCCCTAAAGAACGTCCAAACTCTCGTGGTGAAAATGAAGAGGTTGACTTGAAATTTTTTGATGCCGCCGCTGAGTTGAAGAGTTTCCATGAAGGAATGGATGGAAGCGGTGGAAATAATGATGAGGATAATGCTTCCGGTGACCGCGCCGATTCACCAAAATTTGATGGCGGTGCCGATGGCTACATTAGCAACGTAGAACAGCAGGCTGCTGCTAAAGCAGAGCAAACAGGCAGCAGTGATCAGCAACACAAGAAGCAGGTGAAAACCAGAAAAGAACTGGAGGAGGAAGAACGCGAGAAGATGCAGTTGAGTTTTGATGGTTGAAACAAATAAATATCTAGCTGTTAATGTACATGTTTCCCAAAACTTTTACTGTAGAGTTTTGGTCTCAAACTTTACTGAAGAGCAACTCGATCGTTACGAGATGTACCGACGCTCGGCATTTCCCAAGGCGGCAGTGAAGCGTCTAATGCAGACCATAACCGGGTGCTCGGTATCGCAAAATGTGGTTATTGCCATGGCCGGAATAGCCAAGGTGTTTGTTGGCGAAATTGTCGAGGAGGGTGAGGATGACGCTGTCAATTTTGCTACCATCCTGCTGTGAAGTTGATAGATTTTTTATTGTTTTTACGAATTCAGCTTTAGATGTCATGGAGGCTGCTGGAGAAAACGGCGCATTACAACCGAAGTATTTGCGCGAGGCTGTACGTCGATTGCGGGTGGAGGGCAGGATGCCCATCGGCAAGTTCCAGAAGCCTTATTTTCGCTTGAATTGATTTAAGTGAAGCACTAACTGATTATATCTAAGATTGTCTGATAAATTAGAACTGTCCTAATAATTGTTAGAATTTTTCGTGGCCAATTTATACAAATAATATTTTCGCAAATTTATAAATTGTCTCTCTTGTGTAAACTCTCACAGATTTTCTATTTAAATTTAATAAAATTTTTATACGAGTACTAAAAACTACTTTTTTTATCATTACGATTCATTAATTATTCTTCATGATGCTTTTGGTTTGTTTTTTTGTCGCTCGATCTAAGATAATGACGAAATAGTTATTTGATTAAAAGCATATTATTAAGAAATTGTAACTTTATTTAAATTTTTTTCCTTAGTAAACTACAATGTGTATAAGTGAATAAATGCTCGCTTTTAAAGCTTATAAATTGTAATACATTATAACAGAAAGATAGAAAGCTTTCTTGCATCAGACATGATAACTGCTTAGAGCTACGCACACAAAATTATAAAGAATACTATGTTTAGAGATATTTCTAAAAAACAATGGAAAATCCACGTAACCATGCAACCTTTTAATCACTGAATCACTAATACTAGGAGTAGAAGCCCGTCACACTGACTCAACTCAATACGCAGAGTGAGAATCGTCCATAAATCGCGGCAATATTAGAGGCGGCAATATGATTTGCGTCGACGATGGCAGCGGCAGCGGGGGACTGCTTCTTGGAGGTGGTGGTGGTGGTGGTAGTGGAGGTGCTGTTGGCGTTGGTTGCGTGCAGTTTACAGGCTGCGTCGCCAATGATGCAACCCGTTCCACGGAGGGGGAGTTTAACTCTTGAGCCATGGGCAAATCGCGATCGATAACCTCGCGTGCAATCAACGTGTTGGTTTCCTTGTAATCTAGTCCCGCTTCGGGCTTAGCGCCCAGCAGCAGGTTACCTTTCTGCACACCCATGTATTGAGTAGCCTTGGCATTCAATGGTAGGGAACCGCAAGTGTCCGCATGCACCTTGCGATGTGCTTGCAGATTGGAAATGCAAGTGAAACGCTTGCCGCAGCCGTTACAGACGAATCGTTTGATGCCGGTATGGACGGTCATGTGGGTCAGCAGACTCTCACGATAGGGATACTCCTTGGGGCAGAGCTACAAAAGCAAGAAAAATTAAAACCAAAATGAAAACACATGACAGGAAGGTGAAAACCGGGACACGTACATGACACTTGAACGGCTTGAAATCGGTGTGCCGCGTTTTCAGATGCGACTTGTATTGTGCTTTTACTTTGAACGTCTTGCCGCACTTGTCGCATTGGAAAGGCGTGTCCTCCTTGTGCAACAACAGGTGTGTCTTGAGGATCCCTGCAGTGGTTAGCCGCTTGCCGCAGATGTCGCACGGGTAGAGCGGCATTCGTCCACAATCGGAGCGCACATGATCGGTGAGCGAGGTGCGGCTGGAGTACTTCTTGCCGCATTTATCGCACACCAGATTGCGTTGCATGTTCCTCTGCACGGTGCTCTTCTCGTCGCTGTGGTGTATGGTGCGGTGGTTCTTGAGGCTGTCGTGGCCGGTCATGTACTTGTCACATACTTCGCAATACAAGAGGTCCTTGTGACTCTGCCGTGCGTGATCTTGAGCCTCTTCCTTGGTGGCGAAGTAGATGGAACAGTAGCAGGGACACTTGAAAATGAGGGAACCATTGGGTCCTAAGGAGGGAACAAAAAATAGGTTTACAAACATGTTACTTAAGTATTTACATTTGAACTTATATTAACCATGCAATTTGATGTGTGCCAACAGACGCTTCTCCACCAAATAGATTTTCGAGCAAACCTTACATCGGAACACCTCATCATCGAGGAGGCCGATTTGTGTTTCTTCCGTGAAGATTTGCTTCATCTCAGCTTCCTGCAAATTGTGCTCCTCACGCAAATGCTTCTCGAACGGTTTGCGAATGTGATAGAATTTAATACAATGTGGACATTGCCAGGATTTCTCTTTCTTGATCAGCTTTAAGCGCTCCTTCACCTCCGACTGTGATAGTTTGGCCATTCGTTTTGGGGCTCGTGATGGATCCTCTTCTGGTTTGGCTTCACCACGTTTGCGATACTTGCGTCTGGGTTGCAATGTGTTTTCAATTTCACGACATCGACGAACCGACAGGCATTTGACTGGCTTGGCGTTTGGCGCTATTTTTATTGTGGTCTCCTCCTTAAGTTCCGGATAACGATGAGTAACGTCTTCGAGGATGATTTTGCAGTCGGCGGAGAGTTCATCTGGAAGCTATGAAATGAAAGAAAGTGCAATTTCTTAATTCTATTATAATTACAATCTTTTATTAGTTACATTATTGCAATTGAGCATATCCTCCATTTGCTCCTCGTCCTTAATATACACGACCTCGCTCTCATCCAGCAAACTTTCCACTTTGACCACATCGAAGGTGGGCAGCTTTTGTGCGCTTCCCAGCAGGGAAGGAGTAGAAAAAGGATCCTCGGAGCCTTGCTGCTCATCATTCAGCAGACAATCCAGCAGTTTATCCTTCTCGTTGAATATATTGTGTTCGTACTCAGATTTTACATTTAAGTTTAAATCCGTGTTAATGCTAGTATTCATGGATACATAATCAATTGGATCTGCTGGTGCACCATCCTCTGGTTGTTCTTGTTTGATATCTGATTTCGGTGGCGGCAGCATCAACTCCTTGTGGTTTTCAGAAGCACTCTCCGCCTCGTAGTTCGGCAAATATTCTGCAGAGTGTGAGGAATCCTCTTCAGTGCAAAGATCTGTGTGTTCTGATTTCAAAATGATTTCCGGAATATCAATGGGCGGTGATGTTGAGGTGACCGCAGTTGTTGCTGGAGCCTCACTACCGGGATTGACTTTTTTGCTTCCGCTTTCATTTGCAGCTTCACCAACCTTCGAAGCCGTGTTGCGAGTGATTCGTTTTGGCAGAACTCTTAAGGGTATTTCAGCCAATCCATTTTCCATGTCTCCGTCCTCATTTTCGCTTCTTGTCTCTTCCTCTGTTTTCACTGGCTGCTTGCGCTTTCCACGCGTCTTACGCTTAGCTTTCGGTTTACTGTCGCCTTCAGCCGCTGCTTGTTCTCTGATCTCCTTTTTTATCAGTCGAACCTTCTTCTCGTGTATTTTGTCGGAGGGTTTAATGATTTTATTCATGTTGCTTACTTTGATCTCCGACGTGGGGTTCATTGTAGGAGGAACTACGGAGAAAGTAATATTGGAATTTAATAAAATATATTTTTAGAGGTTCTTTCTTACTTCTCGGTCTGCGCGTGCGTACCCGATTCTTGGGCGGGTTGTAAGCAGGGAGCCCGCATGTCTCGGGACGTGAGCGTCTGTGTTTGATCAGATTGGAGTAGCAGCTGAAGCGCGACAAACAGCACCGGCACTCGACCAGCTTGATGCCCGTGTGTATTGACGAATGGGTGACGATGCTCTCCCGATGAGCAAAACACTTGCCGCAAACCTGACGCACAGAATAAAAGAGAAAAGAAAGTGATTAGTAAACAACTAAAACTTCTACTAGAACCACATTCTTACATCACACTTGTATGGCTTTTCGCCGGTGTGCGAGCGTTCGTGCTCCACCAGTCGTCCTTTCTGGAGAAAGTTTTTGCCGCAGTAGCTGCAGCAGAAACGCCGTTCCCCGGAGTGCGTGGTCTTGTGTTGCTTCAGATTGTACTTGGTGTAGAAAGCCATTTCGCACTCGTCGCATTTGAACGGTTTGATGGTGCCGCACTGGTTCTCCTGATGCCGCTTGAATGGCTCCGGTGTTTTGTATTCGGCCCCACATTTGTCGCATTTGAAGATTTCGCGATCGATGCCGTCGTGCACACTGCGAATGTGCTCCCGATATTCGTGTTCGTTGAGAAATGTCAACTGCTGGTCCTTGCAGATGCGGCAAGTGAGGGTTATGTGCTCAGAATCGCGATGCTTCTTCAGCTCCTCCTCCGAGCAAAAGCGGGCGTCGCAATAGCGGCAAAAGAAGCCGCCTGGAGTTTCGTGTTTCTGCAAATGCTTTACGTAGCCGTTGAGAGAGACGAGTGCTTTGTTGCAAACAGGACAGTGAAGTTTGGGAACCCCATCAGTGGTGAGTTGCACCATCATTGCTGCCTGCGATGAAGTGGTGGATGTGGTTGAATCGGGTTGGCTGCTGGTGGTGGCGACAGTAGCAGCAGGTGCTGCCGGTGTGGTAGATGATGTTGAAGGTTGTGATTCTTGAAAAATTTAAAAAAAAAAACATGTGAAGACAGAATGTGACAAAATCATGTGTGTGTTTATGACCACACGATAGAAGTGACAATTTATCGAGTACTCGTATATGCGATTACAGCGTCACCGACACGAGCGTGACGGTTCAGTTCCGTTCACTGTTCAGCGGAAGTGGCGCCTAAAGAAGTTTTGTCTTCAAACACAAAACACAACTAAATTTATAGTGTAGAGTGCATAGTAAACAAATGAATTAAAATATAAATAAATTATTACAATCCTTGAAATAACTGAATGCAGCCGGCTTTATTTTGCAAGCGAAATGGACAAAAAATGGTGGCTTTTAACTGGCAGGTTGATTTGACAACAGAAAACAAAGGATAAAGGACAAAACCCAAATTAATAATTAATTAATAATGCGTTACCAAACACGTTATGGATTTTATTTGCAGAGACAACAAATTATTCATGATCAGGAAAACTTCATGGAGGGCTCTTTTAAAGTTTAACAAATTCTTCACTTTTATTCATAAAAGAAAGAAACTCACCCATGTTAGAAAAAGTTTTGAATAAAATTTTAAGCAATCATTAACTAAGTGTTTATTGTTATAAAGTATTCTATTCTTCCCTACGGATAACCGAATTCATAGTTTTTGTTTCCATAAATCTATCCCATTTTGAAATGTTTTGTTGCTTCATTCTTGCCGAGTTTCTTATTAGAATTTTGCAGCGTACCGAGCAAACACACACTTTGACACAAGCGATTTCGGTCCAACGAAACAAAACATAAACATTAACACTGCAACATCGGTGGCACTGTGAAAAATAATAATTTATATCTTTTACAAAATATACACTTAGAAAATTGCACGTAATTGTATTTTATCGAAAAAACACAAAGCAATTTTACACTTGAAAAATTCCTCACACGTCCGTCAGCAGCAGCACTGAAAATTAAAATGGCTGAAGTGCCAGTTTATTGTGTATGCGATGAAAATAGATGCGTACGAATTTTACTCACATTTTTTTCTCTGACTGCATTTGACAACGTGTGGTGAGAGAACCAGACGTCGTTGCCAGACAAGAGTTTCTTTGGATACTAAGACACTGTAAAAAGGTTTTAAAGTATGAATTCCGCGAAGTGAATCATTATTTCCATTAATCATTAACTAATTAGTTAATAAATTTGTTATTTATAACTACAATAAAATAAAAATGTAGAAATAAAACAAAACAGTAACATTTTGAAAAGTTTCCTTCACAATTTTATTTAATTTTTAATAAAGGGTAAAGCAAATTTACATTTGTAACATCTTAAAAATAGGTTTTTGGCATTAAATGTGATAACAAAGAATATATTCTCAATAAGAAACACAAAACTACACACTTAATATTATCCTATTTTGGCATTGTCATGTTATAAAAACCATATCACACTGTAGTAGTAGTTAGACTCCATAGATATATAATTATAGAGAGATATATAATTGATAACTACTAACAAATAAGAAAAATAATCAATTAAATTGATATAAACACTTTTTGATAAATAAGGTAATTTTTAAAAGAATCTCTAAACAAATTAATAAGTAAGGAAACGATTACTTAAATTACTGTTGCTTGAGCTCGTGATTTAGGTAAGAAAGTGATCCCATTGAGAAAAAGAAGAATGAGATGAATAAAGAGAAAATAGAAAAAAGTTGTCTCTATATAAAATCATGTAATTTCTTTAACATTGTGTTTAGCGTCTATTAAATTTAAATACAATTATGTACATTCGTAAGATTGGTTTATCAAATAATTTCTCAAAGTATTCATATATTTTAAAGATAGATTGTTTTTCAAAAGCAATACATAAAATATAGTTTATTAATAGATGAGTTTATCAAATAATTAAATTTACTAGTTACAAAAACCAAAAACCGAGTTGTTACGGTTTCGCAAATATACTCTAGTATATGATTACAGTTACAGGTAACAATTATTTACAAATCTTCAATTCAATCAAGTAAAATATTATCGTAAATAACCTCACAGATTTAGCAGAGAGTCATGTCTTGTTATCTCATCGATAATTCTGTCGTTGATCACTTCCCTAACATTAATCGACCACAGGAAATCGTAATGATTCCAATCTTCGTAGGGTATTCGGTAGAGATCTGAACAGGGCAATAAAGTTGCCAGATATTCGACATCGTCGACCGCGGACATGTAATCGTTGTTGCTGTAGTACAGATGAACACAACTTCGGACGTTCGTAAGGTTGTAGGCGGGTGGCGTCTCTTGTTCATAATATTTTCTGTTCAACTCAACACCGTAGTTGTACTGGCGAAAGTCCCCAGTATTGTAGAGCTGCAAATAGTGGATAATTTGGGAGGTGGAAGCACCGGCCGGGTGGGTTTCACAGACGCGTGGCAGAAGAGTCTGGAAGAAGGAAACCATATGAACACATGTAGAGAAAAGCTATTAAATGGACCTTTTTATATTTTCTACTTACGTGATTAAAGTGCCTCGTCCCCCAGCCCCCGATGAAGTGCAAGATGCCGGAACACAGAAACGTCAACATCGAATCCGTGGAACAGACGTATTCGCAAAGCAGTTGCTGTACACTGGTGATGGGCAACAGCTCCATGCCACCCAGCAGCCAGCTCATGAACGACGGATAGCCGAGGAATAAGTTGCCCAGCTTGGACAGGATGAAGCCGTGGCTGCGCAGGAAGGCGATCGGCGCCAGCAGATGCACCGTCCTCATCTTCTCGTTGTACTGCGGCTGCGTCGACATCAGCACGAAGTATGTTGTTGTGCCTTGCGAGTGCGCCACGAAGTGCAGCGACGTCTGGTTGGTCACGTCGAGAACGTAGTCCAACATGGCTGCCAGATCGTAGACGCCGATCTCGTGCCAGCTGAACTTCCAGAAGTCGAAGCTGTCGGCCGAGATGTGTTTGTGCTGGCGAGAGTAGGTGTTGCCACGGGCGTTGCCCAGCCAGACATCGTACCCGGCGTCGGCGAACATGTACGCCAACGAAGCTTTTGGTCCATTGATAATCCAATCGTCGGAGGCACCCAAAATGCCATGTTGCAGGAAGACGACCGGTTTGCTGATGTTGTGGGGCGGGTGCGGACGCTGCTGCAGGCGAGGCGTGTCCGGGATGCGGTAGACGCTGAGGATGTAGGAGTCGGAAGTGTGGACAGTGTGCTCCTCGACGGGGTAATTATAGTTGGAGATGAGTTTGGCCTGGAAGAATGGAGAAGAATCGTGCTGATGAGTGAAGGAGTGTAATACTTGTAGAAAAATCAATCAATACAGATTATAGAACGATGTAGAATTATATAATCGAGAAGATCCTACATACTAAATATGGTTCTTATAACACGAACTGTTTTATAATGTTTATGGACATATTATTATATAGTTAATCATTGATAACTTGAAATTTCATTCTTTTGCTGAAGTAAAGAATAATATATTATATTTAAATTAATTGAAATTTCATCACTGTGAGTTACATCATTATTGCTACCTCACTCGAGAGTTTATTTTCACTGTTTACATTTCGATTTTAATGCGATAAAAATAACATGTTGCTATTCTTTTGCAATTCTTAATACATATTTTATTGTGTTATTATTACTCAAACAATAATTTTTGTATAATTCGAACGTAAACAATTTGAACTCGTAATTTTATACTTAAATAAACTATAAACACAATTTGATTGTTAACAATAATAATAATAATAATAATAATAAAAGAACAACAGAAATTTGAGAGATTTATTTTAATGGAAGAGTAAAGGCAGAATCAATGATAAGAACTGAAATAATAACTTCCTGAGAACTCATTTAATACAATATTTTATATGAAAAAATTATAATAATAGGAAAAATATAATAATCGGAACAAAATAATAATAGGTACAAAATAATAATAGGTACAAAATAATAATCGGAACAAAATAATAATAGGGACAAAATTTAAAGTCCAACTATAATATAACAGCAGATTTCACTGTAACAATTGACGTCATTCGCGCGAATCGCTTCCTTGATTCATCTATGATTCGTCTAGGATTCGAGACAAAGTTGTTGGTAATAATTCAAAACTTATTACACTAAAAACAGATTTCGTTCAAATGAATTCATATTAAATAGAAAAAAAGCTTCAAAATTGAAGATAAGCACAAAAACAAAATTCAAGGAATCGGGTTAAAGATTATAAAATGACTGATAAGCTGTAAAAAAACACATTCGAAAATATACTCGTATCTATCGTGACCGTAGTAAACCTAAAGAATTCAAAGTACATATTCATTTAAGAGATGATTTATGCAGTGACTTAAGAGTCAATTTGAAGTGAGAAGAGTTCGTGATTATGCTTGGGAAGATGGTGCGGGTGGTGGAGGTAGGGGAAGACTGAGCGAAGAGCAGCTGAGATTCCGACACATATGATGAGTCATCGGGTGCTCTTCATTTGGAGTGTTTTTAATCATTTCTGTTTATTTTGTAGTCAACAGAAAGATTCTAGATTCTCAGTCACTACGTTTTGTCTTTTCTTTTACTGAAGAGAAACTGAAAAAGATAAAAAGAGAAACTTTGAGGAACAAAAAAATCCATTTATGTATGTTACTGGAATAATCCATCTGATTGATCTGACTTTTTTATCTCATACTGAAGAATGAACGAATGAATAAATGAATAAAGGAACACTTTCATTTTCTTCAAGTTTCTCATACTTCCTCTTTAAATTTAATTATTCTAGAATCGAGAGATGAGTTCTGTTATCTTTAAATTTAATTATTCTAGAATCGGAGTTGAGTTCTTCTGCATGTCATGCGATCTCCATACAACATACGTTCTTACATACGGACGTAAGTCTATGAATGAGTTTATTAAGTTTACCAAGAAAAAGAATTATTTTTTCTAGACTTCATGACTGTTTATTATTCGGTTTTATTCTTAAGCTGTCTTTTCTTATTTTTTTAAAACTAGTTTCGTTGGCAAAACAGTGAAGAAAGAAATTAAAAGCTAAAACAAAAATGAAAGCAGTTCCACAACCTTCAGATTTCATAAAAATTGCAGGCGATCAACAAGAAAGCCAATAACAACAACAACAACAACACGTTGTATTTCAACATAACTAGTAATCGTATATATTTATATAGATATATCTATATATAAGTCTAATTATATACTATATATGTACGTAAGTATTTATATGTATATATAGAGTGGGCCATCGGCAAGTTTCTTTGTGAAAATTGTACACAATTTGCAATTTAATATTTAAGATACAAAACCAAATTACAGAAAAAAGTTCGTTTAGCAGTTAATTGAGCAAAAGCTGTAGTATTTTCAGTAAAACACGAAACTCTGAAAAACATTGAATTCTCTTCTTTTATGGGGGCTTTAAAAAGAAACCATCCGATGGCCCACCCTATATTTCCATGTTTGTATGAATTGTTGTCTTTTTAAATTGGGGCTGACTGTTGTTACATGTGCTTCCCCGCCCCATCCCTGCACCCTTCTTCCACCCTCCGCTCATCCCTCCCTCACCATCCCATCTCCTGTCTCAACTCGCTCTAGTCCCGTTTTTCTCTCCATTCACTCTTCTCTTCAATCTCTTCACTATTGGATCTCTCACCCTCTTTCGCCAAATTTTGTGGGATCTGTTGTTGTTTTTTTTAAGTAGTAGTAGCAGTTGTTGTTGTCAGTTTATTGACTAATAACTCAGTATCATGCTTTAATAGGGAAGTTCTTGTTGTTTGTTGTTGTTGCTCTGTGGCTTGTGTGACAATTGTACAATCTCATGCTATTATCGCATATGTACATAGTTCGGAAATCATTATTACTATCTTATTATATGGATTTATTAGTAGATTTTTAGTTATTTTATTTTTGTAATAGTTTTCTGTAAACATTTTTTAATTTTTTAGGATTATTCGCAATATTTTTGTGCTATTATTTTAGAGTACTTTTATTTTTATTTAGTCTTCTTTTGCATAGTCTTCATTTAATATAATTTTTTTCTTTGAGATGAATTTTCATGAGTTTTTGGAATCTCTTTTCAGGTGATACTACTTTTTTTGCTTACTAAATTTCGTGTAGTTTATTTTTTGTGGATGTCTTTGGGATGGATATCCTGTTTCCTGTAGAAACTTACGGTTACTTTCAACGCTTCCGCGTGCTCGTGACTGTCGCTCAGCAACAAAACTGTGAAAACTAATAATTTTAAGATGTACGACGAAATGCGTTGTTGCATGTTTTTAACTTTAATTTTGGTTTCTAATGTTTGCGTTATTGTGTTGTTTCGAAAGCTTGTTTTCCTTAAATTGTAATTTTTGAATTTTTGTATTTCTTGTTGTTGTCGTTGTTTGTTATTATGCGATATTTTTTTCTTATTTATGGTCACTTTTTTCACGCTCTTTCTTTGTATATCTCTCTCTACTTCGCTACCTCTTTGTTCCACTCTTTCTCGCGTTACAACACGTTTTTCTTCGGATTGCAAAATGTCTCTCTTTATTAACCAATTTTATTTGCACACCGGCAACAACAACAACGACGACGATTTACACGAGCAATAATATTGTATTGTAGCAAAATAAATGAGCAAACAAACGAACCGAATAAAAAATTAAAAATTGACAACAAATGGAAAGAAACAAGAAGATAAATAGTAATAATAAAACACTCTTGCAGAAAAAATGCACTGGTTAGCCGATGCTGGTTGAACGAACAATGAAATCACACTTGATGGCTCAATGGTTGCGATGGTTGCGTTGGTTGCGATGATTGCGCTCGTTGCGTTGCGAGAGAGCGTGTAAAAAAAGATTTCGCTGGTTTTCGAGTACCGATCGAACGAACAGCTGACCAACGTCGTGATTCAGCTGAACAACTGCTCTGTGTTTTTACATGTGGCTCATATTTATTTAAAAGAAGAAGCGAAAGAAAAACCACAAAAATCCGTGAATGAAAACAAGAACAACGTACTCTGGTTGTCTGTTGCTATACACCACATTTTTTGACACCCTACACTCGAAGAAGTAGCGGTATATTCACTTCGATCTTCCCTTTGTAACGCACTAAAAGAGGCGTGGCAGATAGAGAGGGAAACTACACACAGTTTTGATCAGTGTCACCTTCCGAGTCCGCCTGGAGGTCCGATTCAGCCCTGTTCCTGTCTGTTTACCTGTCCGTTAGTCCGTTTTGGGAATCAGGATCGCTTTATTCTCTCTCATGTATTCTCTCTCTCCCTCTCTCTTTGATAAACTGGATCACTGTCATGCCTACATTTTGGGTTATTTAATTCATCTGAATTACGATTTGTAATACTGAAATATGTCAAACTTCTACTCGGAATTTGTCAATAAAACACACAATTTTTATTAAGTTATCACAATTTGTTTTGACTCCTTCAAAGTATTTTCCTTCAGATGGAATGGGCTCCTTCCTTCGGATGGGAATACGCAGTTGGCACTGTTTTTCCATTCCTGCGCTTCCCCGAATTTCCATAAACCGCCAGCTGCCGGGGAATCTTGTTTTATGGCTTCAGGAGATTCGAAATCGGTATCCGGGAGCTGTAATTTCAGTTTAGGAGAAAGGAAGAACTCACACAAGGCAGGATCTGGTGAATACGGTGGCTGATCGATGATATTTATGCCATTTTTTTATTTAAATTCCTTCACAATGAAAAGAAATCGCAGCTGCTTTGGAACGATCCAGCGGTGGGGGGGGGGAGGGGGTCTCAGGCCCCAAGAGAAGACATCTGATGCTCTATCGACCAGAATCGAACGAACCGACTCGTGCGAGATGTTGAGTTCATAAGTCGAGATGTTCGAATCCCGATTATCGATATGATTTGCTTCTGTTGTTGCGGCTGGACATCGTGGACTCCGGGGCAAACCGTCGACGATTTTTCGCCCATTTTTCAACGCTTTGAACCACTCATACGCCTGTGGTTTTGATAGTACTGATTCACCATGAGTCTTGTAATATTTTAAGTACATCAGCACACTAAAATTGGTTTGCAACACAGTATTTCAAAGAAACTCTGTTCCGAAACTTCTTTTATTGTGAGAAATCGGCACACATCACAACATCGACTGGTGCAAACTGCTGCTGTGTCAATACTAACTGACAGACTTCGCTCGAATTCGAAATTCAAATCGAGGACAGTGCTACCAACTTAGAAGTTTTTCTAAAATCCAATCCATTTTAAAGAAAAATTCCTGGTATAAGTTTGAGAGATTGTATTATTGTTGTTACAAGTAATTATATTATTATTATTATTATTATTATTATTATTATTGTTATTATAATGGTGACCATTATTATTTGTATTACTTTAATATTCCTGTTTCTCGTTTTTTCTCCCCCTTCCCCCCCACTCTCTCTCTCCCTCTTCCCCTCTCTTCCTTTCATCTTCCTTCCTTTTTCACAATCTTTTGTGTTCCTGTTGATCAGAAGCTGTTGTTGGTAAACTCGACAGAGTATTTCAAAGCTTTGTTCTTGTTTTCTTAACTTTTGTTTTTATTTGTTTTTCTTTATTTTGTTAGCCACTTTATTTGTTTCCTTTTTGTGAAACTCTAGTAATAAAAGTCTACTTAAATAAAAGCACTTAAAATGAAGAGAGTCTAAAAATTATTTTGTTTTGTTTTTAAGAGAATTTTTGTTCGTTTTCTTCCTCTTCTTTTGTGAATTTAATGGCGATATTCTTCCACTGATCGCATTGGGTGGTTGTTGTTGTTGTTTTTAGATCTGCCGTTACTACAGACGAGTTTGTTTAAGTTGTTGCTTGCACAAAAAAAACCGCTTTAATTGTTGCTGACGCTGTTGTTGTTATTCTTGATTTGTATTCTTTTTCTTTTCGTTTTTTTTAACGTTGGTTGTTGAATCAGCGGATCGTCACCATCACAAATCGTCTTTATCTGGTTCTGTCATTAAGTCATGTAGTCATGATAGTCATTTAGTCAGCTGATCATTTAGTCATCTAGTCATTTAGTCAGCTGATCATTTAGTCATCTAGTCATTTAGTCAGCTGTTCATGTTGTCATGTAGTCCTCTAGTCTCATGATCATGTTGTCATCTGGGCATCTATTCTTCTGGTTATCGTCATCATCGTCAAAGTGCATCTTCTTTCATTCAAAATCAATCCTTGTTTCCTTGCACCACAAAAATTAATAATAATAATAAGCAGAAGAAGCATTTATCACAGTTTTACTTGTTATTTTCTCTTCTGTTATGGCAACCATTAATTCTGTCGAGACAAACAATTTATTTGCGTCACGAGTACTTTTCTATGAGTGCATTATAGTGTTTGGTTTTAGTTTTTTTAAAATTTTCTACTATATTTTGTTAAGTCGTCTTCATTTTAGAGGTGCACAGCCCCCGCCTCCGCCGCCACTCAGCCAGCCCCGCCCCTGTTTTAAGCTTGCTTGACATTTCCTTCAGCGCTCGAGTGCTTTCTCTCAGCTCACTTCATTGAAGCGTTGGCATTGAACCAGTTTCTCGCGCGTCATAAACTGTGGACTTGAACTTTTGATAGAACAGCATGTACTTTATATGTACATATATATGTGTATATAGATGGATATATATATATATATATATATATATATTAGAAATATATGTCGTGTATGTCATGTAAACAACTAAAACAATTTATAATATTTGCTTATGTTTCTATTACTTTTTCTGCACATTTTATTTAGTTGTGGACTAGAGTTTTGACCTACGCCAAGGTCGTGGGGAAGTAAAGAGAGATAACGAGAGACCACGGGGAGAGAGAGAGAGCGAGGCAGAGAGACCGGGAGACACACAGAGAGAGAGAGAGAGAGAGAGAGAGAGAGAGGAGTAGTTAAGTGAAAGTTATGATTTTTAAATATTTTTAAATTGTTTTTTATACCAGTTTCTAGTTAAATTTTGCTATAAAATGTTGCTAAAATATTTCCAATGCATTTTTTATTTCTTTTTCATGTAATAAAGCATGAACTATAATATATTGATTCATTTATTCCTTCATTGTTCATTCAGTATTCATTCATTTATTTATTTATTTCTTAATTGAGAATTCATTGAGTTTCTCTCTACTCTGATTTTCTTAAATTATTGATTTTCTCTTTAGTGATATAAGAGAAAAAAGAAGAGACACACAAATTAAAAAAAAAAGCAACCATTTTACAAAAGAAAAGGAATGAAGACAAAGTGCAAGGTTGCAATTAGTGTCCAATAACAACAAAAACAACAATAATAAGAAGATGATGATTAAGAAGAACGAAAAGAAGAAGAAGGGAAGAAGAATCTCTCGAATGGATGCTGGTGCTGCAACAAAAAAAAAACCGGGTTAAAAGCAAACAATACAGAAAAACGAGCAAAAAAAAAAAAACAAAGAAACAAAAAAAAAACAACATACGAACGTACAAACACAGCAATAACAACAACAACAAATATATCAAGAAAAAAGGAGGACAACAAGAAAAACAAAAAAAAAAAATAACTCAGGACAATAAAAATAATAACAACAATAAAAGCAAGGTAATAATTATAAAAACAACAGCGAGGAAGATGATACAAACAACAACAATAATAATAAAAACAACAACAATATTAATAATAACGACAACAACAAGGATAATTATACGAAAAACAATAACAATAACAACACTAATAATAATGGCAACAACAACAGGAGAAAAAGGGTCCCATTACAACAACAAATACGATAGAAGGAAGAGCAAAGAAGAGAGCAAAGCAACGAAGCGAATGATGCCTCAAAAAACAAGGAGGACAGATGAATGAATGGATGGAGAGGGGGGGGGGGAGGGGGGGAATTGGTTGTATGGATGGGTGTAGGGATGGGTGTATGGGTGGATGGATGGGTGGATAGCTGGATGGTTGGAGAGCAATTTGCTGTCATCTTGAGTAGCCTCGAGAGAGTGAGTGAGAGAAGGAGACTAGAAGAGATGAGGAGCAAATGAGGGTCTCAGTGAATGAGATTGATTGACAACAACACATGAAGAAATGACTAAGTGACACAGAAAATGAAAAAAAACAACAACAACAAAAAAATAGTCCTGGAGACATGCATATCTTCAGTTACAATAAACAGACCCTGAGTGGGAAGGTAGGGAGAGAGAGAGAGAGAGAGTGAAATTTTCAGACCACCACAGAGACAGTCAGACACTCAATGAGACAGAAACAGGGACTGAAACAGAAACAGAGACAGAAACCGAGACAATCAAAGACAGTAATTAAACGTGAGGTCGCTTGGAGGGTATACAGTAGGGGTTAACCTCGTCTTGATTAAACATCCTTAAAAGATGCACAGCATCGCATGTGATGTGATGTGATGTGATGTGACGATGTGTCGGATGGTTGGGTGGTTGGTGGGTTGGGTGGCCACTGAAGCTGTATACAACAGGCACAAAGGATTGTTTGTGTCTGTCATTCGGACAGCTTTTTGGTGGTCTTCGTGTTCGAGTGCTGTGTGTGGGTTGAGTTGCCAACGTTTGTATTAATAATTTACGACTATTAAAATCTCTCTAAAAAGATAAGAATAAAAGAGGAGGAGAAGAGGAGGGAAGGCAGAATCGAAAAGAGGCGAATCGGCCTCCAGAAAAGCGCCTGATGATAGATTGTTTTTAAAAAGAAACCAAAAAAAAAGACTGTGTTTAGTGGAAAATCATGTGCAGCTAAATTGGAAGATGAAGGAGAGGAGAGGGAGAGGAAGAAGAAGAATCAGGATCCTCTCATGTGGTCTCAAATATAAATAAAAACATCTTATTTTTTGTATTTTTATACAGTAAACTCGATTGAGGATGCTGATCAAGAGACGGACTGAGGATGGTCGGTGGGGGGGATGGGGGTGGAAGGGGGGTTTCGTCGTTGTGACATCGCCTGCTGTGAGTATGTACATCGTTCTTCGTCGTCTTCACCTGCTTTTTCTTCTTCTTCTCCAAGACTCGGCGACTTTTTTATTCAAGGTTTTTTATATTTCTTTCTTACAAAACAAAAAATAAAACAAAAGAAAATAAAATAAAATAAAATAAATAAATAAATAAAATGTATTTATTTTTAGGCTTTCTCTTTAGTGAGCTTTCAGGGTGGTTTTTTGTTTCTGAGTCCTTTTATTATGCAACTTAATATGAATCGATTTTAAGCTAAAAGTTCCTTCGATGTTTTTTGTTGTTGTTTGTTTCTTTTTGTTTTGTTTTTCATTCTATAACCTTCAACATTAATAATATATCAAGTAAGAAATGTAAGTAAGGAAAAAAAAGAAAGAAATAAAATATTGAAAACTTGTTAAATCGTAGAATTTTCGATAAACACTTAAAAGACTTAAATAAATACGTAATTTTGATTATATTTATGCTTTTATTTGTCATTTATGTAAACTAGAAATAATTTGTGAGAAGTGAAACTTTTACAGTGAAAATACACGCACACACCCACACGGATGCAGATGCACACACATACGAGTACATTTTATGTACATGAGGCGACATGAAAAAACAAACAGATTTCTTTCACATTCGTTTATCCTCTCGTTAAGGATACGCAGTTAAGAACAACAACAACAACAAAAGCAACAACAACAACAACAACAACGAGGTTCCTAAGCATTCATATTTGCTTCACTTGCAATCAGTTAATTCAAGTGCATGGTGACAAAAGTGTCAACGCTGTGACACATTCTGAAGCACCGAGCTGTCAGAATGAATGAAGGTATGCTTGTGTGTGTGTGTGTGTGTGTGTGTATGTGTGTGTGTATGTGTATGTTTGTGTGTGTGTGTATGTACGTGTGTGTGTGTCTATCTCTGCCTCTTCTTGTAATACGAATGCACATTTGAACAAATGTGAAGAGAAGAGAACAGGCGAAAAAAGCCTGAAAGCGCAAATAATACAACAAGAAAAACAATACAAATATGAAATAATAAGCACTACAAGTATAAAGCAACAACCATGACAAAAACAGCAACAACAACAACAACAACAAAGAGGCTACTTAGCAATATTTGCCTGTTGGAGGCGAAGGAATGGAATTGGAACAGAAGACAGGAGATAGAAGACAGAAACTTAAAAACTGTTGGGAACTCAAATTAAGGATTTCTTAGGAAGTCTGAATGATAGACATATGAACAGGAAGGTTGACAGGGAAGCAGGCAGGATGCAGGTTATCAGGTAGGAAGCTCGAAAGAACTCGCGTATACAGACGCTCATGTGTCATGTCATCCACGGCTTTTAATATGCTCAAAGAAGTATAACGGAGTGTATGTATATGAATGTAAATATATTTGAGTGTGTATGAGTGTATATTGTATAAGTATAAATAAGTCAGTGTGTATGCAGTATTAAAAAACACACACATTCTTAAATTCGAAAGGACATGTGGTGAAAGCAAATGAAACGAACAAACGTTAAAGTATGGTGGGGGAGGGAAGGAGAGAAGGGTTGGTAGTATGGGAAGGGGAAGGAGATGAAAAAGGAACTTAAGGAATGACAAAAGCAACAACAACAACAAAGCATACTCGTACAAAGCAATAACAACAACAAAAGCAGCGTATGAAAAACATGAACGAGAACAAGAAGAAGAAAAGCAAGAAGAATACGAACATAAAGAAGCGGTCTTTAATTGAAGTGACGACTACGAATGCTGGCGATGACAATAACAACAGCACAACAAAAACAACAGATAGAAAAATCAGCAACAACAACAAAACAATTTATGTACATACAACAAACGAGCAGCAGCAGCAGCAGAATTTCAAGGGCACACGGAGAGACACACTCAGAGGCATGCATACACACACACACAAACACGAACACACACACACACACACACATACAAGTACAAAAATCAGAACACATACAAACATCGACTTGCACTCACATAGAAAACACGTGCGCATGCAGTATTATTAAATGATTAGTATGTGTAGACACACATACACATACACACACATTTATATGATGTATTTTAGTGTGTGCGTTTGTCTTTGTGTGTGTTTGCAATAACAACAGAGTGTTTTCTGTGTGTATGAAGCCCGTGGAACTGCGTAAAAATTGCGTCTAAAGCAAAAAAAGCAAAGGAATAAAAAAGGAAGACATAAAAAATGGGAATAAAAAAAGGAGGAAATAAAAAAGGAAGACATAAAAAAGAAAACAGAAAGAAGAAAAAGCATAATAAAAAGAAAAGAACAGAATGCATTTGTCAGTAATTAAAAATCACAGACAACAGAAATGCACGAAGATATACACACACACACAGAGAGAGAGAGAGAGAGAGGGAGAGAGAGACAGAGAGAGGGAGAGAGAGAGAGAGGGCAGAGAGAAACATTTATACACGTATTTAAAATCCTCTTAAAACACGCTCTAAATAAAAACAACATACAAACATATGTAAGGACTTCAAGATAAAAGATAAGCAAACAGAACATAAACATACACGCACACACACACACACTCCCTCATACACACACACAAACATACTGTAAAACCTTCCGTTCATGTAACCAGCACATTTTACGAAGTTTGGATAGTTTCAAAGTTGCACTGCTTGAAGCACAATTAAATCCTTAAAGACAACGTTTAACAAGCAGCTTTATTATAGAATCTTTCATTAATAAACTAAGTCTTTGGGTTTTTCATCATATACTGCATTATATATGTATATATACCACTCACAATCACTAATAAGCACACAAATCTGAGAACATGAAGGCTGGGTTCTGTGGTTACTGTTTCTTAGTAAAAAAATACCATTAATTTTACTAATGATTTTTGTAGTATAATTATTATGCCACATCTGCCATTCTATTTGTTCTTCTTCTCTCTTCTTATATTCTCCTTCTCCATGTCCTTCTCCTCTCTAACTTCTCTGTGTTAGGAACCAAGAAGGCAGATAATTGAATTCCCTTTTAAATGTTACTCATACGCAACGATGTTCCGAAATTGTTTCGGCCCTGAAGCTGCTGCTTGAAGCTTCACCCATGTTGTTTGTTGTACTAAAGAAGAGTAAATTACCTTCAAATTATAAGGGACACTTACACTCTGTTTAGCGCCACGTTTAACGTTTATAATATACGACTATAAGCTCTTTATTATTCCACAATTAATTGGCTTCCTTTAAATTGATTGCTGTAGAATTGATCCTTGTATCCTTCAAATAGCATGAACGATATCCTTTGGCTACCGATATTAATCAGTACAACATTCGTTTGAGGGTTTCACTCGATATGTTCAAGTACCATCAGCTACCCGTTGATCTGTTGGACTGTTTATGAATCCAGAAGATGCGGAGAGTTTGAGGAGTATCGAGGACGATTGAGGAGTGTTGAGGACAATTGAGGAGTGTTGAGTAGGATTGAGGACTGTCGAGTACGGAGTTAAGTCAACTCAAAGCTAGAGACTCTGGCGCTCCTCGAATCACCACGCAGCAAGGACGAAATCCATTTGCATGAATGATTTGCCACGTTAAGCGAACCACTTTACCATAGTTTTAATTAAGGTTAAATCTAAATCTGCAGCAAGAGGGAGGAGGTGAAGAGAGGAGGGTGATTTGCTGCTTCAAATGCGTTCGAATAATTGATGTTACTCATACGCACCGGTGGTCAAGGTTTAGTTTAAAATATCGCAGCGAAATACGATGATGATGCGAAATACGATGATGATACGAAATCCGCCGCTAAGTACAGCGAGTCTGATACGAATTTATATTGTATCTCTCTCGTTTCGCCCTCTCTTTCGCTCGCCCCTCGACTTCTTTATCCTTGTGCATTCGGTTTCACACACAAGTTGTGCCATTTGCGGCGCTCTCGAAACTCATTGGTGTCATTAAAGCAACCGCTGCGCCGCTGCTGCAAAAGTTTAGGAATCTGAAATTTGTTGAAATCCGCGTGTGCTTTTCGCAGAGATTCCAATTGGGATCAAAAGGTGCGTGTGCATGTGAGTGTTTCCGGTAGATGTATGCGTTTAAGTGGAATTCGAGTAGGTTATTGAAAGGCAGTTACAATATCAAGGTGTCTATGTGTGTATATGTCTATGTGTGTGTTTGTGCCTGCGTGTGCTTGTTTACTCCTGTATTTGTATGGCTCTGAATCGGTGCAGATTTTCGCTGTTTTTCATTACAACTCGAGGCTGATGTTTTTCCTTTGACTTCGAAAGCCAGCACTCGGGGCGATTCGGGGGAATGTTTGGATGACTCTGCGGTTACACACACAGATTTATACACCCCTGAGGGCATCAATAAATGGGCCTTTTAGTGGGTGATACTTGCAAATCCGATTTGCTAATTAAAATGTTTCCAGTTCTTGAATTTTCACATTTTTCCCAAAAGAACTGAAATAAAATTTCTGTACATGAATTTTATTAAGAGAAAACAAGCATAAAGACGACTTTAGAGTTCATAAGGATAATAAAATCTACTGTAGACACTACAATATAAAAACTCTTTAAAGACAACTAAGGATATTAAATATCAAATCTTATTACCAAAAATATTAAGAATATGTTTATCGATTCTCTTAAATCTTGTTAGTCCTTTTCTCTTCTCCTTCCGGCACTCCATTTCGGTCTCTCTCTCTCTTTCTCCCTCTCTCTCCCTTTCTCTCTCTCTCTCTCCCTCTCTCCTTTCTCTTTAACCCACTTTCATTCGTGCCAATTTTAATTTTTCGTTACTCTGCTGTTTTGTTTTTGTTGCTCAACGTGTTACCGTCTCCTACTTTAAAGTAGTTTCCGATGTTTTTTCTTTTTGTTGTAACTGCAGTGATTTCTTAACTGGTGGTGGTGGTGATGGTGTTGATGTTGTTGTTGTAGCTGCCATTGATTGAGCTTCCTGCTCGTCGTCGTTGTTAGAATCGTCGTCGTTGCTGCTGCTGCCGTTGTTGTTGCTGTTCTTGTAGACGGTACGTAATCAAATTAAATCAGATTGTGTAAGTAATAAATTGAGTCCTTTAAAAAAAGCTCTGCCACGGATAACGGTAACTTACACGTTATTCATTACCATGTCTGATAGTCGAAAGTCGTAAGTTATGCGGCTGCTTCGTTGGATTGCTTTTATAGTGTCTCTCTTTCTCACTCTCTTTCTTGCTCTCTCACCCTCTCTCTCTCTCGATTCTTTACCTTCCTCTTCTTCTTCTTCTTCCTGTCGCTGCTGCCTTTAAAAGCTCGATTACTACAGCTTTTGATTTTTCCTGCGCTTTTAATTTCTCCATCAATTCAAGTAAATTTGTAAGAAATCATTTTAGGGAGGCACTTTTGTTCTCTTCTTTCCTTTTCTTCTCTTCTCCTTTCTTCTTTCTTCTCCTCTCTTCCCTCACTTGCCTTTTCTTTTTTAACTCAATGATTTTGTTGTTGTTTTTGGCAGTCATGCCATGTTTTAGTGAAGGTAAAAAGAAAGAAAGGTTTGCATGTGATTTCTTTACTGTCCCTTGGTCCCTTTTCTCTCTCCCCCGCCCTCTCTTTTTCTCTCACTCTCTCTCTCTCTCTCTCTCTCTGCCATAATTTGGAAATACCGTTAATTCTACGGACCGGCGCTATGAAACTTTGATGTCTGAGCTGGTGAACTCTGAAAACCGACTGAACCAGATTTTATGGATGTTGATATTATTTTTTAAGGTAGTTTAGAGAAACAAGGAAGTGAAGGAATAAAGAGACTATGAGAGTAATTACAGAGTGAGTTTAAGAGTAATTTATACTAGTATTAATGATTTCTAGATGCTTTCTTTAGAACTACTTTCGAATTTAATGAAATTCTTGTTGATTTTTTAAGTTTCGGATAAGTTTTTGAAGCTTACGTCTTCAAATTCCATTAAATTGTTAAATTGATGCAGTTTTCGTATTTCATTAAAGAGGTTATAAAATAGATTTTCACCACAGAGACCCTTGTATGGCCCACTGTCCGGGGCTGCAATCGCACGTGACTCGGGTCTCTCTAAGAGTCGGAAAGCAACTCAGATTGAGTCGGGTTTTGAACACTCGGCTTGTATTCTGGTTTATACTCGAGTGTGTTTGTTTTTGTTTGGTGTTGTTAGTGTTGTTGTTGTTAGTATTGTTATTGCTGTTATTGTTGTTGTTGTTGTTTTTAGTGTTGGTATCGTTGTTGTTCTTACTATATTGTTTTTTCTGATGAAAAAGCTTTTCTGTCCTGTTTTCCTTATCACACTTTTTTTATGTTCTTTTTTTTGTGTGTTTCCATATCTCTCTCGCTCTCTGTTTCTCTGCATGCGCGTGTTTTTCTCCGACGCTTTTCCACGACGCTTTTCCATATCTTTGAGCATTTATTTTGCAAAAAATTCTCAAAACTTTTTCTGTGAGTTCGTCGAAATGAACGCTTCTGAGATTTCTGCTGCAACGATTCAGTTCAGTTCAGTTAAATTTTAGTTACACGTTTGAGTGCAGCGCAAAAAAATGTCCTAAATAATTAAATAAAATAAAATAAAATAGAATAAAAACATTTGCTCAAGAAACAACAACAGAATCTTAAATTAAAAGAGAAAAACTACAATAAATAAAAAAAGAAACCCAAAAAATTGTGCATTTTTAAAGTAAGCAAAAATTGAAAAGAAAGTGTTTTTTTTTATTTTTAGTGTTACAGAAATTTTGAAAACCATGAATTTTCAGCAAAAGTCAACCGAAAAAATATGGTTTTTTATATAATCGAAAGTGGAAATCATAATGAAATGAATCGGGAAGAAAACGAAAAGCCATGAAAACACTGAATAAAACGGGGTGAATTTTTTTAAGGTGCTACTTTTTTAAGGACAGAAAGAACAAAAAAAGAAACAGAAACGAAGACGGAAAAATAAGAAAAAATATCGAGAAATAATTTAAGTTCAATGTTCAATGTTCAAATGATCAGTAATACCTTTTTTCCATTTTAAATCCGGTTTAATAATGAGATTAAATAAATAATTTAATAATTCTTTTAATTGTAGCAAAAAAATCGATTGATTTCCTGTTTTTTTCATTTAGAATAACAACAACAACAACAACCAAAGGGAACAACAACAATAACCAGAAAAAACAACAAATAACAGGAAATGAAACTTATATAACCTCGAAATATAAAGACGGGGGAAAAAAGTAAAAAAACTGATAATTTGAAGTGAGAAATATGAAAAAAAATCAAACGACGCAAAAAATTACACGAGTTGTTAGGTTGATGTTGTTGTTGGTGTTGGTGTTGTTGTTGTTGTTGTTGCTGTTGTTTTACAGTTGATATGAGTAACTGAGATAACGGCAATCGTATGTGTGTTGGTGTGTGTGCGTGTGTTTGTAAGTGTTTTTTAAGCTCTGTTTTCCACAAGTTCTGTTATTGAGCCCTGACTTTGTCATAATCAGCAATATTTTCGGTTTCCTATTTTATTAGTTAGTAAATCGTAAGAATTCGAGTAATAAACTATACAAAGAATTTTAAGATTATTTATAATAATAATAATAAAAGAATCATGTTAATAATAATATAAATAATAATAATATTGTATGTAATAATAACTATAATGATTAAAACAACAACTGTAACATTAATAATAATAATCAAGCAATAATAGGAAAAAACATTCGAAAAAATCATTCAAATATCTTTAAAAAATCATGAAAAATTATTGAAATATTTGGAAAAATTAAACATTAAAAGATTAAAAAATATCCACAAACATTGGCAAAACATTTACCAAAAAACTACACGAAAATCGAAGAGAAGAAAAATCAAATCGCCAAAAATTCACCAATCGGAAAAAAAGTAATAAAAACTCACCGGGAAAACAATCGGGAAAATTCCAGGAAAATTTAAGTTAAGAATAGAATTACGCTGGACTCAAATTTAGTCGTCCTGTCGAACCTCGAGTCTGTCAAACCTCGAGTTCTGCCAAATGAATGTTGGCCAAAATGGAAAACAAGGCCAACAGAGAAAGAAACAGAAACCAAAAAAAAAAAAAAAAACAGAGAGAGAGAGAGACAGCAGATTCTAACGTCTGTCGACAACGAGAGGCAAACATGAACTGCATAAAATTTAAACAGAGAAAAAGGAGGAAAAAAGAAAGAAAAAAGAAGAGTGGAATAGAATAAAATGAAAGCAGAGCTCGTTAAACATTAAGTTACGCAATCACGAGCCAGCGATAGCAGCACAAATTATTAGGGACACAACAAAAAAGAAGAAAGAACAGGAAGGGAAGAGAGGAAGAGGGAGAGAGTGAGAGAGGGTGGATGGGGAAAATATGAAAAACTAGGCAGCTGGGTTGTAACGAGCGAGGCTGAGGAGGATCGTCTGCGGGGCGCAGGACAAGGAAGGACGCAAAGGACATTAGTTCACAGAGATAGCGCACGGACACAGGAAGGAAATCGACGGAGGATGTGAGGAGGAGGTCGCGGACGGGCAGAGATAAGAGCGTATAAGAAGAACGATGAAGGGAACCGAAAAAATCGAGGAACGATTAGCGAGGCCTCCAAAGAATCATGTTGTCGTTGTTGGCTTTCTTTTTCATTGTAATTTTTTTACTTATGGGTAAAGTAAATGGTGGAGCAAAGAGGAAGAAGACAGCACCTCTGAGTTGGATGGCATCCGTAAATCAAAAGGAATAAATCTCGAAGAGGTCCCCATAAAATCAGAGTTACCCTTTTTTTCTTTGGTGATCCTGTAAATAGGGATAAAAAAGGAGAAGAAAAGTGAAGGAGCAGGAAAATGAAGGAAAAGACATTTGAACGGTTGGAAGTCTAAAGAAAAATCACAAGCCAAGAGGCAAGGATTTTATAGGAAACGGTATAAAGGCACACATACAGGAGCACACGCATACAGTCACACGTACATTCATGCAAGCACGCGATTCACACAAACACACTCTCAGATACGAGTAGTTACTCGCCTCAGATATATTCTCTTCAAATTCTCTCATTCTCAGTTTGTCTCATTGCCAGCTCAGTTCAAAATCAGCTCAAAAAACGTCGTGAAGAATCAATGAGTTCTTTCTGAGTAGCGCTCTCTCTCTAGCCCTCCCTCTGTCTCTCTTCTTGCCCCATTCTGTTAGTCAAACACTGAGTTCTTTCTCAGTCCATCTTGTTGTCCCTCTCTTTTTTGCCCCATCACCTCTGAAATCTGGTGTTCTCTCTCTTAGCGTGTGATTTTTCATCGAAATGGAAGAAGTTTTGAAAAAATCTCCACCAAATCTTCATGTTAACAGAGGAGAACATGTGGCAACTCCGCGGCAAAAGTACAGAAGAGCAGCTCAACGTAGAAACACGCACACGCTCTGCCTTCCTTCTTCTCTCCGTCTCCGTCCTTCTCTCCATCTTACTCCTTATCACTCTATCCTCTATCTCGCTCCCTTCCACTCGCAGAGAGAGAGAGGGAGAGAGAGAGAGAGAGAGTGAGCTCTCATGGATTTGGAGCTACGAATCTTCAAAAGGTCACTTCTTCAGTCTTGTTTATTTTTTCCGGTTTAACTTACCACCTGGAAAAAAGTAGTAGTAGTAGTAGAAGAAGAAGAAGCGCAAAACTGGAAACACGAAGAAGAATTAAAAGAAGGAGTAGAGTAAGAAAAGAAAGAAGAAGAACAAGAATAGGACGAGAGCACGCGTCGTTTTTTATGGCTTTATAATTATATGTGGAATAGTCGACTTTGTTGTTGTTGCTCTACTGTTTTCATGCTTTTCGTGTTTCCGGAAAAAAGAACAACGTAGAATAACAAAAAAAAAGGAGGAGAACGAAATGAAGTTTTCGTAGTATTTTTATTGATGTTGCTGTTTTATTGTTGTGCTATTGTTGTTGTTGTTGTTGTTTAGCTTATTGAACAGCTGACAGAAGAGAGTGAAGAAGAGAGTGCTAAGTGAGAGAGAGAGTGTGAGAGAGGAACAGATTGATGGACAATAGAAGAAAATGCAAACATAAAAAAATTGATTGTCTATAGAATAGAAAAAATTATAAATAAAAAAGCCAAAAATAGTTAATAAAAATAATGAAATTATAATAAACATAAATATTTAAATAAATATTCCAATTTAATTTATTTATTTCTTTTATTTCACTTTTGAGCTTGATTTTAATTTAATGAATTGACTTGTAATAATTTTTTTATTGTTTGTTTTTTAATCTAATTATTTTTCTTCTTTTTCTAAGAAGAGTCTATTAAAATGTGTCTCTTATTTTTGTTTTGCAGTCCACTCAAAATTTATCTGAACTCAAAGCGAATTGAGTGGATCTCACAGGATCAGAGGACGCTCTCCTCACCGCTGCTCTGCTTGTAGCCGAAAACTGAAGACGCTAGCCACGAGTTGGCTGCAAAATCAACGAACAGCAAGCAACCAAGCGAACCAACAAACAAACGCAGCACTCGAGCGAAAGCTCATCGCACGCGCCTGCTTCTGCGCTTCTCATGCGTTGGAAAAGCGCTGGAAGAACGTACGCTGTAAGTTCCAAGGCATGCCAGCGACTGCTTCCACGAGGACCAGCGACAGGACTCCTGCCACGGAGAGTCGTCACTACGTCGTTGGTACGCGTGCAGCGAGGGTCGTCCAGGTGAACGGTTCCGCTCAACGAGTCGCTGCTGCTGCTTCTACTGAGCACCACCTTCACTCAGCCGGAGCCAGAAAGAGTACCTAAAAGAAAACCTAGCAACAAACCGAGCCTAACAAAGCCAGGGTGCTGGCAGCACAGGGGGCGTGGCTGCTACTGCTACTGCTGACATTTGAAGACCCACTGAAAAAAAGCCCCACTCAAGTGCTGCTAAAAAACGAAAACTTAATTGAAAAAAAACTGTTATGAATTATAAACAAATAGAAAACAAAAATGTGACCACTATTTGAAAAAGTTTGGAAAATATTTAAAACAGTAAAAGAATTTATAAAAAGTTATAAAAAGTTAACTAAAAGTTATAAAAAGGTAAAAAAAAGAATAAAAAGGTAAAAAGGTCTTAAAAAGCATGTAAAAAATTGAAAAATGTTCTAAAAATATATAAAAAATTAGCTATTTGCTATATCAAGTGTTATTTTATGGAGAAAAATCGAAAATGAAAAAAAAGTCAGCTGGTGATACAAATTAAAAGGCTCTCAAAATCCGTGGCATACTTTTAGGCTCTTTTTTTGGCCTGTTTGGGGAAATCGAAAAATTAGAGCGTCGCGTGAACGTTGATTGCAACGTCGAATGGACCAACGAGAGGGAGAGAGAGCGAGAGATAGTGATAGCAAGCGAGTGAGCGCGATAGCAAGCGAGGCCGGGAGCAGCAGCTCGTAATGATTGCGTGTTTGTGTGCGAAATGCGTGTGAAACAAAACGGAAAAAGGGGCGGGAGGTGCGGCGAGGGTGCAGCACGACGGGCTGTTGTTTTTGTTGTAGTTGTGTAGCAACAAACACTTCTTTCTATTGAAATAACAGCAAAAGAAGCCAGAAAAAACCCAGATAAAACCCAGAAAAAACCCAGCAAAATTCAAGAAAAATTATTTAAAAATTTGTTAATATTCTTGGAGTAATGTTTAGAAAAAGTGGAGTTGATGAAGTGAGATTTTTGATGATTGATTAAAAAAATTTTAAAAAAAATGTGATGTAATAAAGAAGGTGGAATTAAAAGAGTGGTAAACGTCGAGGTTCTAAAAAAAAAAATGATAATTCTAAAAAATTTCGTATAAGAAAAGATTTAATTTTAAGAAAAAATATGGTTTAAATAATAAAGCACCAACAAGAAAAGCATCTCCCTCTCAATCATTAAAAACTCAACTCTTCTTCTAATTTAACCTCACTTAATTCTAGTATAAGACGTACAACAACAACAAAAACCATTGCTTATCCTTAAAGATGTATTTTATTACTACAGAAGGATTTGTAAAAGAAGAACGATGAAGAAAACCAAATAAATAAATAAATTTGCAAAAAATACTAAATAAGTGAACAAAGTATAAAAAAAATAAAAGAATTCATAGTGAAATTAGAAGAAATAAGAAAATAAGTGAAAGAAAATTAAAAATAAAACAAAAATAATAATAAACAAACGTTTGCATTTGTTACGAAAAAGAATATTGTTAAAACTCCAGAAAAGTAAATAAATAAAACGTTCTTCAAGTCAAAATAATAATAATTTTTAAAATACTACGAATAAAAAGCAAATTTAATCAATCTTGAACTTGGACTACTTTCCAAAGCAACAACAACAACAAAAGACCCCCGAATTACAAGAACAAAGAAGAGAAGCGAAGAGCTTCAAGTTGACTCTGAAGAAGTGCAGAGAAAAATTAAGCAAAAACAAGAAAAAAACGAGCTGCAAGGTTTTCAGAAGAGAAAAAAAAAATAAAAAACAACAGCATGAAACTTTAGCATTTAAGATTAATAAAAATGTTGCTAAAACACTGAAACAATACTAATTAAAAACAGAATAACAACAGAAAATAACCCCAAAAAACCGAGAACAAGTCAACAGCTAAAAAAGCGGAAGTTAAAAAGTTTTCTTAGAGTCATGTTGCTGATACAAGAATCTCAGAAATAACAACAATAACCACAGTAATCTTCAATAGCAACCAAAAGTAAGTAAACCCACAAAACTTGCTGAAAAATGAGGCAAAAAATCTCGGAGACGTGAGGAAGTATGCAACAATAACAACAACAACAACGTCAAATGGGTCCAATGTTGCCAGGCAAAAATGTTGCAAGCCCACATGAAAAACAGAAACAAAGCCAGCCTCAAGTGACTACTTTAAACAAATGCGAGCCTCAACAAGTTGCGTCAACAACAGGATTGTTGCAGAAACACGGAATACTGATCGATTCAAAAGCAGACAGCAGAGCAGCATATGCAAAAAATGTGGCAACATATGCAAAAAATGTGGCTCAGTGTGGCAACATAGCAGCTCAAGCTCAAGATCGGGCTTCGACAGCGACAGCAACAATGATGCCAACCGTTGAAGGTGGTGAAAATGTTGGGTTGCTGCAACATGTTGAGTTGCTAGAAGATGTTGCCGTTGCTGAAGACCAACCAAACGAAGCCATCTGCCTCAATTCTGCGGCGGCATTTTTAACTGACATGATACACAGAAGTTGCAATAATAAAACTGTCGCTATGATGACAGCAACAGCCACAGTGGCAACATTACAGAACCTGGCCGACGAAAGCCAGCAAGCATGCGAATCCGATGCCGAAATCACGATAGATTTTAACAGGCGTCGACGACGGGGTCGCCTAAGGAACGATCGTGATTTTGCAACAACAACGGCAACAACTACAGCAACAATAGAAACAAATGCAATAAAAGAAAAAAGCAGGGAAAACACTGCAATATCAACACCAACGAGAGAAACAATAACAACAACAGCCACAGTAGTTACTCCCTTAACTGAACCACCACCACCGGTACCACCAGCAACAACAACAAAACAAATATTGCCACCGTCGTCAACGTTAGCGTCGTTCTTTAACTTTATACGGCTGTCGTTGTTGTTGTTGCCTTCGATGGCTGCCATCAGCTGCATCGCTGAAAATGCGTTGTGTTTCACACAGAAAATCGTTACAACAACAGCAATAACAACACCGCGATTCCGATTGCTAGAGAAGCAATTAAATTGTTGTTCATGGAATTTTGTAAATAGAATAAAAAAATTAGTAGTATCATCGTCAACAAAAGGATCACCAGCAACAGCTTCGCAAGCGGCTTCCTCAACAATATTATTGAGCACAACAACAACAACAGCGACAAAACCAGCAGTTGATGGAGCAACAGAAGCTGCTGCTGCTGCTGCATTTCTATCTAATAATGAAAACACTCATCCTCATCGTCGTCGGCGTCATTGTCTAGCAGCAGCAACAGCAAAAGCAGCAACAGCAAAAGCAACACCACGCGTTGTCAACACCATTCCACGCCTTCATGGCTCCGGCCTCAGCTGGAAGCACCTCTTCTACGTGCTGCTGCTCTTCACAGATGCTCTTCCAGGCAGTAGCAACCACCTGCTCGTTGCGGCAGCCAAACCGAAGTCGGCAACGCAGCCGCACCAGCAGCAGACGTCCAACAACCAGCTGCAGCTGTACTCGGCCGGTGCTGGAGCTGGCAACGCTGCCCACACGCCTCCCTCGTACCACGTTGTTGCGTCGCGGGAGGAGGAGGAGGAGGGCGGCGATGACGTCGAGTTGTTGTATCCATCGTCGCAATCGGAGGAGCAACTCTTCGACGAGGCAAACATGGCGGAGGAGAACAACGACGACGACCAGAACGCCGCCTACGAGAACGCTTTTAATGGTGAGTAACTGTCGAAAGTGTCATTTAATCATAACTGAACCCTGTTTTGAAATTAAGATAAGCTAAGATCTTAATTGATTCGGTATACAGCTAATAAATAGGCTGAGCATAAGTTAAGTTAAAGTTAAGCTTTAAACTGCTGAAAAGTGTCACTTCACTTAAATATTCACCGCTTCTTTGTAAATCAGGTACTTCGATTTCTTTAAATGACTAAAACGATTACTAGAAATCTTGATCTCCGTCCCTTCTCTTCCATCCTCTTTCCATGTCACGTTCCTTTGTAATTTTCTTAAAATATAACTTCATTTACTTTAAAATTCAACGTCACTCTTACTGACTCCGAAACTAAAACTGAGATCTCGAAATCTCTAAATGTCAACGAAATGTCATAAAAAAGAAACAAACAACCAAACGTCAAAAGCTTCTCATAGAAAAAAAGTGACAGCTGTAAAAACAGCAGGAAAAATAAAACTTTAGTTCAGGAAACTTTTACAAGGAAACTTTTTTATATGGGTTTCTTTCTTTTAAGAAAGAAAAAGTAAAATAAAGAAAAAAGAAATAAAAACGGGAATATAAATAATAAACGAAGGGTTTTTATTGTGTACTCGTAACTTTTATTTCAGAACTAATATCAAGACATCGAATATATTTAAAACATCTACATACATATGTATTTTAAAATATAAAAAGAACGCTTTGTGTTCTCTAATTAAATTAAATCTACATCAATTCTTATCTCACATCAGAGAAGAAAAGAGAAAATATTGATAAACATTGTCAACCAAAACGTAAATCATCATTGAAAAGTCCTCAACTGCTCCGCGTCATCGTCGTTTATTTCCGTTTCCGTTTCTTTTTTATTATATTTCTTTTCTCAACATACTAACTTCATGTAAACATTCTCTAAAATTCACTCCGAACCAGGATTTTTTCATGTTTTTCTTTTACATCAGCTGAAACTTTATGATGACCTTATTTCTGGTGCTCCAAAGACAGACACTGATGACATCATCTGCATCACTGCAGCAACGTCACTTTTCTGGTCCTGTTGGTTGCCAGACTCATTGACTCTTGACACCTCTCTCTCTGTATCTATCTCTGTCTCTTTCTTTTTTTTCTCAGTCTGACTACGTCATCAACTGTGACAGTTTTTTATATTCTATCCTCTCGAGGTGAGAAGCGCCCAAAATATGCAAATAAGAGCAAAAACAGAATACTAAAAAAGCGACCATAAAAAGCGACGAGCGATTCGAATGAGAGCAACGTGTTAAGACGTAACACGTAAGAATGACGTGCAGAAGTGCTTCCGGAAAATCGACGTCATTCGTTGGGAGCCGGTGAGGCGGTCTGTGACTCTTCATAAGGTTCTGTGAGTCTCTGCGAGTGAGTTTCTCATAGTTTTTGAATATTATTCTGTGTTCTATCTTCTATCACAAGTGTTTGTGGACAGTAGAATGTGAAGTCACAGTGAGAGGGCATGACATGAGTGAGGTATCTGAACTAACAGGGACCCATGTCACACTTGCCATGACGATGCCTGAATCACTCACTCCGATTGATTGAATCATGGTATATGACGTGGTCCAATCAGCTAGTGTGAGTGATGCGCGCATCGTGATGACAAATGTAACATGGGCCACACACCATTAGCCACTTGTACCTGTCACTGAAGCCTTAAACCATGTTCGTTTATCTGCAGCTGCATCAATCTTCATCAAGCAACATCCTCATCTTCATTTTTTTTCTTCGTTTTTATTTTTACTCTATTCTATCGTTCTTTCACCCGGTGCTTCTATGCTTCTCTTTCACTCGCTGTCTTCTTGGACTACATGGTCGATATGTTTTGTCAGTCGAGTGTTGTTGTTGCCATTGTAGTTGTCTACGTCATTCATTCCTAACGTGATTCTATGGCATCACTTTTATTTTATTTTTATTTTAACCCCTTCACATCAACTTTCTTCTTCTCAACTGTCTCTCTCTCTCTCTCTCACCTTCTCCTCTTCAATCTGTTTGCCGTACTTGATGTTGATTGGAAAAGAATTCACAATCACAATCGGATTCATCTTGTTTATCCGGAGTTTTATGTTTCAGGATCGCATTCTTCTTTCGTTTCACACTAGGATGTACATTATTTCAAAGTTCCCATGGATCATGAGAACTGGGTACAAAATAGACATACAAGTACAAATGTTGTGGGTCTGAAAGACTTCATTCCTCAACGGAGATCTAATTAAGCGGCTAGAAGGAGACGTTTTGGAGACTTTAACGAAGAAGACTTCCGAGAACAAACTGAGATCTAAAAGAGGTCGAACTTTGGACCTAGGAGATTTTAGGACACCTTTTGAGGAGTTTTTTAGAAGAAGAAGAATAGCAACAAATACAACAACCACATTTGGTATGAATCTCAGCTTAGAGACCTCGACGCAGCAACGTAGTTCAACCGCGAACCGAACCACGGACAAACGAAAGCACGACACTATTGTTGTTGTTATAATTGTTGTTGTTGTGTTTCAATCCTTCCTCAGAGCCTTTTCGTAACCTAAAAAAGAACCTCCCAGGGTTGCACCGTGTTTAACGGGAAAGTTTGCTGCTTTTAAACACGGTTGCTTTTTGGAAAACTTGAGCTGCGATGGATGGAAAAAATTAAATTTTTTGTTCAAAATTGTTTTGGTGCGTGTTTTGCCACGACCACCAGCTGAGCAAGAGACCTCCATGTGTGTGTGTGTGTGGGTGACTATAGTAAATGAAGGGAGAGGCTTCGATTCGCGGTGAGAACCGGAACTGAAATAAACGAACGAACACGCGAACGAACGAACGATTTGCCAATTAAAAGCGATAAATAAAAAAAAAACAAAAACAATTATTTAGCCAGCAGACGAGGTTACAATAACAACAACAACACTGACATACCACGATGCAGATGATGATAACGACTTTTATAACAATAGAACACCAACAACAACTCTACCAGACAAAAGATTGAAACAACAACAACAATACCATTACCGTCAATAACAACAACAACAACAGCAGCTCCAACAACTATTATGAAACCCATAAAACGCAGAAATTCACTTCGTTCGCAGCATTTCACGAACACTTGGCACGAGAACGAAGCACTGAACACGACGAGTGTGAAGACGATAATAACGAGGACGACGCTGACGCCAACTGCGACGTAGACCACGAATAACAGGAAATTCAGAATTTACACACTTGAAGAACATCTGAAACGAAGCAGAATAAAATCCGGTAAATGTACATGCATTGCACCCTGTCTCTTTAACCCGCTCACTGCACACAACACACTGTCACCTGTTTACGAGCTGTAAGAAAACTCAAGAGTTCCGAAAAAGGTAGAAGAAGAAGAACAAGAATAAGTGTGTGGAAGATTGCGTGAGTGTGGGAAGAACAACAACAAAATTCGTGTTTCCAAATAAAGCTGGTTGTCAATGCAACATCAGCAACGAGGACAACGTCAACGTCGGCAGAACCAGCAGCAGAACCGTCAAAAAAAGAGGAGCAGAAGCACGGAGAACAAGAAAATAAGAAATGGAATCATGAATCAATGTCGAAGGATTACCTAAAATGAAGGAAGGAGCAGAGGAAAAACGAAGAACTTGAAGAAAAAACAGAAAAGATTTGAAACAGTTAAAAAATCGAACATTTTTAGAAATTTCAACAACTTCAGCTGCAGAAGAACATTTTTCACAAAAAACACAGCACATTAAATTAAAAGCATGTAAAAAGTCGGTGGCGATTATCGTAAATCAACGATAATAAAATTTAAACTGAATGAATTTTTTAAAAAACCAGCTGACAATAAAAAGGCTGGAAAAAAAGCCACAGAAATGAGTTAACAAAAAAGAAACAAACACATTAAATAAACTCGTGAATGTTTAAAATGCGCCGTCAATCATCAGCAGCAGCAGCAGAAGCGTCGAACATGATGACCGTTAAATAAATCGATTGAACGATCGATTGAGCAGCAGTTCAAACAGTTTCCCATGTACGAGGGAGGGGGCGGGGCATGGAGGTGCTCGGGCTTTTTTATAACTGTTAAAAATGTACGCTTAAAAGTTTCACATTCCAAAAAGAGTGAAAAAATTAAGCAAACTGACCAAAAAGACCCCCAATAACAACAACAACAACAAAGACAACAACAACAACGAGAGGAATAATGGAACAACAACAAAACGAATAATAATACCAATAATAATAATAATAACATCAATAAAAACCAACAACAACAACAACAATCGTTTGCTTTTCCACGCTGGCCCCTGAAAGCACACAACAATTTATTTTAATTTAAAAATCGCTGGAACATGTTGCGTGTACGTTGTTTCTATCTTTTTTCCTATTTATTTTGATAGTTTATTTTATAAACGAAAGACTGTGAAAATGTTCAAATGTTATTTTAAGTTTTTTAGACTGCGAAGGAATCGAATCGACAGCGCCATCTGATGAGGAAAACATTCAAAAATAAACTGTAAATGGATTCAAAGGGGAGATCATTGGCTGGGAAGGGGGAATGAGAGGGGGGGGGGGTGAGTGTGTAGCAGCTGCTGCTTCGTTGGGAGAAAGGAAAATGATACTGAAGTCAGTTCGAAAGCGTGACGTGAACAAAACTTCTTGAATCAAATCTATTTTAAAGAAAGTGATCTAAATAAAAACAGGAGAAGGGAAAAAATGTGGAAACAACCACAAAAGCAAGTAGAAATCTTTAAAAAAATGGAAAAGAAGCAAAAGAAACGAAAGAAGAAAACATTTCATGAACATTTGATGAATATTTGATTGAAAAAATACGAAAAAACAATGAAAGAAGAGAAGAATCCATTAAAAAGAAGCCACAATTTAAATGAACACTAAAAAATGAACTCAATACAAAAATAAAACAACAAAAAACTCACGTTAATTCGATTTAATCAGTTCTCGAGTGCGTTTTTTAATTAATAACGAAAGGCGGAGTACTCAAGAGCTTCCGTTTGAGGGCGGAAGTCATTAAAACACTACAACAACTACAACAACAACTGAAGATAAACGGTTACAAATATAAACGATGCACTTATAATAAGAAACAACAACAAATTGAAGTTCTTTCCGCCGTTTTTATCATGGACATCAATCAACAGCAACGACGACGACAGCGTTTAAAAGCTGAACTTCAAGGAAACTTCAAGGAAACTTCAAGAAAAGTTGTAGGAAACTTGTTGTTCTTCTTCTTGTTCTTTTAATACTTCTTCCTACACACTTCAATTATAATTTTTTACCCAAAAACAAGAACAACGAAAAATTCAATCTATTATTTATTATTATATAGCGTATATAAATATTTATAATTATATGGATATAATATGTAAAGTTTTAGTATATATAATTTAGTATTTTACGAATATTTTTCAGTTTTCGATTAAAAACACTTCTCTTGTGAAAAACCGAATACTTGACCCATTCTTTGTTGAGAAACTGAATACTAGAAAACCGAATACAGAAGAGTTCATGTTGAAAACATCATGAGTGGGTGAGAGTGAGTGAGAGAGCGATAGTACTCCATCACGATAGTATTCCATCAACCAACAACAAAAACAGCCGATGCGCTGAGTAGCTTATCTTAAATACTGCTCTTTGGTGCAGTGCTGCCACCTGGCGAGCGGTTCAGCGAGTTGCATATCGTGTGATGTCGCTCTGAGTCCATGAAGTTGTCCATCAGGGAGGAGAGGGTTTCGGGGACGACGTCGGTACTCGGTTTGGCCGACATCTGGCGCTGGTGGCTGCGTGTTGGTGATGCTTGTTGTTGTTGTTGTTGTTGCTTGTTGGCCACCTTTTCACACTGCTCAACAACATCCTGCTGCTGTCGCCTGGCTTCCGCTTCCGGTGTCAACATTTCCGGCCCCGGTGTTGGCGACGGTGTTCTCACCCTGGAATGCCATTCAAAAGTGCCAAAATTGCTCTGCTTCAGCTGCAGCGTTGCGCTCGAAATGTAAATCGGCGTCGCTGCGTCAGCGGCGAAGTTGGCAGGCGAGGGCGGGGGCGTGGCCATCAGCGATGCAGCCATGTTTATTATTTTTAAAACTTAAAACTTTGATTCACTCGAATGGTTGTTTAATTTTTTGTATTAATTAAGAATTAAATTAAAAATTCTTTACTTCTTTCTTGATTTCTCTGCGGTTTTTTTTCTCCGTTCTTCCGTCGCTTGGTTGAGAATCGCGCACCAACGCGTCGACGTTCGACTCGCAACTGAACGCGTTGACGACTTCGGAATGATTGCCTTGTTATGATTGTTGTTGTTTTTGTTGTTGTCGGTAGCCATGCTTATGTTGTTGTTGTTGTTGCTGTTTTTTATGGTTTTATTTGTCGTTGCGGTGGTGATGACGATTCTGTTGCTGTTGCTGTTTGTTGTTGTATTTTATTGTGAAGGCGGAGATTTTTAAAGCGCGTTCGCTAAAAAAATGCAAAACTTCTGTAAGGAGAAAAACAATAAAAAAACAAATAAAAACCCACATAAAGTCAAATCGATGAGCAAAAAATTGAAGAAAATTTTTATATAAATAAAAACATTAAAATTAATCAGAATAAAAAAGAATTTTAATCAGATTTCGAGTAGAATACTTTTCATGAATTTTGTTTTTCTATTTATTAGTCATTATTTTTATATTTTTATAGAATTTCAATTAAAAAACTTTAAAAACTGAAGAGTAGAAAAATTGAATAATTTGAATATTAAAACCGTTTTAAAGCACTTCCTATAAAAATGCATCCCAGTGATTTGGCTTGTTTGTGTTTTAAATTCAATTGAAACTTTAAAAGAAGGTTCATTTAAATTCTTATCGAGGGCTCAATGATACAACGACATAAAGAAATACACTACAACAACAACAAGAGCATTGGTTAAAAAAACATTAAAAAAGTGAATAAAAATACACATAAAATAATAAAAATATGCACATAATAATAACAAAAATAATAATAATAATAATAATAATAGTAAGAATAATAAAATGAGATTTCTTAATAAAAATTAATAAATAATAAAAATTCAATCGTGTTTTTTTTTCATGAACAAACTATTAACTCGAGACGTGATTCATGAACAACGATACTATTGTTGTTGTTGTTGTTGTGTATTTTATTGGTGGTTTTATTATTGTTAATATTGTGTGTGGGTCTGTGTATTTGTTGTCATCTTTGTTGTTGTATTTATTTAAAACACTTACTCACGATTCCAAACACGAAGTTAAGCTTAAGCAAAGTTTAGAAAAAAAACAGAAAATGACCACAATGAGTGTGTAGAAAGAGAAAGAGTTAGAGGAAGAGAGGGAGAAAGAGAGAGAGAGAAAGAGAGAGACCTAAAAACAAACTATTAATATAATAATAATAATAATAATAATAACAACAAAAACAGCGGCTACATTTAGGAATATTAAAAAAACAACAACAAAAACGACAACGATGATGAAAGCGATGATGATTACGATGATTATGAGGACGAAGATGTGGAGGAAGAGGAAGACGACGACGCTGACGCACAATTACGGCATATAAGAACAACAACAATAACAACAACAACATCAGCAAAGAAAAAAGTGTTTAAAATTCTAAGAATGACTCATAAACATGACTTAAAAATCATTGACATCGCATTGATGGAGAGTTAGTAATACAGAGAGAACAAGAATGAGAGAGAAAGACAGAGCTATAGAAAGTACAAAGAAGGAGAGAGTGAATGAGACAGAGACCATGCGGGAGGAAAGAAAGAGAGCGTAAGTGGTACCGTGCAATTGATGAAAACTAAGAAATGAATTTATTATTCATAGAATCATCATCATCATCACCACAGAGATGCCAACTCGATGAAATGGAATTCGTTTAGAGACAATCAGCGGCTAATTAAAAGTGATTCATTCACTCTTGGATTGTTTATTAGAATGATTAGTAAAGCAAAATAATGACAATAAAATCTTTTATAGAATTAAAATTAATGAAAAATTTTTCAATACACAAAGAAAACAAAAACTCAAACTTAAATTCCATACTTTTTGCAATATTTCCATAGTTTTTGTGTGTTTTTCAAGACTTTCAATAGTTTAAATGAGTTAATTTGTTATCATCGATGTTCCACTCTTTTATCATCAACTGCAATTAATGCAAATATTTTAAAACTATTTCTCTATGAAATGCGTCATGAGTGAATGGCTTCTGTTGTTGTTGTTGTTGTTGGTGCGGTTGTTGTTGTTGATCTTTGAATAACCTTGAATAAGCCAACAAGTTTGTGTTACGCAATCAACTCAATGATTTCAAGCAATTCTTCATGTTTACTGATTTTAATGAAGCAGAACATTCATTAAAATTAATCAAATTGCAAGCTGCAGCTTGAAAAGTTCAAAGTTTTCAAGTTTCTTTCTAATCGAGATCGAGGTTTAGCGGAGCAGAGGATGTGTGAGTGTGGGTGCGTGTGCTTGAGTGTGTTGATTGAACGTTTTATAGTGTAATTTTTATCTAAACTGCAATTAATATAAACTGACTTTCGTTCACTTTCAATTTCGCTGAATTGATGACTCATGAGTAAAAAGTTGAGGATGACAAATTGAACTTTTATCATGTTTCGTGCGCTGCAGTTGAATTATGTTGAAGTTTAAGCCAATTCTAATGTAATTTAAGTTTAAGTTAGGTTTAAGTAGAGGTTAAGTTAGGTTTAAGTATTGTTGAAGTAAAGTTTAAGCTGTTTATAAGTCCAACTTAAGTAAGTTTCAATATAGTTTCAGTTTAAGCAACGTTTAACTCAAGATTAAGTTTAAATGAAGCTTAACCTTTGTTTAAGGTTATTTTAAGTTCAGTTTAAGTTCAGTTTTCGCTAAGTTTAAGTGTAGTTTAAGTTTGAGTCATAATTCAGTACGAGTTACAAGTTTAAACTAAGATTAAGCGTAACTTTTACTCAATTCTCTTTAAACCCATTCATTATTATAACGGTATTAATTGTATTTCTCTCTCTCTCTCTCTCCCGCGCTTAGCAACTACTTTGGCCAACACTACGATCGAGATTAAGACGCCGCTGTTCCCGCGCGACCTCTTCTCCAAGCAGCAGCTGGAGGACGGGTGGGTCTTCTGCCACATCCTCGGCGTCATCTACATGTTCGTCGCGCTGGCGATCGTTTGCGACGAGTTCTTCGTGCCTTCGCTGGACGTGATCATCGAGAAGCTGGGGATCACGGACGACGTGGCGGGGGCCACGTTCATGGCGGCGGGCGGCAGCGCCCCCGAACTGTTCACCAGCGTCATCGGCGTGTTCGTGTCCTTCGACGACGTGGGCATCGGTACGATCGTCGGCTCGGCGGTGTTCAACATCCTGTTCGTGATCGGGATGTGCGCGCTCTTCTCGAAGACGGTGCTGACGCTCACGTGGTGGCCGCTCTTCCGCGACTGCTCATTCTACAGCATCAGCCTCATCGTGCTCATCATCTTCTTCCGCGACAACCGCATCTACTGGTACGAGGCGCTCACGCTGTTCTCCATCTACGTCTGCTACGTGGCCTTCATGAAGTGGAACGTCCAAGTGGAGCGCTTCGTCAAGAAGCTGATCACGAGAAATCAGGTGACTCGCGTCCGAAGTACAGATCAACTTATGCCAGCAGTAAGTAGTTGGGAAGTTTTTTGCACGTCGGTCGATCGGTCGTCAGGCGGCTCGATCGACCAGAATCAGAACCAAACCACGAACAAGCCAATTCGCCGGACAGAAAACAAAGAAAACCGAATCCGAAACCGAATCCGAGTGATTCGGACCATGAAAGAGAAGAGCACAGAAGGACAGGGCCACAACAACAGCAACAACAACGCGGAGTCCTTTTCCAGGACGATGACGCACTGTTGGCTGTGTTGGTCCTCACGATCTGTGTTCTTCTCCCACAAAACTGTACAATTTTGAGGTACAACAACAAGTTTTATGAAAAGTTTTTTATTTGGTTTCGTATTTTTTCGAAATGAGTTCCGTTAGTTTCGAAGTTTAGTTCGAAGTTGATGCATGTTGAATCGCTTGCGTAGCTTTGGAATTTTTTTTGTTGCCTTATTTTGAGGTTTTCTTTAAGGTTTTTTTAAAGATTCTAATTGAATATTGGGAAAAAACTATAGATTTATAAAAGAACATTTTTAAGCTACTGTTTATTATATTATTTCAATTTATAGTAATTTATATGCAACAATGAAGTGCTTTTTAAGCTTTTTTATGCACAAAACACAGTATATACTCTAAATACATGTATTTATGTATGTTTATATAATAGTTTATAGTATTCTTAAATTTTAATTTACAACCAAATCTTCATAGAAGCAAAATTAAGTCCTTTCGAATCCTCTGTTTCACTGAAACTACAACAACTCCTTGAGAACTCGCAACTCTTTTTAAACAAACGAGAAGAAGAGGAAGCACATCAAACACTTAAGACTCTTGTAGTTTTGAGCAATTAAAACAAATAGAAAAACAAATAAAAACTGCAAATACTAGTATATACAATAATAAACTAAATACTCTTAGAAAGTAAGGCCAACAGCTGAAACAACAACAACGACGGGAGCCAAGCGACGAAAAAGAAGAACAAGCTAAGCAAAGAAAAAAGTGCCTGAAAGTATGCAAGCCATGTGTTCATTTTCCAGAGTGGAAAATAGCAAAAAATAAAATAAAAGTAGACAAAAAGAGGAAAGCAAACAACCAAAAAAGAGAGGGGGTGGGGGAGAAGAGTTGAAGCGGTGTAAAAAGGAAACGCTTAATACAACAACAACAAAAGCAATAACAATATAAGAACAACAAGAACAGGGGCAATATTATCATCAACCCCATCATAATCATCGTCATCATTTTCATCATTACCATCTCCATCATCATATTCATCTTCATCATTATCATCATCATCATCATCATCATCCTCATGAACTACAATAGAAGAATTACAAGAAGAATTCGTCTTAGAAGAATTGCAATTTAAGCATCAACTAAAATCAGAGTTTAAAGAAGAAGAAGTAGAAGTAGAAGTAGAAGAAAAAGAAGAGGAAGAGGAAGAAGGAGAAGAAGACGAAGAAGAATAGAGGTATACCCACTCATACACGTATGACAACCATGAAAAGCTATATGAAGTTTTTTGGTATTATATACATTTCCGTTCGCTAGTTTTTCTTCTTCTTCTTCTCTTTCTTCTCCCTCCTCCCCTTGCTGCCTCTAAATATTGGAGCTCCTTGAATAACTCAGTCATTGGATTGAAATCATTCGTAAAACTTTTGTCACGATTTATAAGTTGAGCTGCTTGTATGCTGCGTCTTCTTCTACTTCTTCGTTCATACATGACATGCACACACATGCATACAACTACACACACATACACACACATACATGTGCTGCCATTTGTCAATTGCAGCACTTTTATTATGTTTCTAGAAGCAAATCATTAAAAAAAACCCCACGAACATTGATGAGCAGCAACAAGAATTGTAGTCAAAGAATAGATAACAAAATGAATACATGAAGAAGGAGAAGAAACATGAAACTTTAAATAGAACTGAAAATAAAACATGTCTCTTCGTGTTAAATGACAAGAGTGTGCATGTTTTTTTATTGATGTATTCAGGAAACGTTATACATGAAGCGTATAACACTAAAGTAGTTATTTAGGATGAAATAATGGACACTTTTAGTCAATAAAGTTCACTATATTGTTTGTGTACCCTACACTAGACGGTGAGAGGTTCTCCTTACGTTTATATCACGCAGAAGGAGGAGTGGCAGTATAGAAAATGACCTGTATTTGTAATCAGCGTCACTTCTTTTGTCTATTTAATCCTGTCCGTCTGTCCAGCTTTCTGTCTGTCGGTCTATGGAAATCACGAGTTAGAGGAAATGAATGTAGAGACATATATTGTAGATACACATTATGGTATATGTTCCGTAGTACTGTTTGGGATAGCAAACAGGCGAAATGGCCCAACACTCAGTGTCTCTGAGTGACTCTCTGTACCTACGCGTGTCTCTGGTTGTCTCTGTGTCTCTTTACGTGTCGCTGTGTATTTCTCTTTGTGCCTTTGAGTGCCTTTCTGTATCTACCTGGGTCTCTACTGGTCTCTATGTGTCTCTCTGTGTCTCTGTACATCCCTCTGTGTGTCTCTGAGTGTTTTTTATCTACATGTGTCTATAGTTATCTGTAGTCTCTCTATGGGTCTCTACATGTCTCTGTATATCTCTCATGTGTCTCTGTTCGTGTGTATACACTCTTTTGTGCTGTGTGCTTGTATTTTCTTCTCTGTATTTGATTTTAAAATGCAGCTTGAAATTCTCATGCTTCAAAATGTTATCCATGAGAACTGTTTTTATTTGCATACCATAACCGTAAAATTTGTACACTCATTATTCTGTTTTCCTGAAAATTTCTCTAAGAATGAATGAGGGAAAAATTCTCCACATTTAATCTATCGTAGCGTGTGTTTGTGTGTGTGTGTGTTAGCGTGTTTGTGTGTGTTTTAAGTATTTCTATGAACGTGAGCTGCTTCAGCTTTTTTTTTTTTGTTTTTTATACTCGTCCTCGTGTCTTTTGAAGGCTTTGAATTATTTAACAAGAAACCGACAGAAAAAATTAACTTCGCTGGCTTGAAGAAAGATCTGTACTCTTAAAATACTTGCTCCTGCCTCTTTTCCCCCTTCCAACCTTCTTGTCTTCCCACCCATCTGCCTCCCTTCCTTCTCAAAAGAAACCCGGCATTTTTTGTAAGTGTGAAAAATGTGGAAATTTCAATAAAAGTTTTTTCATCGTTTCTGGCCCCTCTCGACAAATTTAATGCTGGTGAAGTAAAGTTTTTGTTACCACATTTTTTAGTTTTTTTTTTTTTTTTTATTTTTTTTATTTTTCCTTACTTGATTCCACTCGAATTTTTGTGTTCTTTTTTGCTTCTACTCTTTTGAATCTCTCCTAATAAAAAAGCGATGACGAAGACGTGGAGAGGGGGAACGTGCAGGGGGCCAGTTGCCCCCAAGAAAAGCTTGCACTTAGACCATCACAGAAACAGATGCAAATTCTTTGAATCCATTGAATTAATGAATCAAATACGAAAAACGAAGAAGAAGAAGAAGAATAAAGATCAAAGAATATCACAAAAAAAGAAAAAAAAACCAAATAACATGAAATCGAGTCTAATTTCCGTTGAGAAGGATTTTCACCATATTTTATTTTATTTTTTCGAGAATTTTTTTCTATTTTTTACAAACATTCTTCAAAGAATTTCACTCTGCTTTGTTCAACATTGTTGCTCACTCACATCGTAAAGATTATAGAATAGAGAAGAAGAAGAAGAGGAGGAGGAAGAAGAAGAAAACGAGGGGAAGAAGAAGTAAAAGAAGAAGAAGAACAAAACCACGATGCTATTTTGACCTTTCAACTGAAGACCAGAAAAACGCGTGACTGGAAAATATAATTTTTTGTTAGTTGAATAAAAAGTAACAAAAATTTAATGAAATAATTTATTTAATTGCAAATTTAAAAAACTCCATGAAAAAAGCACGGTTTAGAATTCTGTTTATTTATAGTTTTGTTTTAATTCTTTAATTTTTGGTCTTAAAAAATGTGCGTGTTTAAACTTTAATTTTTAATACCGATTTACGATCAAAAGCAACGAAACTTAGTTAAGGGGATTTAAGGTATGATGGTGAGGGGAGAGGGGGGGAAATAAAACGAACACAACCACAACAACAAACGAGCGCAGAAAAGCAGCAACAACGATACGATAACAGGGCAACCACAACAAACTTATCAGGAATTATAAATCGAGAAAAAGTTATCAAAGCAAAAAAGAGAAGGTGAGAGAGAGGGAGAGAGAGGGAGACGAAATATAAAGTTGTGCGGTGAGTAGGTGAAAAAAAAGTATGGGAAGAGAAACGAGTAAAGGGAGAGAGGAGAGACTAAAAATTAGAGCAAAACAATTACGAGGAAACCAGCTGATGGCACCACTTTAAAAGGATGGACAACAAAGAATGGGAGGAGGAAGAAGGGGTATCCATAAAGGAGGGTCATGCATAAAGAAGGGAGCAGGAGGGGCATCCATAAAAAAGTAGAAATCATGAAACGAATGCTTTTGAGAGATCTTTTTTGTGGCAACGATGATTCGAAATTGCAGCGAGCAGAAGTTATGAAAAGTTATTAAAAAACTTTTGAATTTTTTTAAATCATGAAAAATTCTCACTTGAATAATTTCATTATTATTGTTGTTGTTGTTCTTATAGTGTTATTGCAGACACTATACAACCTTCATTGTTGACATTTGCGTCGAATCAGTGCGCCCACCGCGTGAAACCGCAGTGTATTTCATTAAAAATTTATTTATCGGTCGCGAGATAAAAATAAAAAAAACAACAACAATGTAATAACAACAACATTGCCATAAGAAACAATAAATAAACCGAATTCACCGTAAAAACAGAAACACACAATAAATACATATAATAAAAGAATAAACAAAATAAAAGTCACAAAACTTCTCACGATTGGTTTTTCAACCTGGCAACGATTTCTGACTTTCTGAGTTCTGATGATTGAAATCACCTCGCAATGAGGTGGAAATTTAAGTAATTTTTTATGGAGTCTCTGGTGAGACTTAAAAAAATCATCTCTCTTTCATTCGTTGTTGGCAGATCCACCAAATAAATAAAAATCGAAATGATCTCTAAAAATACACATAAAAAAAGTGTCACTAAAGAAAACTAATTAAAAAAATAATATTGTAAATAAAAGAAAAGCTGGGATAAGAAGAAAATAAAGAAAACATCACAAAAAAGATGTCAGATAAAAGATGGAAATAAAAATATTTATTGGAAAAGAAGACACTTCTTCAGGCACTCGAGGGAGGGATGCTCACAACGTAGCGTGAGAGAGTGAGAAGACTGTAGACAGAGAGACTGAGAGGGGGGGGTAGGGGGGGGGGGGGTAGAGAGAGAGGGAGAAGATAGAGTGTATTTTAGAGGGACACCAGGAAGTGTTAATATGTTGGTGTCTGTTTTATGTTTACGTGTATCTTCTCATCTATTTTTTTATCTATTTTTTTATATGATTTTTTTTGTACATATCCTTTTATGTATGGTAACATCTTATGTATCTTTTATATCTCTGATATCTTTAATATGCTCTTGCAAAAGCACTCAGAAGAAAATGCATAAGAAATTCAAAATGAAAGAAGAGAGAAAAAGAGAAAAACGAACGCGTGCCGGAAACGGAAGTAGGCCAGTCTCAAGAGAAAAGCGGCCATTTATCATTTACGACATATAAAAATAAAGAGAGAGAGCGAGAGAGGGAGAAAGAAGGAGGGAGAGAGAGAGAGTGGGAAGCACATGTGGCGAAGTATGTGGAAAGTAGAGTGTGAGAGAATATAAAGATGTATGAGAGTATGTGTGTTTGTGCCTCTGTGTGTGTGTTGTTTTTGTTGTGCTCTTCTGTTTGCATAATAAACACTCTGTTATTCTGTTGTTGGCTCCATTTTAAGAGTGGCCAAGCCGCTGGTATAACAAAAAAGACGCATGGACTCATCAATCGAGGATGACTGAAGTCCCAGAAGAGGAAGAAAGAAGAAGAACAAGCAGAAGAGTCACAGTACCAAAGCACCGGGGACCAACACGAGCAACATCATCACGAACACAGCAAGAATAACGATGATGATGTTGATTGATAATAATTCATAACATGATTATGATAGAGCCGAAAAGGGAAAAAATGATGATAATGATGCTCATAACTACGTTAATATTGATGATGATGGTAGAAACGATGATAAATTCGATACCGAAAAACACGAAGTTGTTGATCATGATAACGGTTAATTAATTGATATTATTAATTAGTTACTTAATCGTTTCATCTGCGTGAAAAAGAATTACTTTTTGTTGTACTCCTCAAATGATGATAAACTCGATTGACATCTCTTTAAATTGCACCAAATATGAATAAAAAACCTCTTAAATTTTAGTCCAAAAACTTAGTGAAGCTTCTTTTTTTGTTGAATTTACTTTGATTAAAGAAACTCCACACTCACAAAGCTACACGGATTCGTGCTCGATTCATGTCCAAAGTATGTCCAAAAGTATGTCAAACTTCAGCTGAACTGAAATGAATTGAAATGGATTCTTTTTCGGGGGAACCAGAAACGCAAGGAAAGGAATACAAATAAAAGCGAACAATAAAATGAGGTAGAGAAGAATTTAATAGAACTACGAGAAATTTCAAGGAATAACAAAGAACGAGACGATGATGAAAAGCGAAATAAAGTGGAGGAGAGAACAGAAACAACAACAAAGTTGAATACATACACAGGTAGAATAGAATCCCAGAAACACCCCCCCCCCCCCCCGAATTCCCAAGGAACCCAGCCACTTCGACAACAACAACAACAACGATTGAGAGCAGAGCAGAGAAAAATTAAGGAAACCATCAGTGAACAATACTAAGGAAGCACCCACTCACCCAACACATCAAGGCACCGACCAACGAACCGCCCGACCAACCAACCGCCGACCAACCAACCGACCCACCAACCCAACCACCCACTCGACCCACCCACCAAACCACCCACTCGACCGACCAAACGACGGCCAAATATTTTCGCCTGCCTAAAAGTAGGCAATAGAAAAAGCATTACGTATGCTATGCCGATGCCGCTGTTCTGCTTGTTGGCGTTTCGCTTTCCGCTCTCCTTCGTCTGCGTCTGCGTTTTCGGTGGTATTTCTTGGGCCTGGTTACGTCGTTTTTATGTGAGGTATTTTTATTGTCATGCTTGAATAAATGCCAAAAATTATACTCACGAAACACTCGAAACTTATACAACTATACACATTACACAATCAGAAATACATACACACACACACACACACACATACACACACAAATGTACTCATACACACATTCAGTCGTTGGATGTACTCAGTCCCGTTACGTAAGCCAGGATGTCCTTCATTCGAAGAAACTGTTTAAAGTTTATTTCAAAAAGTTTTAACTAAAGAAGAAAAACTTACTATGAATTCTAAATGAAGTGAGAAAAAATATAAAGAAAGAGAGAAACTTTCACAGAAAGTGCATATCTTAAAGAGATCGTAGTTTTCAGAAAAGCTTATTGTGAATTATAAGCCAACAACATTGAAAGAAAGAAAGAGAAAAAGAAACGAAATGAATTTAATGGAAGTTGACAGAATTTTGGCAACATACACTCAACGGAAGACATCTTTGACATTTGAAGACATTTAAGACATTTATAGGTAAATGTTAAAAGAAACTTATTATGAATTATAAGCGAACTTAAAAAAATTAAAGAAAGCAAAAGGAAATTTAAGCCGTTTAATAAACGAATCGACAGTTTTAATGCTTGGATCAAATCGAAGTGCATTTCGTACTATAAAAGTTATTATATTCCTAGTTTAGAAATAAAAGTTATTATGAATTATAAGCGGTCGTAAAACACTAGCGGAAAAGAGAGAGTGTGAGATAAGTGAGAGAAAACCCAGATACTTTCTCTTTCTCTGCCTTCCTTTGAAATGATTTTTGTTGTTCAGAGAGCACTCTTTGAAGTGTGCTAATCTGAAGCCGGTTCTTTGTCCCACTTCTTTTTGCTTACGTTGTTTTGCTTAGAATTCACAAGAAGTTTATTCTAATTCAAACTGAAGTTGATTCATATTTTATGAGCAATTCTGTGGATAATAAAGTAGATTTTCTTCTTTCTCGACTCTCCTCTCCTTTCCTCCTCTTCTTCTTCAACTTTTTCTCTATCTTCTTCCTCTCATTATCCTTCTTTTATATAAGAATTTCTCTTCTACATTCATGATTATACATTTTCTACTGGGATATGATTGAAATAAAAGAATTTCTCTATTGTGTGTGTGTTTTCATTTTCAGTTGTGCTTAATTTTTCGTTCTGTTTTCTTTTTTGTTGTTGTTTTTATTCTTTTTGGTAGTGTGCTTTTAGGCATTGTTTCGAGTAGCAAAGATTTATGTGAAAATACCCAAAACCACTAAAGAGTCATTTAAAGAGAGGGCGGCACTCACGAGCAGCTGTTGTTGCTGTTTATACTCGTATTTATTTCTGCTGCGTTGCTGCTTCTCTGCTGCTTCTTCGCGCTGCTCCCCGTTTTTTTCTGTTCTGCTCAAAATTTCTGCTGTTCAAATTTCTGTTCTGTTTTGTGGTTTTCCGCTGCTGTTGTTGTTTAATATATCGTTGTTTCTTCCTCTTTTTCTCCTCTTTTATTTTGCTGCTGTTTCTTCTTCTTCTTCTTCTGCTTCTTATTTGTGTCCTTCTGCTTTTGTTGCTTTTCCCTGCGCTGCGTTGCTTTAAGTAAACCAATATTTTTATTGTTGTACAGGATTGAACAACAATTTGGCTACTCTTCTTCTTCTTTTTCTTTTTTTCTTTTCCATTTCCTTCTTCTTCTTCTTGTTTTATTTCGCTGTTGTTGTTATTGTTGTTGTTGTTGTTGTTGTATACGTAACATTATTTATTGTGTATGTGGTTTGTTGGGAAACGTAGTTGTTGTTAGCAGCTCCATGTTTGTGTGGGTTAGAAAGAGATAGAAGCATTTAATGCAGAAAAGGTTGGTGTTGTTGTTGTTTTTATTGTTGTTGTTGTTGTAGATAAAACAATTTTGCGATTACCGTTATACGTTGTGGTTTCAGAAAGTTGCAACCTTTTCTATAATATATCTATGTTGGTATCTGGAACTATCACTCTCTTTCCCTCTCTCCCTCTCTCTCTCTCTCTTCCTCCCTCTCTGCCTCTCCTTTGCTCTATCGTTCTCCTTCTCTGTTGGTGTGGGTGTGTTTAGGTGTGAGTATGAGTGTGTTTTGTGTGTGTGCGCGTGTGTGTTTTTGACATGACACCCAGCCCGTGATTTATTGTCAATTCTGTGGTTTTGAAATTTTACTATAAATCAAAGAACTCGACTGAAATTAAGTTGTATGGGAAACGACACAAAAAACCCCGAAACGATTATATAAAAAAAAACAAAATAAAAGGGAGGAAAGAAGAAGACAGTGACATTCCTCCTTGTTTTGAACCATTTAGTTATAAATTTTTTTATTGAATTGTATCTAATATTTTTAAATAACAAATTATTTATAATTTAATTCCTCTTCATTAAAAGAAAAAGAATATTTTTTCACTTTTTCGAGTTTTCAATAAAAAATCGCCCCTGAAACTCAAATCTGGAATCGAAAAACTGAAACTAAAAATAAAAACAGGGTTCGTCTTTTAGCGGTGTTGTTGTTGTTATGTTGGTGTTGATGATGATGTTGTAGTTGTTGTTCTTGTAAAAAATCACACGCGATGATGTCACTCGATGGCCTACTTTCGCGCTTTTAACCCGCTTGAGATTAAGGTCACCCGAAAGGAAGTGGAATAGTTACACAACAACAACAAAACAACAGGAATAACAACACTACCAACAACAACCATAACAACAACACTAACAACAACGACAACAACAACCACCAAACAACCGATATTTCTATAAATCCCAATAAATCCAGTGAAAGAGGAAAATACTATAAATAGAAAGTGTTTTCGTTGAATCAGGAAAACGGAAGAAATTCCGGAAAACAAAAAACTATATAAAAAGTACTATAAACCAAAAATTTATAACAATCGGAACTTTTAGAATATAAAAGAAAATTCTGTCAAATCGATGAATAAATGGATGTAATAATTATTCGAAAATTAAGGAAATTTTTAATCAACTTTGGTTTTGAGGTCCTCGCAAAATGCAAACATTTTCGCAGAAAAGTTTTACGTAGAAATAAAAACAAACCTCTTCATTGTTTAAATAAAAAACAGTTCATCATCATTGTGAAAAATCGCTGGGAAAATCTTTGGAAAAATCGGGAGAAAATCGATGCTGTAGAATGGTTATTTAAGCCATTGAAGTTATTTCCATTTTTTTTCGTTCAATTCTTTCATTCCTTCTTTTTTTGCGGTGCAGTAATTTTAAAACTTTTGCAGCTGCAATCGTACAGCAGTTGACAACATTTAAACGTAATGATGATCATAGTGATTATGATTATGCTGACGATTATGGTCCAGCTGACGATTATTATTCAGCTGATGATTATGATGATGATAATGATAAGGATAATAACAAAGATAAAATTGATTATGATGATAATAAAATAGCGAATAGCGTTTTTTGTTGAAGGTTTTCCGTGGAACGAAAAACTGAAGGACAAAAGTTCAGGGAAAAGAAGGGGAAAACGATATAGAAACTTAGGAATATAATAATGAAAAGGAAGATTATAAAAAAAAAACACTTGAGACATTTTCAAGCCTTCTTTAAGCTCTTTAAAGTCGCTTTGAGTTTCTTTGGAGCCAATTTAATCATCGTTGAGGCGTTTTCAGGACTCTTTAAGACTACAAACAGGCATCTTTTGAGCTGGATGACCTCTTTTAAGGTCTTTTTTCCTCTTCGAAACTATGTTGGACATTTTTAAGACTCTTTAATACCTCTTTAAGACCTCGAAAACCTTCGTGCGAACTGAATGACCACTTTTAAAACCTTTTTTCCACTTCTAAACCATTTTTAAGCCCAAATACCCATTAAAATTTATTTCTATTTTAATTACCTGCATTTTAAAGTATTTTAAACCTTCAGCAAAACACGTGATTTCTGTGCATCATGGAATAAAACTAATAATAATAATAACAATAGTGATAATGATATTCCAAATAATATGCCTGGCTTTTTTGCCATTATTTGCATTATTATTTGAGTGTTAAATACTAAAATCTATTTTAAAATTTATGCAAATGAATAAACAGATTTTACGTAATTACGTGGGGAACAACAACAACATTTTAATCCCACCAGAAGAGTGGCCGAGTTAAGTAGTTCATGTTGCGTACACACTGCGGAGTACTTTGAAGTATTTTGTGCTGGATTTAATTACTAAAAATACTGAACAAATATCTAATAAATTATCTGAAGTCTGAATGAGAGAAAATTAGGCAGCCTTTTTCAGAATCGATATTTTAAATAAAGGATTAAAGGCAATTTAAGGAAGATGGTTTTTTAAACAACGGTCAAAAACAACTGAAAACGCATTACTTTTTTGATTACTATTCTGAAGTAAAAGAAACCAAGTTTGCCCATTGTTGTTGTATCTCCAGGTTACACAAGTAAAAAACAAACGTAGAAAAGATCACGATTTTATCAAGAGCTGGAAAAGAAACTCTCTCTCTCTCACTCTCTGCTTCTCGCTCTCGGCTGAATGCGTTTAGCGTAATTTATGATGTGCATGCACACTGATTTGAGTGCAAAATTACAACAATCAACATGGCGTTGGCAGAGCAGAGCAGAGCACCTCAAAGTGGAGCAGAGCAGAGCAGAGCACAATAAAGCGGAGCAGAGCATAATAAAGCTGGCAGCGTGATGATTATCACTGAGCTGAGCAGCTGACCCTCGGCACAGGCTGAGGCTGAAGCTTGAACTCCACGAATCCGGCTTTCAAAACAAAGCAGCGGCAAAAACAACACGAAGCCACAGAAAAAATAAAACAAAAGCAAAAAATTTAGAAATTTTAAACAAATTCTACCGGAAACTTCAAGCTTATAAATAAAAAAATACACACACATGCACACTCTGTGTTTCGTTTCGTGTTTGAAAAAAACTAAAATAAGCGTGGCAATTAAAATGCTAAACCTACTGGCTGGCACCCTGTATTATTAGCATACTAAAGTATAAAATAATTACTAACAAAATCCTTTTTTTTCTGATGAAAAAAAAAACTAGCGAGACAACAACAAAAGACTTCTGTATGTAGGTAAAAACATTTTAGAAGCACTGTAAATGCAATTATTTTATTGGGTAAGGTTTCGAAATGTGCGAAAGGAATGGAAAGGAACAGAAATAAAACGGGACATTTTATGAAGATTCTCCTTTCTCTCTCTTTTCAGTCGTTTTTCTCTTCTGGTCACATCTTGACTCCTGAATTATTATCTTAACCTCTCTGTTGTCCTTTTATTCTTGTCCTGCGTTGGTTCATTCCATTTCGTTCCTCTGTATATCCATCTGTGTATATATGTATCTATGCTTATAGGTGTATATATCGATATACACATGCAAGTATGTATATATGTAGCTGTATATGTTTGCATATAAAACAGAAAAATTGTTTCCGACAAAAAATATACTCAAACAAAAGCCGAAATGAAATCCAAATAAAATTTCAGGAATTTCATTTTCTTTCGCCCCTCCTCCTCCGTTCCTCTTCTCCTCCACCGCTTCTCAAAATATTGAATTTCTTTTCTTCATCACTTTAGCCGCTCTTTTCTCCTCCTCCTCCACTCCATCAGCTGCGGATTAAAATTTTGTTTGATTTCCCGACACAAAAAAAGAGATATTTTTGTACTCGTATCTGTCAATAAAGGAATTAAAAATGTGGTGTTGGAAAGCAGTGCGGTGCAAAAGGGGGGGGGGGGGCGGAGGTTATTGTGGGAAGAGAGAACGTTAAGAGAAAAACAATAAAGAGAAAAGTAAGAAATAATGGAACAAATTGAAAAGCCGACTGACATCACATCGTAACATCATAAAAAACAAGTGATGAAGGAGAGGAAAGGATGAAGACGAGAGGCTGGAATAGAAACACGGAAATTAAAAGATCCCGAAAAGTTCTTAATTTTGAGTCCTACAAAATTGAATGTAATTCAACAAAAAGAACCTTGAGGACAAAAACAAAAAAATACTTATAATAAGTAAGATAAATTTGTAAAAAAACAGATGCACTTTGAAATTTTATAAGCTTCCAGTTTGATAAACGTTAAAATATATCACAAGCGAAGCTAATGATATAAATAGAAGCTATAAATAGCAAGGAAAGGGTTAAAAACTGTCCGGAAAGTGACAGGTTAGAGATTGCTTCGGTTTTGTTGATGAAGGTTGAGTTTAACGGTAACCCAACCATCCCATTAATGAGAAGGGTCATCAAGAGAGAAGGGGGAGGAAGGATGAATGCGGGGCTAGTCTATTCCCTAAATGGTACTTCTTACTTTTTTGGTATCTACTCTTGAAGGTCTACCCTTCAAAGTCTACTCTTCAAAGTCTACTCTTCGAAGTCTACTCTTCAAAGTCTACTCTTCGAAGTCTACCCTTCATTGTCTCTTCTACAAAAATTCCTTGTTTTTAAGTCACTTTTAATATTGTATTTTAAAGAATTCCATACAAACCATCGTGCCTCAAAAACCCGACGTTTTCAAAACTTATCTGTTTTCTATCCAAAAAAATAATCACTTTATTTTGAAGATTTGAAACAATTTAATCACAATTTATTTGGAATTTCAAAAGTTGGAGCAATTTTATGTACATTATTTCGGTGGACGTCGCTTCGTTTTGGTTCCACTCTATTCGACCCTCCTCCGTTGCTCCTCACCCAAATCCAAATGAAGAAAATAACAACAACAAGGAATCCTCTAGAAATTCCTCACTGGACCATGATCGCGAAATTGGCTGCCATCATAGAAAAGTTGAAAGCTCGAAACAAAGCGCAGTTCAGGATCCACGGGTTCTCCATTGACACCTCCTGCACTCGTCTCTGTCTCCGTCCCGGATCCGATCTTTTTATAGATCACTGTATCGGGTGGAGGGGGCGGCATTGATGACAGTTGTTGCTGTTGTTGTCCATCACTCGGCAACACGGTGCCATGCTCACGACGCTCCTCACACATCTCGAAAGCGATCAAAATGAGGAGATGCAGCACGCAGTAGATAATCAGTAAAAAGATGGCGAATAACAGCGCCTGCCAGAAGTCGGAGACGAAAATCGAAGGACGGACGGCGAACCAGACGAACGGAAAGAAGACGAACCAGTAGACGCAGAAGACCGAGAGTAGGGTCAGTTGCAGCGGCGTGAAACGTGACATGATGACATGAGAGAGAGCGAGAGAGAGCGGGAGAGACACGCGTTAAATTAGAGTCAAATTAAGTGAGAATCTCTTTAAATGAGTTCCGGATTCGAGTTCTTTAGTGTTTGGCGAATGCTTGAAAACTGAAATCCACTTAAAAAATTATTAGAATTCTTTAAAAAAAAACAACAACCTCACAGAATTGTTGTTGTACTATTTTATCACATATAAAATGTTATTTTAATGAAATATTTTCACATTTCTGTGGGTTTTGTGATAAAAGTCTGAGAAACTAGAAACTTAAAGCTTCTGATAAGAAGCCGAACAGAGCGACGTCTCTCCCTGTCCTGTTCTTTCACTTGCTCTCTGTCTCTCTCACTCTCTTTGAGTGTTTTATGAATTTCAAAACTGACCTTCGTACAAAATTTTATAAAATAATTTCTCAAACCGTCTTTTAAAAGCTTTTTATGGATTTAATACAAGTTGAAGCCTTTAATTGATTGAATGAAGTCCCGGAGTCACTTTTTCAGCCTTTCGTTCTTCAAATGAAGCCTTATTAAAGGCGTAAATGGATCAAATGGGGTTCTGAAGTTCATGTAGAGTCTCTTAAAACCCTTGGAAGCCTCTTGAAGAACTTTAAAGACCCTTAAATACCCTTAAAGACCTTTAAAGACCCTTAAAGACCTTTGAAGACCCTTAAAGCCCTTTAAAGACCCTTAAAGACCTCTAAACTGGCCTAATTAAGCTCCGGGTCTTTTACGATCCTGTTATGGCCAAAATTTAATATCCTTAATGAATCACTTTAGTTTCTGAATTTTGTGTAAAGTCCTTTGAAGGTCCGTGGAGCCTTTTTAGAGCCTTAACGCCCTTAAAAGGATCAGAATCATAGTCTAATCTTAGAATATCATTGAATTAGTTTTAAGTACTTCGAAATAAATCACAACTCGCACTTGTAGTGTTTTTTGTGGCACCTGCAGCTGTAAATCATAAAAAAAAGTTATCTTGATTAAATTCACGAAAGGAAAGAATTAAAATAGTGACCGCTATAAAAAGCACACTCGAGTCAAGTGAAACCACGTGATACACAAATACAAACAACAACAACAACAAGAAAAAATCTCCAAAAACGAGGCGGTGTTGTTGTTGTTGTTGCTGCGGCTGCCGATAATAAAGCGAAATAAAATCGTCATTAAAAAGGGCAGCAGCTGAACATCTGAAACACAAAAAATGGGGCCGCGTCAGTGAAAAAAAACGAATTTAAGAATTCAAAGGGAGTCCTTCAAGAGAGATTCCTACGATGGAGAGTGGTGAGAGAGGTGGTAGGGGTAGGAGGGGTAGGAGGAGCATTCGAGCTGATTTGCTGGCGTCAATGTGAAATAAAATCGCCACAACCGGATGTTGTTCAGCGCCCGAGACGCGAAATAATTAAACTTCCGAAAAATAAGCGGGGGAAAAAACAAAAACAAACACTTAAGTGAACGAAAATATGCCCAAAAACACTTGAAGAAGTCGGTCAAACGCGTTGAAAGGGGTTGTAAGAAGCCACAAAAAACAGCACCCACACGAACGCAGGCTCACGCAAACACGCGCGTCGAAGCGGAGTCACTTTCTCACCACGTTCTCACCCACCACACCGTATTTCACCCCATCCAGAACTCACCTCAACCACTCAACGCCATCGATCTTGCATCGTTTCGTTTTTTTTTGGAGCATAGAAACACGTTGGCAGCCGTTAGTTTTTACCGTTCGTTACACTTCTGGTACTACGTAATACCTACTGCTGTCTCTGTCACTCCTGCAGAGCACTCAAGTGTCAGATGCCAGGCAGCATCATTAGTTTGTTTCTGAATTTTTATTGTAAAAGTAAAAAGACATTCTTTAAAAGTCTTGCGTTTCCTCTCTCTGTCCTTCTCTCTCGCTCTTTCCGTCTCTGTTCTTCCCTCTCCCTCCCTCTCTCTTCGTTTGCTTACATTATTTGTTTGTTCTTTGTTTCGAGTGTGTTATTTTTTCGGGTGTATCCTTTAAGAGAGGTTGTTTGTTTTTAAGGATGTCTTGTATTTGTATTTCAATTTTTAACACCGTTACATTGCTTTGGCGCGTGTTTTATGATTGTTTGTTGTTTATTCGTTGTTGTTGTTGCTGTCATTTCGCATTACGGTCACCAGAGCGGAAATTAAATTTGAATTAATGCGAGTTTTATTGCCTTTTCTACGCTGTGCGAATTGTTTTTCCGAAAGAAGTCGAGCGAGTGGAATAAAAACAATTCACATAAATTTACCCACCCTACCAGTCACAGCCCCCACTCCCCCCTCACCACCCTTTCTCGCCCACAGAAACTGTTATTTCTTACTTCGTATCGTTAGCATATTTTTTTGTGTGAAGAAGTTATAATGAAGTACTTTTTAAGGACTCCAAAATAAAGAAATGAAGGAAAGGAAAACGAAATAAAGCATGAAATTAAAAGTAAATAAACTAAAGCTTAATTCATTATAATAAATGATGTTAAATTAGAGAGAAATTCAAGTGAAAATAAATAATATGTTTAAATAGATGTTTATAAACATATTTCTCTCTGTACATATGTTTATATAGTGGACTTTTCCTCATGATAAATATTCTTATTTATACACATGTTTATACGCAATACATGTTTATACACATGTTTCATTACATGTTTATATCAGTTTTTGTTTTAAATCTCATTAAAAGTAGTTCTTTCTTCGTTTCTATACTACTTTCTCACTTATTTCCCTGCTCTGTGTTCTTATTCTCTTCTATTATTTCTCTCTTTTTCTTCTTCTTCTTCTTCCTCTTTTCCTTCTTCTCCCAGCAACATTAAATAACTCGAGTGTTGTTAATGATCTGAGCACGCGTTTTATTTTCAAACAAAACAAATGTAAGGTTTTTTGTTGAGTTGTATTTATCAGTCTGTCACCCCCGCCCCCTACCCGCCCCCAACCGCATTCCACATAACTACTCCCTCGCCGCTCCCCCCACCCCGACAACAACAGTGAAGGGCATTTCTAAAAATAGCAGCCGCAGTTGTTTTGCATAAATAATTTATTTGCGTTTCACTTCGGCTCACTTCACTTACGTAGATTACGTAGTTTGTTGTTATCAGCAACAACAGCAACAAAAACAACAGCAACAACAACGAAAACAACAGCAACATCGAAGCGAAAGAAAACTTTGAATGCCACAAAAAACAAAAAAAAAAACAGAAAAAAACATAGCATAGCACATTAGATTCTTCTTGAACACTAGATTCTTGTAAAAAGGGTTAACTGATTACGTAAGCTGAACAAAATTGATATCCACAATATTTTAATGGAGCGAAAATAAAAGAAAGAAAAACGTGCATAGATTATAAAAAGCCATAAATTATTGAAGCTCAGCTGCCGAGCTCTCGATTTAAGTTTGCTTACTTTAAGATTTACGGTTTAAAATACTTCATCCACTGGTTTTTTTTTTTTTGTTTGTAGTTCGGTAGCAAAAGAGTGGATCTACAGTGGATGTAAAACACCATTTAGTGGGCGTATGTGACTCATGAGCGTGGGGAATGTACTAAAAATTATAAAATTGTAAACATTTATATAGTATTTTCTCTCGTTCTTTTTTTTTTTGAAGTCTGAAGCGTAAAAATAGCGATAATCCAGCATGAGTCATATGTGACTCATACAACGTGGATGTGTATTTATTTTTTTTCTTCCTCTGCTTCATCTTCTAACAAGATTTCCTTAACGTGGCCTTAACATCGCCAAACGTCGTCGTAGTCGTTATTTTCTTAGTTGCAATTTAATTAAAAGTGCCACCTTCGCAATTTTCATTGCATTTCAAGTCGACGTTCTGCCGTCTTTCGAACGTCAAAAGTTGTTCACTCAATTTTAATTGCTTGAGCCTTAGAAAAGGCAGCCGTCGTCGTTCTTCAGCCTGACTGCCAGCCAGCCTGCCAGCCTGCCAGCCTGCCTGCCTGTCTGCTTCCGATCTGCGTGTTGTTTTTGTTTCTTAGTGTTGCAAGTTGCATAAGTTAATTTTTCGTTCCCTTTCTTCGCTTCCCTCCCTCCCTCACCCTCACTCACCCTTTGTCGCTCTCCTTCTCTCTACGACTCTGTGACGCCCACCTTCCGCCCTCTTCTGATGGCTTTCTAATTGCATAAACGATGAAAGTTATTCGCAACGAAAGTCATTTGTGTGAATTTGCTTAAAAAGTTTCATCAAGAACCAGAAGAAGAAGAAGAAAAATTAGCAGAAATCGCGTGAAAAGGAAACAAAACAACAACAACAACAGGAACAAGTTTTTAATTAATCTACCTGTAAACGGTACCGTTTTTAATGATGCTCTTTATTTGAGTTGTTTTCAAGCGACTCTCAGCGAGTTCGCACTTCGTATGTGCTTCGTGGGTGCCTCGTGTGTGCCTCGTGTGTGCTTCGTAGTTGTAATCGTTTCGTAAACAGATCTTGGAATTTATGCAAATATTTTGAAACCGGTTTCAAAAGCTTTTCCGGTGACTCAGCGCATTGCAGTGAAGAGCTTTGAACCGATGAAATGCAGTCATACGACAGCGACTGCAACTGCAACTGAGACCACAACTGAGACCACAACAACGACTGCGACTGCGACAGCGACTGCGACTGCAACTACGACTGCGACTGCGACTGCACCTGTCATTGCTGCCAACCTTCCAGTGGAAAGCTTCGACTTATTAACTATGCAACACTTATAAATAATCCGCTGGCAGATTTCGAGAAATTGTGAAAACTTAGAATTTTGCATTTCATTACAGTTGTCATTCTCAATCGATGACTCGATCGATTCGCCGAATGCGCAGCAGCCGGGCGCCGACGCAACCGCAGCGATGCGGCCGTTAGAATTGATAACTCATCGCTTCGATCATCGCGCAATCGTCATTTCAAGTTCGCGACCGAGCGACCGAGCGACCGACGCCAGCGATACGGGGCTCGAACAGAAGGCGGCTTTGTTGTGGCAGCATAGAAAAGTTGCATTTATAAACAGTTTCTGGCCAAGAATGTGAGCAGTTTTCCTTCGACCAGATTCCCAGCGAGTTCGAGCGATGAATCGCGACCTACGATCGACTACGAAACATCAATCAATCGAAATTCACTTGGATCGCCTCTGAACCGGAACCCGAGCCGACTTGAAGCCGCCCGCTGTATCTTCGCCATGTTCCAGAAACGCATTCTGGAGGTGTTCGTCTTCTGCCTCTACTGGTTGTGCCTGGTGCCCGTCGCTTACGAGGCCCTCATGCAGAAGTACTTCCTGCTGAGCTACGAGCGCGTGGGCCAGTTCGCCGTGGCCACCCTCTTCGGCTACATGTGCGTCCACGCGCTGGCCATCTGCATCTACCTGAAGTGCAAGACGGCGCAGCTGGAGTCCTACTCGAACCTGCGCAAGCGCGAAGCGGAGGAACGCCGCCAAACGGAGGCCGCCAAAGGAGCCGCAGCAGCGAAGCCCAGTCGACTGAAGAAATTGGGACCCATTGGAATCGTATAGCAAACGAAAATCGATGTGTGTGTGTGTGTGTGGATGAGTGTGTACTATGTACGTGTGTGTGTGTGTGTTATTCAATAAGCAATCCAAAGTCTTCATTGTACAAAAATAAAAGCAACAACAGCGAGTGAAAGAATGCAATAAAATTTCTACTTTTATACAAATAAACGTTGTGTTAATTTCATGACTCTACTCTTCATCCTCCTCCTCCTCCTCCTCCTGCTTCTTCCTCTTCTGGTTTTCTATAAGCTATTCTATTAGTAATGAGTTAGAAAAAACAACAACAACAACAGCCACAACTCAAGCTTTTAACTTGCTTTAAATTGCGTGCTTCTATTTACTGAAATTTACATCATCGGACTACCGTTGGACCTCCTCTCGATAGAGTATCATACTTGTCGGCTTCCATGCTAACAGTTCTCCAAGCTAACTGTTCTCCCTGCTAGTGTTGTCCTCACCTAGCAGCTTCCTTAATTGGCCAGAGATTTGGAAGCTTTGCTCACTTAATGAACCACATCTTTTCACTTCCAATTTGTATCGATCAACAACACAACAACAACACAGCAATAACAACAACAACAACAGCAACAACAACAACAACAGCGTCAACACAAAGCAGCTCACAGAGAGAACGATGCTTTACGGGGGGCAGTCAGGGGGCAGGGCAGGGGCACTTAACAGGGTAGAAGGGAGGCGGGGGAAGGTGATTAAAACACGCCTTGAGCACAGAATTGCATCAGATGCGAAGCTCGGATGATTAGCTTTAAAGCAAGCAGGCAGAGTAAAAAGAATGACAGAGAAGGAAGAAGAATGAAGGGGGGAAGGGAGGGATGAAGCGTTGGAGTGATGCAGCGGCGCAGGGATGAAGGAATGCAGGGATGGTTCAACAGACGGAGAATTGTGATGAAGGGAACGAAGTCTTGGTTACTACGACAAGCAAAAAAGTCCCTTCAGAGTCCTTCAGAGTCCATCAGAGGCGTCCAATTAAATGTCACTCATACGTCATGCTGTTTTTAAAGGGAGTTTTTTGAGGTTTCCTTAATAAAAACAAAGCCATCAAAACAGAGGTTTTTATTGCCTGATGAACAGAGAAACAAACAGAGAAAAACAAAGAGAGAAACACAGAGAGAAACAAACAGAGAGACATAAAAGAGAGAGAAAGAGAGACAAAAAGAGAGCGAGAGACAGTTGTTCATACATTTTAATAGCTTCATAAATCAGAAACACACACAAACATTTGAAAGCGAAAAAACCCAATAAAAATCGTTGTTTTCCCCCAAAAATTAGAAAACAAACATTTTAGAAACTTCATCAAAAATATCACTGGAAAAAAATTGAATGAAAAACATTACAAAACAAAAAAAATGCAATGCAAAAATATAGAAATGAAAATAATGCAATAAAAAAGCACGGAGACGAATCGAGCGGGGAAAAAATGAACCATGTTTGGAAATGAACTGAAATGCAATGAAATGAACACAAATAAAATGAATTCAAATGCAATGAAATGAAGCTATGAATATGAATGAAGATGAAAAGGAAAAAAGAAAGGAAAACCAGATAAAACACAGTTTTATCGATCTCTGTTTTTGAATTTCATTTAAAAGTTGATGAAATGTTTTTAAAAATTTGTTCGTTCATTTTTTAAAATCGTGCTTCTTCGTTGTTCGTTCTTCTTCTCGCTCTTTTTCTTGTTCTTCTTCTGTCGTGCTCGCAACTGCGTTCAAATTTTAAGGCCGAAAATGCACAAAAAATACGAATTGAAAAAAGTAGCGCATACTTTTAGGCGAGTGCAGAAAATGAAAATAATTAGAAATACAAACTAAACAAGCTTCTTGTGTGATTTTTACATAATATGGTTTAAAAAAACTACTGCTTTGTTTTTGCTCTTTTATAGTTATTTTTAACCATTTTTATAGTAAAAAATGGTAAACTACGTCTGCAAACATGTCGGAAACGTGAGCAGTGCAGTGAGTGTGCATGAGCAGTGAGTGTGCAAAAGCAACAACAACAACATGACAACAACATGACATGAAATAGATACCAGCCATTAATAACATGTGTGTTTAAGCACATGCATGCATTTAAAATAATTGAGAACAAAATAATTAGTCCCACATGCAAATGAAGTATTAAACAGCGCAGCGTGGAGCAACTCGAAGCAGAACAGTTCGGGGATTAAAAACCGTACTCTTTAATGTGGGTGTGTTTAATGTTGGACATGTGATTAAGCATGGCATGTGAGTCAACATGACTCCCTACAATCCGAAAAATCGGACACCGGTTACTCGTGTCGCGCATAACTCGTGCTTACTTCGGATGCAATCGGTTAACAACACTATTTTGACAGTGAACAAAGTCGTCGTGTCGCAGCGATCGTATTGCAGCAGTCGCATGGCGCTCGTTGCATGCGATGCTGGAGACACGACGCTCGTTACTCCGATGATGAGCCGATCCTCCATTTTGTGAATGTACAACTCAAAGAACATCATCGTTATCATCGTTATCATCATCATCATCTTCTTTTCCTCATCTTCACAATCATCATCATCATCATCTTTTTTTATCATTTGCATAATCAGCATCAACATCGAAGTTTTATAAATCTTGCGACAAAAAGGAATAACTAACTTTTTACACCTTATCTCTCTCCCTCCCTCTCTCTCTTCTTTCTGTATCTCTCTCGACTTCTCAAGGTTGTCACACTAAACAAAAAAAAAAACTGCTGTATGCGGCAAAAATATAGAAAAACACTCCTGAAATCTTTACGCGACCGTCGAGTTCACGTTTCAACGTGTGACTGACGTTTAAGAAATCTGAAGCCTTGCAGTTTTATAAAGAAAAAAAAGTACAGCATCCAGCCGAAGGGAAAAAAGGAGAACAACAACAACAAAAACGAGTTCTACTGCGCTTTTTTAGGTTTCTGCGTCAAGAGTGCATCAGTTCCACATTCTTTCCTAGAACCATCGACCCATCGCGCCTCTCCTGCTGCATTCAATACATCCTCCCGCCTTCCTCCCTTCTTTCCCTCATTCCTTCCTTTCCTTTCCTTTCATTCCTTCCTTCCTTCCTTTCTCTCCTCCGTCCCACAAACATGCTAAATTTCTGTGCAGAAACTTTTTGAATATCGTAGAGCGCTTTTTGTTTGCATTTTCAGCTGCTCGCTGCGTCTACTTAAAAAATTCTCTGAAATGCGGAATTTTTTGAGGTTACGAAGAAGGCGCGGGGTTGCATTTGTTGGCAAACCCACTCTTCAGATCCTCTTCAGGTTCTCTTCAGATAGCGTGAGCAAACTTGACTTAAAGCTGCATATGAGAGCCCTTTTTAAGGGGTGCAAAGAAGGGCCGCCGCCGCAAGTGCCACCGAAACGAGGCCAACGAGAGCAAATTCGAAGTGAAAGATAATGAAAAAACCCTAGAAAACTACTGCTTGAACCAGATTGATTCGAAAGTGCAGCCAACTTTCTAGCACTCTGGTGGCTTTAAAATCAATCAAATTGTTCTGGGTTTCATCCCTTTTTTCATCTCCGTTATTTACTCGTTGTTTCTCTCATATGAAATCTTATTGCACACAGCATTCGTTGTGTGAAGTGACCAGCGATTTGAGTAACTGTCTCAAGTCTCGAACTGGAGACGTTTTTCAACGATTGGCGTCATCTCGGCAACGAGTTTGTTTCTTAAGTCTACCATAAAAAACAATTGAATCGTCGGCGGCCGTCGGCGGAATTCTGTGCCGATGCACTGCACGATGCCATGCGTCAGCTGAGACGTGAGACAAGTGTTCAGTTCATGTTCAACTCTGCTGCGCTTCTTCTCGCTCTGACTCGTTATCCTTCCTCGTAAATCCGAAACGTTTTCTGAACATTTTCTGTACGTTTTTTGTACGTTTTCATTCACTTAAGAATTCAATCATTTATTCAGTTATTTATTCAAATAAAATTTATTCACACGTCGCATAATAAAAACGTCGCATTTTTCATGCAATGCAACGCGTCGTTTTACATACAGCGGTTGTTGTTGTTGTTTCTATTTTATGCGCTTTTATGTTCTTTGTTCCTTCAGGATGCACTCTCTCTCTCTCTCTCTCTCTCTCTCCCCCTCTCTCTCCGTTGCTCTTTATTCTGGTCTGTAGAAAGAGAAGATTTATTTATTTATTATGAAAACAACCAAACAAACAAACAAGCAGTCAATGAAACACACAATCAAACAAACAGACAGTTTAATGGGCTTAACTAACAAATTACTCCAAATTAACTAATCGATCAGTAATCATAATGAACTCGGAAATGAGAAAATTAAATGATTAATTAATTGGTGGCCAGTCATTAAATAATCATGTGCATGTGACCGCAATGTTTGTGTGTGTATATACATATGTGTGTGTGTGGATCTGTTTATGGATTTATGTCAATATTTTGACTGCGTTTAAATTCAGTTAAGTTTCAAATTTTGGGCCACAAGCAGAGTAACGCATAAAAATAAAAGCAACGAAGAGAGGAACAACAATAATAACAACTTCAACAACAATAACAAGAACTACAATAACAATAACAACAACAACAACAACAACACTGATAGTAACAGCAATCGTAAAAACATACCACAAACAACAAAAACAGCTACGAATAGAATTCTCTCTCAGCTCTTTCTCTCTTACACACTTTGCTAGAACGCAAGCTTGACACACAAGAAGAAGAAGAAGACTGAAGACGTAGAAGACAGAAGAAGTATAACTGTAAATGGTTGTATTTGTGTCTCTATAAAAACCGAATCTCTTTTTTATACACAGTTTAGTGTTCAATAAAAGTTTATAAGAAACACGATGTGAGAAAATGTGAGAAAATGTGACACGAAACGCACGTGTATCGATGTTTATGAGTGCGGGTGTGTGTGTGTGTATGTTTGTGTGCCCTTTTATGGTTGCATCCTGAAAATGCTGTAAAATATTTCCACAAAATCCTGGCGATATCCTTGAATGCTTTAATTATTTAGCTTCGATTTCTGTCGCCGCGCCTTTTCGAAGCTTCACTCAACGCTGCTGCATTCAATTTCATGTGCAACGGCTTCTCGTAAAAATATACACGCTCATCGATGGGGAATCGATTCCCAGTTGTGTGTTTGTCAGCTTTAAAGAGCAACCATAAATAAACCACAAAAATAACAACAAATTTTTCACTAAATTTATAAAGATTAAAATTAAAATTAAAACCTCAAAAAATAATTAAAAATACATAAAATGAGATTGCAATGAAATCTGAAAGTAAACATAAAAACCGCAAATCAGAGAACCAACACAAACAGCAACAAAAACCACCAGAAAGACAAGAACAACAATAACAATAACAATTAATAATAATAACAACATTAATGATAATAATAACAACAACAACAACAGCATTATTTGCTGTTTGCCATAAATAATATTTTAACGATTTTGCTCCAGAAAAAACAAGCATACACAAGAATCACCGGGTAAGAATGTACACACACACACACACACATACAAACACGCACACACATACAAACACGCACACATGCTCACCCATACTCGAACATGATTGCATCCATACAAAAGGTCATGACATTAAAATACGAACGCATCACAATGAAACACAATTTAAATAATTTTCAATCCATTCGAGTGTGCAGCTGCGACTCGAGTACTGAAAATTATGGACACAGACACACACATACATACACACTGTGCTCTCTTGTATACGCTTTTATATAAACGCATAAATAAGACAACAACAACAACAAACAACCGCAGCAGCAGCAGTAACTTCAAGGTTCAACTCTCTTCACAGCAACAACAATCATAATCATAATAATAATAGCAACAACGAGGATGACGATAACAGTAATTGCAATAACAACAAGAACAATAACAGTAACAACAACAATAGTTACAACAACAACAATAGTAACAACAACAACAGCGATAAACATAAAACAGAGCTCTTCACTTAGCATCATCACATTCATTCTCATTCGTTAAACTCATTCATTCATATCACTTGCTTTCGCTATCTCTCTTTCTCTCTCTATCTCTCAATTCTCGGCTCCGTCGCCTTTATTCATCGTTATTCATCTTTAAGCAGTACATAAGAACAAAAAAATGCTTGCATACTTTCAGGCATTCAATTAAAAATTCAAGTTTTCTTCGTATTGAACATTTTTTGAACAAAAGCAAAGAATTTAATTTGATTTCGTTGTCGCTGATGCGTTGATGTTGTTTTTGTTATTGTTGTTGTTGTTTTACTGTAGCATTTTTGTTGTTGTACTGTCCTATTGTTGTTGCTTAGAAGCTATTCCTTTATTTGCATTCAATTACAATTATAATTATTGTATTCTTCGTATTATTAGTTTAAAGTATCATTTAAAGCAGTTATTTAAAACAATCATTTAAAGTCATTAAATAATAATATAAAAACAATATAATAAACGTTAAAGCATTTAATATTGATGATATTTCATTAGAAATGCGATATTCGAAGCGTTGTTTACTGTTTGCTTGCTATTAAATTCGTCATTTTTATTTTCGTAGATATTTGCAATAATAGAAAACACAAGAAAAGTCATCAAACACAATAGAAAATCCAAATAAAGTTCATCTTCAGTTAAAGCTTAAAAAGAAAACCTAAAAACATCGAACATAGAAACAAACATAGCAACAGAATATATCGAAATAGAAAATCATAGACAATATTTCACCATAACAATTTCTCCCTATCACTCTACTTTCTCCCCTTCCATCCTTTCCACTTCTTTCTTTTCTTACATCACTGCAACGCACTGTATTTCATATGAAATCCTTTATATGAAGCCTCTGCTGACGCAACTTCATGATAGCGACGTCATCGTGTCGTAGCTACTGTTTCTTAGTACGAGTAAAACACAACGAAGACGAACCGAGCACCGCGAGACGAAGCGAAGTCAACTACTCGGTTTATTATTAAATGCATCAGCAGTTGTTATTTCATTCCGTTGCACTTACTGGCCGTTGGCACACTAAGACTCTTGAGGCCGGACGCACTCGTTCTGATTGCTTGACTCATGGCATGTGATCATCATGACAGAAGCCAGCGTGAACAGTCTTAGTCTGACATCGGCCATTTGATAGCTCCAAACATTAACGGAGAAAATTTCATCTCCAGAACTTTAAACATAACTGTTGATAGAATTAGTCTAGACGTATCGTAACGTGGCGTGACGGGCAACAATAGTTGAGAAACACTAGATAACAATTCGGTAAAATCTCTTTTTCTCGCTCTCTCTCTCTCTCTCTCTCTCTCCATCCTCTCCAATTCTTCTACCGGTTTTTCTCAGTCTTTCGCACTCATCTCAGAATTTCTTAAAACACATGGCTTTTTTCTCTCCTCGGTTGATTAAAAAACTAAACGTTTTGATTACTTGTTTCTTTCAATTTTTAGTTACTACTATAGTATATATTTATTTATGATTTTTGTTATTCTGTTACTGCTAAATATTTACTAAATACTATCTATATACTAACTAAATACTTACTTCTATAAACTATTAATTAATATAGTCTTCAAATTGCTGTTCTTTACTTTATTTACACCACTTTATTTCCTTCTTTCTTTCAAATGTTTACAGACTAGAAACGTATTGAAAAGCAAACAAAAAAAAAAGAAAAAACCACAAAACAAAAAACCGAACAAAATTCAAAACACATTCGAATACAGTAGAAAACAAAAACAAAATAAATAATAAAATTACAACAAAAACTTCCCACTGCGCTTTAATAATGATGAACAAAGAACTTGAATAAAATGTTGAAAAAACCAAAAAAAACTCTAAATGAATTTTTATATAATATGCAGCATCAGTATATGCATATATAAATATAGTATATGTATGAGTGTGTGTGTATGTAGCACATGTATGAGACTCACGTATGTCATGCAAACACATACTACAATACATGCATACATATACACATCTTTATGAACTGTTATGCGTGTGTATGTGTGTATAGTGTCTTTCTTTCCTTTCTTGTCTCTTCTTTTCTTTTAGATTCTTTTCATTATTTATTATGTCACATTTTTTATATAATTTTCATGATTTTTGCATATAATTTTGTTTGTTTTTTATTATTTTTTTAAATTTTTATTTTTCTTGTTTTTCGTCTTTTTTATCACTTTTTTAACACTTGTTTTTATATCCTTGTCGTTTATAATTTTTGAGAATTTTGTTTGTTCGCGTTTTTGTTGTAATATCTGTCTTCTTCTTCTTCTTTTCTGCCTTTTGTCCTACTTATATGTGCAAAAAGAAAAAGAAAAAAAAAATTTTTCTTCGTCTATCAGATGATGTAAAAATGTTTTTCTTTCTTACTCACTTTTGATGTGTTTTTTAGCCACGAAATTTGCAACCACGAACAAATTTTATTTCATTGCATTATAATTTTTACACTGAAAAAAATCACCGGAAATGAGACAAAATCAAAGAAGTAATTTTTTGTGCTTTAACAATGCTTTGAGAGCTTTTAATATATGTGTTTTATTTTTATTTACTTTGATTTTATTCCAATTTTTGTGTCTTTTTCTTTTCTTCATTTTTTAATCTTTTCAGTTACGATTTCAGTTTGAATTTGAGTTGATCACAAAATTGGCAGAAAAAAGAAAAAAAAACGAAAAATAAAATTAAAAAAAGAACAACAAATCCAACAACAAAATGAACAAAACATAGATGAAAGAAGTCCATAAATTTCAGTGATTTAAAGAGAATGTTTTTGGATTAAAATGATTTAAAATATTGATTGAAATTTTAATCTTCTTAGAAATAAAAAAAATATTTGAAAAGGGTATAATTTGGGTAAAGAAAGCATCTTCATCTATTTTTGTTCGATTGGTTGAAGCAAGTTAATGGAAATAATAAAAAAAATAACAAAAAAAATAGCTGGCTAAAATACAATAAGAAAAAAACTGATACAGAAATTTTTTGCTAATAACATATACGATTTCTTCTCTCTTTTTTCTCTCTCTCTTGCTCTCGTTTTATATCGCCAACTGTCTGTCTTTCTCTCTCTTTCTTCCCCAACAACAATAAACAATCAAACAAACAAACAATCACACACACAACAACAACAAAACACACACACAAACACACTACACTCCACCGAAAAGGGCAACGCTGCCAACTCATCGGAAACCTCGATGGCCACTCAGCCGGGCGGATCGGTGACATCGCGAGCAGCATCGGAGACGCGCTCCGGACCAGGGGGCAGCTCGAGCGGCGGCGGGGGCGCCACAGGTAATAGCGGCGGCTCTACGCAGACCGGGGCCAAGTTCCGCCATGGCCTCTTGCAGCTTATGATACACACAATCGATCCGCTTCACGATGGTGAGTTCGCTAAGTTTCATGCACACACCTACACAAACACACACACACACACCCTCGCATTCTTCCCACAACACTCACCTCAAAAATAGATCAACACCCAAAACCAGAACCAAGAATCACATCCGAAAACCAGAACCAATCCAAGCAAAGAAAGCATCCACGCCACTCACCATTATCACCCTTCACCCGAACCTCTTCTTACATAATCACTTTATATATAAACATACACATACCCCCACACATATACACACATACCTATATATATACATATATATCAATATATATCTATACATATAAACAAAAAAACCAAAAACGTTGTGTTTTCGTTCAGTTGTGTTTGTGTTCAAAATTGCGTTTCTCGTTTCTATGAAATCCGTTACGAAAAACAGTTTTCCAAACATTTAAATATCTGTGCTTTTTTCGAGCGAATAAATTTTTTTAAAATTTTTGTACATATTTATTTATTATTATTATAGTTTTTATATATTTATTTATTATATTACTACAAACGTTTTTATTTGAAATAAATAGCTTTTTTATTTATTTTATTTATTTAAATTATTTTATTTCTTTGTTTATTTCTCTGTTCTTTCCGTCTTTATTTATTTATGTATTGAATTATTTTTGAATTTATTTCTTAGTTTTTGTATTTATTTGTTTCTTTGGTTACTTATTTCTTAATTTATTTCCTTTTTAATTTATTCTGAATTTTTTTATTTATATTTTTGTATATTTTACTTTGTTTCCTTTTTTCTTTATTTCTACATTTATTTGTGCAATTATTTAGTTATTTATTTCTTCATTTATTTACTTACTTTTTATTTATTTATCTATTTAATTACTTCTTTATTTGTTTATTTATCCAATAATGTATGAATTAATAATTTTTTTTAAACTTTTGCAGTTTCAATAACTTTTGTAAATGTTTTTTGCGATTTTGTTTACAATAAAAAGTTTACAATTTATTTTTACCAGGCTGCAGGTTTTTTAATATATATTAAATATTTTTGTAAAAACTGTCTAAAAAAATAAAAGAAGGTAATAAATTTAACAGCTTTTATATAAGATATCTTAGCGTAGTTCTTAAAGATAGCAAGAGTATTAAACTTTTTGTAGATAATCGATATTTTGATAAAATTCACCAGTAAACAGGCAACAAATCGAGATTTATTCACATTTTTATTTAGATTTTATCAGTAAATAAAAGAAACACATTCTTTAGTCCTTAAATGGATTTATTTTCAGTATTTCAGTCGATTTTTTTATATTTTATCGAAAACTCAGCTTATACGCAAATTAATTTTATTCGAAATCTCCAAATCATTTCAACTCTAAAGAAGCTTCAAGCTCTTCCTTAACTCAACTAAAGCCGCATAATTAACCGCTCTGGAAGCAGCAGCAATTGCATAATTTTTACTGTTTGCTAACTTAATGCAAATCCTTTCAATTTATTGCAATTTTACTGCAGAAGTTTTCCCCAACATTCAAGAAAAACAACAACAGCAACACGAACAACAACAAACTTAAACAATAAAGTTTTAAAAAAGTAGTAGAAGGAAAAAAAAAGAAGAAAAATCGAAGAAGAAGAAAGAGAGAAGTGCAGTGTGGAGCTTTTCAACGCTTCGCGCGTGGAAGCATACGAAATCCGGATCCTGACCGACATCAAATGAAACTTCGTCCTGTTCCCCGGAAGTCGTCGATAGCAGCAGCTGCAGATGAAGATGCAGGATTTCTTATTATTATTGTTATTGTAATTATTGTCCTACACCCTACACTCGAAAGGGTAGAGTATAGTCACTTAGTTCTTCCGTTGGTAACGCATTAAAGGATGCGTTTATAGAAGTACACAGACTACGAATATAGAGGAAAAAAGAACAAAAAAGGACGAGCAGAAAAGTTTATAAACTCTCCTGAGTCGGGGATCCGGAGTCTGTCTGTCCTTCTGTCCGTCCGTCTGTGGAAATCACAATTACAAGAGAACGAATAAAGTTATCATCACTGGTGACAAAATCCAAGATTATAGGAGAACTAGTAGAAGCATCCTCATGAAATTTGGCACGATTACTCTCTCTCATGTAAGGTTCTTTGGTATTGAAAATGGAGAAAATCGAACCCGAGTAACGTGTAGTTTTTATGTAATTATTAATTCATATGATTTGTGAGCTGAATTTAACTAAAGTTGAAATCCTATTCCCGTGTCCATCAGTATCAGAGTTCATCGGCCCATAAAAAATGGATGAATTCAGTGGGCGACTGAATTCAACTCTATGATTATTGCACGGGTGTAGGGTGTGTATGAACTCCTCCAGGCCGAAGGGACCCTACTTTTTGGTTGCTGTTGTTCTTGAATTTTGCTCTGTTGTTTCTAATATGATTTTTATTATTGTTTATGTAATAATAGTAGTTTTTGCTCCACGCTTTCGTCTTCGTCCACTGCTTTTTCTTGTTCTTCCTCGCTCTGATTGCTGATGCTGCTCTTGTAGTGCTTCTTCTTCATCTTCTCCTGATTTCAATACATACTGCAAAACAAAGTTTCCGTTATTCATAAACGTAGCATATACAGTTAGTTGTTGCAGTTGTTGTCTTTTCTTGTGGTCGTTGTTGTTTTTCCCGTCGGATTCCACATAATAACTGAACACGATGCCGTTGTTGTTGTGCCGGTGTTGTTGTTGCTGCTGCTTATCTTCCTCTTTATCATCATTATAATCATCAGCTGTTCATATTCTCAACACATGCAGAGTGGGTTCCGGAGAAAACTTTTCCAAGCTCAACTTTTGAACTCCTTTGTTACTGAAAAATGTTAGACATGCTTACAGACCAAACTCAGCTCGCCCTCCCCCCCTTTCAACCCCACACAACGTCACTGCGTCCCCTCCTTGGGGAACAAAGAACTGTAAACAAATTTTTACCACAAGACAAAGCAAACTAAATAAAATAAACAACACAACAGCAGAAACCAACTAAAGTCGAAGTTACAAAAACTTAACGTAGCTCAACAACGAACAGAAGCAACTCAACGGAATCCACCGTAACTCAACGGAACCCAACGTAACTCAACAGAATCCACCGTAACTCTGAATAACACAACAACAACAACAACAAAATTATGTAATAATAATCACAGAATGAAATCGTTATGGATGGTTCCCTTAACAACGGGACTTTCTTTTAACAACGGGACTAAAAAACAACATTTCAACGACAAGAAGAAGAAAGAACGACCCAAAACAAGAACGACCCAAACCCTGGAACAAGAAGAAGACAAAAAATGACAGCAGACTCCGTACAACTCGATTCAAGGCAAACAGAATACGGAAGTGACACCAAACAAGGAACAACAAAAAGAGACATAAAAAGAGTGGGAGTAGAAGAGGTGGTAGAAGAGTTGGTTGGAGAGGGGAGTACGAAGGGGGAGCAGGAGTGGTCACGTGAACGCACAAAGCGGCACGTCGTAACACAATCGTACAAAAACCGCAGCTGGACACGTAAACATCTCATCACAAGGACACACACAAAACATGCACGAAGTTCGTGTTGAGATTTCTTCCGATGCAGGAGCACAACAACGCAGCAGAGAAGCGGAGAGACACAGCGGAGCAGAGGAGATAAGAGCAGAGCAGAGTAGAGTAGCAGCAGTAGCAGCAGAAGAGCGAACTTTTGACCCATTCCGCTGTCGCAAATCTAATTTCGTGATGCTGGTGATGAGTTGTTGTTGTTGTTGCTGATAATTGTTTGTTGTTGTTGTCAGCTTCATTGCAGTGTTGTTCGCTCTGCTCAAATCTTCTTCAATGGCGCCTCCAGCCGACTGAGAACGCAGGACACGGAACACGCCTACGAAACACGTACGTCGAAGTTAAGTAAACGTAATTTATTTGTGCTGCGGCTGCAGATTTTAAACGAGGTCCGAAAGAGCAGCATCAGCAATGTTTTTCTTACTCCGTTTTTAACTGATGTTTGAGTACTCTTCTACGTCGCTTCTTTACTACTCAATTTTTCCACCCTTTCTTTAGTTCACTACAAGTATTTTTTCTCTCCTAAAGATTAACAACACTCGTAGCGTTCTTAGTTAAGGAAGAACTTTCAATAAATTGTTAAAAGGTCATTTCGTGGTGCAGGTGACAGAAACAACAACAACAACCACACAACAACAACAACAACAAAAGCAAAAAAACCCGAAAGAGCGGCAGAACTTTCATAGAACGTCAGCAGAGCAACGAAACGACGTCAGCAGAGCAGCGAAATATCGCCAGCTGCAGCACTACGATAGACGAAACGGTTAAACTCTCAACACACACATTATTAAGCTGTTTTCACCCTCGTCCTCGTTGTTGTTTTTGTTGTTGTTGGTGTTTTTATGTTCATTGCTCTTTTTTCCTCATGGCATAAAAGTAAGCCATAAAAACGATGGAGCGAGAAGAGAGAAGCTGCTGCTGCTGCTGCTGCTGCGAAACCATTAAATTTAACCATTTAATGTGGCTTATATAAAATATTTTACGGTTTAAGGCTCCATTAAATGGGGAAACGTGACCAAATCGTTGTTGGTGGCGTTGTTGTTGTTTTCCAAATATTTACGGTCGTGTTTTTGAAGTGAGATGAAAAGAGAAAACATTATAAAATCGAATTATTGAAAGGTTTTAAAAGAACGGTTGGCTTTGGAAACATAAACAATGGGCGATAAAGAGAAGAAAGGAAGATTGAAGTAAGAAAACAGAAGAACGAAGAAAGAAAACTTCGCACTGAACTCTGATGATAAAGAAACGGAGAAGTAAAAATGAAGAACTGAAGAAAATTAGCACGAAACTTGATCAGGAATAAAAAACTGTTATTTTCATGGCGACCATTAAAAGCGCAACGATATTTTGTGTATGAAGTAACAACAACTACAAATACTATAACAATAACAAGAACAACAAAAACAACAGCAACAACAAATCCCTCTCACCAACAACAGCAAGTGTCACCATGCAGATGTCACTTCATTCGCACACGTCGCTTTTGTATGCGTAACGGCTCCATGGCTGTGTAACGGTATCTGTTTATGTGGCTCGTCTCACTGTTGTTGGTTGATAGCACAATTTTCGCTAACATGGAGGACACTCGCAACGGTTCATTTCGCACGAACTCAAGCATTAACTCAAAACAGCCACACAGCCTCGGAATAGATTCAAAACAGCCTCGAAACAGTTTCAAAACAACCTCGAAACAGTTTCAACACTCAATACTGCGTGAGTGTGCTTGTGTGAAAGAGAGAAAGAGACAGAGCACATTATAAATGGCGAAAAAGTGTGTGAAAAAATCGTCTACAATAAAAACTCAAGCAGCGAAGCGAGGGGAAGAAACACAATGTTTTTGTTTGTTCAACAGAACAAACTTTAATCATGTGCGTTTTTTTTTCTCTGCATGAGAGACTGTTTGCCGTTATTATTATGATTATTATTTGTTGTTGTCCACTGACGCAGACAGCGAGGCACCAGCGCAAAAAAAAAAACAACAAGCCCCACAAAAAAAAAGGCGACAAAAAGAAGGCGGCGATAATAAATTAAAATCAAAACTCAAAAACAATTCAGCTGAAAGTTGTTTGTATATTATAAAAATGGCGAATATTATTTTACTTTTTTTATTTTTTTCTTTAACTGTAGACCAGAGCATAAAATAAAAACATGTCACCGAAGGACAACGCCGAACGAAGGACATCTCTAAAGTTTTTGAAAATTAAATCCACTGAAAATATCATAAAATTGGGCAAAATCCTCTTTCTTCCTCCTCGTTTTCTGCCTTCCTTCTTCTTCGTGCTCGTCTTCTTATCCTAGTTCTTCTTCTTCTCCCCCTCCTTGTTCTTGTTCATCTTCTTCTTCTTCTTCGTGTTCTGATTGCTAATAGACCATTAAAGCGCTTAACTTTAATGAAGCGTTACAAATGACGTCATCCATTTATTTGCCATAAAAAAACTCATTTCGCTGATTTCGTTGATGATGCTAATGATAATGGAGATAATGATGATATAATGATTCATGATAATAGTGATAATGATGATATAATGATTCATGATAATGATGGTGTTGATAATTATTACAATCATGATGAAAATGACGAGCAAATGATTATTACAACCATTATAATAATAATTATGATGATCATAATGATGATGAAGACAGCAGTAGCATTGATGATGATGACCGTGATAATTATGACCAGAATGCTAATGATAATCAGGATCTCCACTTCAATCATTTGTTTTAACGACAACATTAAATATTTTCTTGGACACGATGTTGAAATAACAACAGGAAACAAAAACAATGACATGAGAAAGAGGACGAAAAGAAAAGAAAAGAAAAAATAAGAAGAACAAGAATTAAAAATAAAAAAACACGAGTCCAAAAAGAAAAGTAAAAAAACCAGCGAAAAGTAAGCGGAAGAAACGCAAACTGAATGAAGTGCAATTAAACTCCACTCCAGAAAAGAAAAGAAAAAAAAAAGAAAGGAGAAGAAGCTCAGAAAACCGCCGAATTCTCTATCTCTATCCATCTTTAGTAAAAAGCAAAAGAATTAATCACATCCACGCAGAGGAAGGAACGAAATAACAAATTAAGGACGATTAACTGATTTACAATCACTCTTTTTCTGTGTGTTAGTGTTGCCAATGCTGCTGTTTTTTTAGTGGGGGAAGAATACGCCATTTTAAGACAACTGTAATAAATTCTTGCCCGCTGGTTGTCCCACGCAGCGATCATTATTAATCAAGTGACCAGTTGGTGAGGCCTCAAGGACGGCCATCATTAATTCAATATTGAACTCGGATTCAATCCCACGTCAACCTCCTCTCCGCACCCTCCCTCTCCATCTACCCCTCTCACTCTCTCTCTCCACAGAAGTTCCAAAGAGTTTTTGTTCCTTGCTTTTAATTGTTTTGGATGGATTTCTTTGAAGATTTAGAATTAAAATTCAGGTCCTTTGAACCAACTCGCAACATTTTTTAGTTGTTTGTCTTCTCTTTCGATCTTCTCTCCTCTGGATCGAGCGTCTTTCTGCTGCTTCTCTTCCACTCTTCTCTCTCTCTTCTACTTCCTTGTGTCAACCTGTTTCCTCCCTCTCGCTCTCTGTCAATCTCTCTGCTTCATCGCTCTTAGTCAGTCGCTCTCCATAAGTCACTATCTCCGTCTCTGTCTCCCTCTGTTCTCCCGTCGCAATAAAGTTAATTTGTTCATTCAAATATTGGAAATAAACTTCGTTTATCGAGCATTCAAGCACGATTTCTCTACTTCACCCACCCTCTCCCACCTGCCCGCACACTCCACTCTCCATCTCTCTCTCTCTCTCTCTCTGTTTATTGTCCTTAAGTATGTCATACATTCTTGACATTTTTTTTTTTGTGAGAAAAAATGCTATACTTGAACGAGAGCCAATTGTCAAAAAAACTGTGTATTGAATGTCAATAAACTGCTTTGCAAATAAAATTGCTTAAGTTTTATGTTGTTGTTGCTGCTGTTGTTGTTGTAGCTACTCGATATAATATTGAATTGAGGACAAGAGACACGAGTCTCGTTGAGTCTCGTTCTTCGTATTTATTCGAATTGTATTCAATCTGCGATTCAATATTTTGCACTCGTCCTCATTTAATTGGGTCAACAGCAAGTGAATCATTCAACGGCGAGGAGTTTTTAACGAAAAATTAAACACAATTTTTCAAATTTACGGGAATTTAAGGGAATTTAAAAAATTAACGATGCTTTAAACATTACGAAACGAAACGAAACGGAAAAAAACCTTACGCATCTTTAAAAATTTAACGAATTTTCAGAAATTCCATGAAATGTCGAAATTTTTTAAAAATGGTTTTAAATGTCGACAAGTTCAATTTTTTTTTAATCTTGTTTATTATTAACCATGAATAAATCTCGATTCAGTTTTTGTTGCTGTTGTGGAGCAAAATTATTAGGCCAACTTTTTTAAACTTTTAAATCATTTAAAAAGTATTCCATTTTGATTATTTTAACAGAAAATCTTTTTGTTTAAGAGTGCATTTTTGGTTTTTATTTCCATAGCGTCAAGTATTCAGTTCTTTTTTGTTTCCAAGCGCTTTTTAATGCTGATCATAGTTAGGAAGTTGGGTCTAGATCTGTATCTAGAACTGGATCTGGAACTAGAGCTAAAGTTGAATGTCGCAAAGTGCTTATAAATACTTTTTTCTTGCTAGCAGCTGGTGACTGGTTTTCGTTTATTGTTGTTGTTGCCGTTAATGTTGTTGCTTTTGCTCTGTTTAATGTTCAGTTTTTCGGAAATTTAAACAAAATTTTTCCATTAGTTGTAAACATTTTTTAATTAAATTAAATAAATCATTAAAAGTAATAATAAGAATAATAATTCTTTTAACTATCATAAAAATAGCTTTAACGTTTTCTTTTAAATGTCCTGGAAATGCTTTTATTTATAACTATATACAATAATATATATAATCTTTTTGCCATCGATGCCAGTGATCCTCAAAACACTCAAATACTGATCAAAGTCAAATCACAAAATTGGGTCTACATCTCTGATTCTTAGCTTGAAAATTCCAGATTAGCGCAAGCAATACAAGCAAAGACTTCAACTACTTAGCAAAGTCACCAACCAATGAAAACATTATTTGTCTGTGGTTACGCTGCTGTAGAGTTTCGCGCTTATAATATCAGTGATAATTTATCCAAAGCTTACTAAATTGCAGCCAGTACACCAAGCAAAGCAAAAAATATAGTAAATTTTTAGCAATAGAGTCAAAAAGAGCAAAGTTTAGTCACAGCTTTTGCAAAAGTAATTTAGTTAAATCCACATACATGCAGCCACACACACAGCCCAGTCCCAGACTCCACTAAAATAGTAGTAGTAGTCTTCTAGTAGTAGTGTATAGTTTAGTAGTATCAGTTTAATAGATATACACACCTCTATCTATGGAAGGCATCCCAATTTTCGACTCTTTTCTCCTTGAATCCTTACATTTCGATCAAATTCAACCAAGACACAAACCAATCGATTCACTAAAAAACCGCATTAAAAAGTAGTCGCAAAAGTAACCAAGTTTGGCCGTGGCGTGGTAAATATGAGTAGTAAATACAATTTTTTAATGCTTGAAATTAAGTACTAATGCTAAAAACGTATGATAATAGAATTTTTGTTGAATTTAAATTGTTTACAGTTCTTGTGTTGTTAGATTTGCAGTTCTACTAATTTAAATACATTATTAATCGTTTACTACTTGCAAATTAACTAAGATTTAGTAGTTAACTCAAATTTTTATATAAACCAGCAGAAGGAACCAAAAAATACTGCTTATTAATAACTACTACTATTACTACTAAGTAGTAGAAAATAGTACAGTATCACAGTAGTGTGTAGAGGAAGAGAAGAAGCTAATAAATCTATAAATAAATTAACTATAGTTAAGCTTCTGAAGCTCCTTCCTTTAGCTAAACTTTACTCCATGCTGGCAACTCTTCTCTCTTCTGTTCTGCTCCTCTCTGGGCTTCTGTGTCTTTCTTCTTCTCATTGGGCGCTTAGCAACTATAGCTATCTCGCTCTGAGTAACTGCCAGTCTAAGACTATCTCTCTCTATCTTTCGCCTTCTCTTTCTTTTCGCTTTTATTGCTATCTATGTAATTCCTTGAATTAACTCCATATTTTAACCATTGAATTAGTAGAACTTTTTACCGACTTTTAACCAAAAATTAGTTAATAAATTAACTTAAAATGTAGTGAATATTTTTATATTTTTTGTTCCGAAATTTACACGCTTCTGTTTTTAGTATTATTATTATTATTATTATTGTTGTTGTTGTCGTTGATTTTTAATCAATGAATCTGTTTTCTTTTTTTCTTTCTTTTTTTGATTATTTCTCTCGGATTTTCTTTTCTCAAATCTATCAATCAATCGAATCAATTGAATTTAAATCGAAAAAACCACCAAACACAATGAATGTCCAATCGATTCGATTCAATTCAATCGAAACTTGAATTTTGCGAAATTCGAAACTCGAAAAACCCACTCCACCAATCAAACTGTCAAATTGTCAAACAATCAAACTGTCAAAAACACACACATGACACATGACAATGACAAAGATGATGTTCCAGGCAAAGTGGACGAGAAGGCGACGCAGCTGCATGCGATCGCCTCGCTGAAGGTGCTGCTCGACGCGACGAAGCCGCAGCGCGGCGGCGCCACAACCTCGGCGGCCAACCACGTCAAGATCAACCTCAAGGAGACGACGCTGGCCGATCGCCCGAATGGCAACATCGACACCACGCTGGACTCGGTGAGTGACACTCGTTGCCAATTATTCTATTCTAATCGTATTCTAATCGTATTGTCGCTCGTATTAACAGTTATCTTTTAAATCATTTCGATTTTATTCTTTACGCTTTTGAGTTTGACGTATAATTCACAACAGGTTCCTCGCTCTCATTGATTCAAACAACGCTTCGAACAGCCGCAAAGAAGTCATTTGCAATCAGTTAGTCCATGAAATCATTCATTCCTTCATATTTTTTTTGAAGCCACTAAAAAGCATTTAAATTTTATTTTACTTTATAAATGAAATATTCACCAAATGTCACAATTCGCAGCTTCTTCTTCTCTTCTAGAGTCGAATGATTGAGAAACAGAAATGATGAATAATTTGTGTTTTGGCCTTAAATGAGTCCAAATAAAAACACAGAACTTCTTTTGTACACAAAATTATGCAAAATAGTATTAATGATAAAGAAAAATCATGTTTTTTATACGAGAAACAATTCATAACACCAAAAAACATAGAAATACAGAATACATACAGTAGTGGCGAAAAAAATGGTTGTGCTGCAGCGTATTTTGTTGCATAATAAAGTTTTAAAAAATCAGAATAATAATAGTAATAAAAAATAGAAATAATACTAACAATAGAAGTAATAATAACAATAGAAGTAATAATAATTGTTTGTTTAAAACCATATCAATAACATTTACAATTTCACTAAATTAACTACGCAGCTGTTTAAAAGATTGTTGTTGCCAAATTTGATTGTCAAACTAATTAAAATGGCGAAAATGATGACCGAAAATAAACATCATTAAATTTTACGTAATTGTTCAAGGTTTTCGACGTTAATCATTTGGACAGAAGTTACGACAGACGGTTTTGAAAGTTGGAAGCTTTGTTTTCGGCTACACTTTTGGCCAAGCGTCGAATTTACTTGGCAACAACAACAAAATCAATAGTAAAAACATCAATAATAACAAAACAATAACAACAGACATCAACATCAACAATAATAATAACATTGACGATAACAAGCCGTTGGCAACCATGACAAAAGCAATCCTTGAAGTAAGCTTTAAAGCCTGGCAATAAATCTCAACGTTGCCAACATCAATTTTATCAAAATTATTATAAAAGTGCCAAGAAAAGAAATCGGAAGTAAGAAAATCAGAATACAAAAAATGAATTGCAAAATTAAGCTTCTAGAAAAACATTACAAACAATGATTTAAAATTAAATTAAAAACAAAATGAAATTCAAATTAAATTTAAATGAAATTGAAAATTAAAATTACACTGAAATTAAATGAATATAAAAATAAAATCAAATTAAATTAAAATTGCATTAAAATTAAATTAAAATAAAATAAATGTATTTTATGAAATACATTTCAGGTATTATTTTGTAGTTCAAGCTTTCTTTGAGTGTAAACTGGACACAATTGCAAAGAATTCGTTTGAAGCCAACCAAAAACAAAGCCAAACATAAAACATTCATTCAAAAACACTGCAAAAAAACATAAATTAAATGTTTGATGTTTCTTTTTTTTTAGTTTTATTTTAAAAATTGGATTTTATTGTCGTAAAATAGTGATTATTTTTGAATTCGATGGTGAAATTTTTGTTATTATTGAAATTCATAAAAAAATTCGGTGTGGAATATTTTTGATTTGATTTTTTATGATTTTATGATTCGTAATATTGTTGTAAACATCAACTTCATTCGCTGTGTCTGTGTATCTGTGTGTATGTGTGTGTGTCAACTACTTCTACATAATAAATAAAGCTTTCCATCTCTTTTAGATGTTTTCTTGTCCTTCTTCTCTAAGAATTTCTTCGAATGTGACGATTGTGTGACTATAAAAAGAGAGAAAAACTTGAACGCCTTCTTTATCATGAAAAACCCCATATTTTTTCGTTGATCTGCTGTCACATCCTCTCCTCAGTGTATCATTCTACCACTCTATCACTATATCACTATAACTGTATCAATCAAACTCTGTTTACTGTTATTCGTTCAAAAAACCGATTGCAATAAATTGTTTTTTTTTTTAAACCGATTGCAGTAAAAAAAAAATCGCGTTTTAATCGACAGTTTTCAGGTACAATTTTTTCCAATTTTATATTTTTTTCGATTTTTTTTTGTTATTTTAATTTAATGGAACTTCTGCAACTTCTTCGCATTCATTCACTCATTCATTCATTCAGTCAATCATTTCGTAAAGCAATAAAAAGCAAGTCAATAGTTAAAAAAGCTTCTGCGCCAATTTTTCGTAATTTGTTGCTTTTCGCGGACACTTTCGTAATCATAATTAAACAATAATTAATCTAATATTCATATTAATACATGTTTTTAGTTTAGTTTCTAAAGCAAAGAAAGAAAGCAGAAGAATTTTAATCATTTTTGTTTTTTAATGCCTCTTTTTTATATTTTTCTCATCTCTTCTTTTGGTAAAATGAACTTTCTGACAAAGCAAAATCGTTCAAACTTCCAAGTTGGCTATGGAAAGCTTTTAAAGTCTTTCAAAACCCAAGCAGCTCCCTTTTAAGACTGCCCCTCGCCCTGGACCCTCGACATCCTCTGAGATACCCACCAAATCCAAAACTTTTTGTAGACTCTTTTGCTGTACTTCGGGTTTTATTTCTCCTTCTTCCTCCTCTTCTTCTCTTAACTTATATTATTTTTCCTTCATATCTCCCCCTCTGTCCCTTCTTTTCTACGCCCCTCCTCGTATTCGTATCTTTTGTTGATGTTGTTTCCTTATTGTTTTTGTATCTAATGCTCTTTTTTGTTCAATTTATACTACACACCCCACTCCCTATTTCCCCCCCCCCCCCCCCTCACCATTCTTTCGATTTTCTTCTATATTGATTTTTATTGGAGAAGAATTTTTATTGAAGAACATTTCATTGAATCATTTATAAATGATGAATGATATAAACAACAACAAAGCTATTCTTATTCTTACTCTTCTTCCTGGCATTCTTCTTGTTACTCTTCTTGATCTTCTTGTTCTTCTTCTTCTTCTTCTTTTTTCTTAATCACTCAACTCAACTCCACTTCATTACAACAACAAAAAAAACGAAAAAAAAAACAACAACACGATTCGATTTGATTCGATTTCAATTTTTAAAGCCTTCGTTGAGCGGTCGTCGTCCCAGCTGGATCGAGCAGAGGGTCAAAGTTCAAACACGCAAATTTAGCATCAAAGTTAGTTTCATTACAACAACAACAAAAAACATATCGAATTCCTTTTCGAACTTCAAATTTATTTCAATTCATTCTTTTATAATCTGCTTTTTTTATTGTACTTTGAATATTTATAAAAATATATTCATTCATTCATACATTATGTATTAATTATATAATGGACATACTTTATATACACTACTTTTCCCATATATGTACATATATACAATACATAGGCATCTACTTGTATATACAATTCAATCATATCCATCTATTGTACATTCTCTTATAATCATATAAGATATATAAATATATACTCTTTATACACACTATTTTTTATATACAATAAATCATACACATTTAAAGATTTAGTGTTTCATTTCTTATGTTGTTCTCTTATCTTCTTATCTTCAATTCCATTCTATTCTCTTCATTAGTTGGTCTCTTTCGCTGTTTCGTTCTCATTCCGTCTCTTTCATTCTCAATTCATCTCATATTTTATATTCGTAGTTTGTATATAAAAACAACATTCTGCATGAGGAACGTTTTGAGAAAAAAAACGGAAATGTATAACAAAAATTACAAGAACAACAATAAAAACTGTGCAAACAATCACATTAAATAAAGTTTTAAAAAAATATTATAAATAAAAAATTCTATTCTGTCTAAAAATTCCGAATATCAAGTGAAATGTATGGAAATGAAATTATAGGAAATGAAACAATAAAATAAATAGTGAAACAATCGATAAATGAAACACTGACAAACATGATCCAATTTCTTGAATGATGGAAATATAATGGAAGTGAAACATGCAAGTTTTAGAATATCTTAGAATCATTTCGCGTGCATGAACATCATCAGCAAGCTTGTTACGGGACGACCCGGAATGAAATGGAATGGAACACGGAGCAGGAACAACGTGCTACAGAAAAAAGTGTTTTTTCGCTACAAACCAATTAAAACTCGAAATTAAAATTCAAAAAAATTAGTTTTTTGTTTTCAAAAAGTTCGGTCTCCCTCTCTCACTCTCTCTATCTCTCTCTTTCACTCTCTTCCTGAAACTTTGTTGGTGAAACTCTTCAACGATGAATGCTTCCGCTGCACGTAAGAAAAACAAGAAGCAGCAACGTAAAATCGATAAGTTTTAATTTATTACAATTGATTGAGTGAAGCTTTGAACTGTTCGTGATGTAGACGAGTTGAAGGACGATGAAGAAGCGTGGGCGAGTGGTGAGGGGTCGAGAAGGAGGAGGGGAACGAGGGAGAGACGGAGAAAACCAAATTTTAAAGGTGGAACTTTTTAATTAAACAGTTTTTCGGTGAGGTTTTTGCTTTTAATGATTTTGCTTGACTAATTGATGGAGGAGAAAAGAAGAGAAGAGTGAGAGAGGAGACAAAGAGTGAGAGAGAGAGGGAGAAACAGTTTAAAGAGACTTGAAGAGTCTTTAATTTAACTTTTAACATTTAGTCCACATCTTATATAAAAAATAGCATGCGACAAAAAACATTCTATTAAAAAGTAGCATGCGATAAAAACATATAAAAAGATAGCCTACGACTCAAAACAAAGTATTACGGCCAAAAAAATAATATCAACGAGCGAAAAAACTCAAGAAAAATAAATAAATTAAAACAGAACCACAAGAAACTGTAAAAATCAATCAACTGTGAAAAAATAACATGAAAAACAATTAAAAATAACATAAAATAAAAAATAACAGGGGCCAAAAAATACCATGAAAGGGAATTCCAACAGAAACAAGAACATCAACAGCAAACGATGTCTTCTTCTTCTTACAGTTCTCGTCGTCCCCGCTTTCTTCTACGCGCTCTTCTCGTTCTCATCGACTTCTTCCCTTTCCCCCGCCCCCTCTCTTCTTCTTCCACTCAATAAGTTCGCTCAATTGTAAAAATGTTATGTCCTTGTGAATATCCTGAAAAAGCATTCATGTGTAATGTGAGTATCTCTCTTTTAATAGCTCATTATTTCAAAGGAAGGGAGGGAGGGGGGTGTGGAGAGGACCACACAAAAGAAAAACAAGAAATTGAAATAAAAAACAAATTAAGTAGTTTCCAACTTTTTTATGTTCGATGACAAAACTTAACTATTAAAATACGATATGAATTCTTTGATGCAAAAAGTGGACAGGAAGAGTGAACGAAAGGGGGTGGGAGAAGGAAGAAGAATGAGCCAACAAGAGGTAGAGAGCTCGTGCGAGAAAGACCGATATTTTTTCTATGTTGTTTGAGTGACAATCGTTCGATCTTCAGATTTGTGAAGAACAATATAAATATTGGACTACTTTTAAACAATTAAAATTAAAATTTATAATTAAAATGCAATACTAATTAATTAAATAAAGAAAACGAAAACAAAAAACTGAAATTAAAAAAAAAATAATAATATAATTCAAGTAAAAAAGATTTCACACTTAAAATAACGCATCCACAGTTTTTAGAATGGTTTCATTATAATTTCAATATAAATAAATTTATATACAAATTATATTGTACATAATAATTGTAAATATTGTATATAATTATATATTTCTTTTTATAATTTCTCTTATCCTATATTTTTATTATCCTTTATATTGTTATTTTCTTTTTATTTAAGTAAACATTTAAAATATTTGATTGATAGATACAAAGTAATGTTTATTCATTGTTCATTTATTGCATTGTTCATTTATGCATTCACTCTCGAAAGGGGGGTTTTATGCCCCCTGCTTTGCAGTTCAGCTGGTTGCTTGTATGTAGTTGCATGTGCATTTTTCATGATTGATCCATAATATTGTATATAAAAAACATATTTAAACATAATTAATAGACATAATTAATTTAAACATAATTAAAACAGTCACTCAAAACAACAAAATGACCGCAGATTGCAATCAACGATGTCACACTTGTCATCACGATGTGCACATCACTCACGCTCATTGGTTGTTTCTTGTTATTAAGAAGCACGCAAAAGAAAAAACTCAAAAGTTATTCAAGTGTTTTTACACCAAAAAAAAAACAACAAATCAAAACACATACAAAACACATTAGACAAAAATTTGTTTACATTAAAAGTTGCATACTTATGTACGTATTTAAATTCATATACAATCTATTATATGTAGATACTTTATCAATTTCAAAATAAACTTAAATATTATTAAGTTTGAATCCATTAAAAAATCATCAAACTAAAACATAAAAAATGCTTCAAAAATAAACACATTCTTTCGATTTTTTAATATTTTTTCTTTTTCTCTGTGTTTTTTTCTCTTTCTTTCTTTCATACTTTATTGTGGCCATTTTTACATTTAATAAATTCACACTTCACGTCACTCATTTAAATTTTTACTCATTCCTTTTGTGTTCTCTACAATATTGTAACTAAGAGGAAAAATGACAAATATTTGTTCCATTCCTCACTCCAGGCTCACTTTCTTTTAATTATCATATCTTTATGTCATAGCAAAACTATTGTAAAATATGTTTTTATTCAATATATACGTATAAACTGGCCATGTTTTTCAGTATCATTCAGCTCATTATTCATTGAATTGAAGTATCATTAGTGAACACTTCAATTTGATTGAAGATTCAACATTTTACTGTACTAATTAATCGTTCTTTTTCCTTACCTCTCGTTCCTTCCACCCCACCATATTCTCTCTCTCTCTCTCTCTCGCTAAATCTTTGGCACTCACTCTTAGCAGACCGCCGAGATCGAGGATGAACCCGAACCGCTGAGTATGGCCTGGCCCGATACTGCCCGCAAGCGCCTCACTTACATCCTGGTGGCGCCCCTGCTGATTCCTATGTGGCTCACGCTGCCCGACACACGGGCGCCACGTGGCAAAAAGTTCTTCGCAATAACGTTCATCGGCTCGATACTGTGGATAGCCGCGTTCTCTTATCTGATGGTCTGGTGGGCGAACGTCGCTGGCGACACGGCACGCATCCCACCCGAGGTAAGTAAGGAAGACTGAGACGGAGATGGAAATAGAGACCGATGTCACACTTGTCATCACGATCGGTGGCTCATGTCTCATCCCAAGAATCAACCAATGAGCATGAGTAATGCGCGCATCGTCATGACAAGTGTGACATCGGTCATTGCACTCTAATTAATGAATGCCTTGAATACTGACGGGTTTGTTATGCTCTTCTTTTTGCATCGTTTGTAGGTCATGGGTCTCACTTTTCTTGCTGCCGGCACCTCGATACCGGATCTGATAACATCGGTGATCGTCGCCCGGAAGGGTTACGGAGATATGGCTGTGTCCAGTTCTGTTGGCAGCAACATATTCGACGTAACTGTAGGGTAAGTTTTCATCACATTGAAAAATATTTTGAATTTAAAAACAAAACATAATGGACACGTTTCAGAGTACACAATAAAATGAAAAGTGATAATATATAATAATAATTGATTGCTTATCATAAAATAATTAACATTATAAAATAGAATGTTGGTAAAGAGAAAAGAGCAAAAAATTCAATAAAAGCGATGATTGTTAATGAATTGAATGGTTTTTTTATCCTGTGAACAAATTGCTATAATTTCAATCTCAGTGTGTTTGATCTGAGTGTGTGACCCACCTCATCCGCTCACCCACACTTACATCATGTCTTTCTCTCACTCTCTACCCCTCTTACTCTCTCTGCCTTCACCGTAACAGCGTAACATTTAATTAAAAAGTTCCTCTTAAACATAAACTATTTAAAGTGCTTCTCTTTTGCTGCATCATCAATAAAACTTTGCCCTAGAATCCGATGTAGAATTCCGTTAGAAGAAGAAGCAGCGGAGTGATGATGCTGCTGATGCGCTGCTGCGACCACACGACACACGCTGATGCGGCAGTCACTCGTTCGTGGCAAAATCAATGCATGCATAAAATCTGCATTAGCATCTATTTAGCACTTGCTACAAGAACAGCTTTATGCAACAGCTACAAGAACAACAACTGCAAAAACAACAACTGCGACTAAATAAAGACAGAATAAACGAGTGAACACGAAATAAAAATGGAGAAAAAAAAACAAACTGAACTGAAATAATAAAAAGAAGAAAAAAGAATTTCGAATTGAGGACAATTAAGACAACAGCCACACACATTCATAAAATATGTATTTATAAACATTCACATGCACATACTTACAAACATAGCCATCAACATACATGAGTATGTGTGTGTGTGTAATTGTTTGTTCGCCGAAGGTTGAGTGAGTTATCGCTGTTGATGCTGTGTCTGTTGTTCGCTGCCATTCAACTAACACGCGGCACGACATGCATGACTGCCATTCCTGATGCTCATGCCTCAATTGATGATGTTCCAAGTCTTCGCAGAGTCTGCAATATTAAATGGCGGCCACAGCAATAACAACAAAAACAGCAAGCATAACAACAACCTCTTGCGTTACGTTACGTTACGTTACGTTACGGCATTGAGCAGTGTGTCCGTCCGTTTGGTGGCTTCATTGCAAACGACAGCGTCGTCGTCCTTAAATGACCTCCACAACAAGCCACCCACTCACGCTCTCTATCTCTCTCGCACACTCTCTGGTGCTCTCTGTCACTCACTCTTATTGCTACGTGAAGCATGTTGTGGCGGCCATTAAATGCATTCGTATGCAGCGTACTTACATTTCAATGTTCATGTGGCTACGTGTGTGTGCAAGGTTTTCCCTCCTGCCCTGTGTGTGTTTTCCCTCCTGCCCCCCACGCCTCCTCTCTCCTGCTTCAACGAAACTAACAAAACCCAATCACGCTCTCACGTTATGTCAATCAGTTAGCATCAGTGTTGCATTTGCATAAAACTGATCTACGCGAGCGTACTAGTTACAGCTACAGTCACAGTTACAGTAGTTAGCAGTATTGTTAATCTACCGTTATGTAGAATTATGAAGGAAGCGGAAGAGGGAAAGTAGTAGTACTTATTGTATGTATACATATGTGTAAGTATCCATCTCTCTTTCTCCCTTGCGTACTTGGTACTTAATCATGCTTAAAATTCAAATGGTTAATTTTTAGTTTTTCAATTTATCAATGTCATCATCACCGTCACCACCATCGTCATCATCGTCATCCTTATGATCACCATCATTGTAAACTTTTGTATTACGATTATTTCAGTTGCTTTTGTCTACGGTTTTCATTGCACTCTTAAGTGCTTAAATCGTCCAAAGTGAGTGAAGTCACAGAAGGGTTGTGATCGGGCCTGATGCTGGGTTTTGGGGGGAAATATTAGACAATGTTGAAGAATCAATCATTCAAGAGCTTAAACGCTGCTTAACCTTGTCGCTTCGTCTCATTTTCTGTTCTTCTTTGCACTTGTATTTCTCGATTTTTTACGGAGGATATTCTCAGAGCTTAGATTAACAAAAAACTTAAATTGCAAATATATTTAAAGCAGCAAAACAATCAGCAACAAATGTGATTCATTTTCACAAAGAAACTCGCAGCCGAAATGAAACTTCTAAGAACCAATTAAAACTAAATTAAAACTTATTGGAGTCATTGAAATAGATCACGAAACATTTACAAAAAAGAATTTCATAAGGAAAACAAGTCTTATGTTTCTTTTGTAAAATGCGCGAATTCAAACGTAGGGAAGAACAAAGAAAAGACACGGCTTGCAATCAACTTGTATAGACTTATATAGAAAAAAGTGTCGTACCGATAGTAAATAGAACACTTACATCAAGGCGAAAAACGCACTAAGAAACGAAGGATTGACACAAAGAGCAAAGAAATAAACATGTGCGAATGTACTTAAATAAGTGCTAAAAAACTTAGAAGAAAAAACAAAGGCTTTAAAAAGTAAAAAGTGAAAAAATCATAATAATAAGCATGCATCACGTCACTTAAGATACGATACAAAGACACTCACGCACACGTACATATGAGTCCTTCCATTCCCGCCCCCTCCCAACACTCACTCATCACTTGTGAGTGTCTCACGCAACCACTTAAGACGCTCAAAAAGGATTCGTTCTTTAATTATGAGTCCGCACAAAAGCAGGAACGAAGGCGACAGCATTTGAAAGGGATTTTTAGGGCATCCGGGTGGGGAGGGGACCTGGTTTTTATTTAAGTCAGATAAAATTGAAAAGAGAGAAAAAAGAAGAAAGAAAGGGGTTAAAAGGCTTAAAAGTAAAACGAAATAGAAAGATGTTGGGAAAGATAGTCAGAGGGAAAAAGAGGAAGAGAGAGAGAGGGAGATAGAGATATCACGAGGCACTCGTTTATACAGCAACAAAACAAGGACTTAAATAGAGTGCCCGATGTTATACTTGTCGTAACTCACGGTAACTGATTGGACCATGTCACATGCCATGAATCAACTAATCAGCGTGAATGATGCACGCATCATGCTGACAAGTGTGATAGCGGCCAGTGTGTTACAAATCGTAGTTGACAGGATGAAAGAGATAGCTACAGAGCCTGCTACCGTGGAAGTTGAAACAGTTTCCTACATATTTTTTCCATAAACACACTTTTTGTTGCATTCTGCAGTTTTTGTTGTTGTGTTTTCCGCTGCGTTTCCATTTTTTCAAAAAAGGAAAAAGAAACTGAAAATTGTGGTTTGAGGTAGGAAACAGGATGGAAATAGCAACAAAAATAACAAGAAAAGAAGAAGAAGGAAGAAGAAGAAGACGGAGAAAATAACATGTTAACCTTCACCTCAATAAAATGCCAACAAAGGAAAAAATCTCTACGTAAATCAAGTGCAAATATGTTTAGTGCTCAGAGTCTCCGAGTTTCTTAGGCTGTAGTTGCATCTGTATGTGTGTGTGTGTGTGTAAGTGTGTGCATGAGTTTGTTAATTTAGGCTTGTGTATGCGTTTATGCGTGTGTGTGCGTTTCATTTGTTGACTTCAACCATAGAGAAAGAATAACAAGAGGCCGAATCAGCCAAATGTACTCAACGGCGACATGGAAGCGGTCGGTCCGCAAGGGAAACGAAGAAGCGCAATGAGTGCGAAATGAATCAACACGCAGAGAGCAAGCAATTTCAGTTTCTCAATTTTTGCTTTGTGTCTTTCTCTCATTATTCGGATCTACATATGCATGATGACTTTGTGAGTCAGTGTGTAATTTTTTTCTCGGAGCGGATGATCGACTTTGCTTCTGTTATTTTGCACTAACAATGTAAGCGAATATGCGTAAGAAGAGATCGATCCACCACTCGTATGCCAAGTAAAGTGCGAAAGAAAGAATCGATCAATTTCTGGTGTACAGCGGGCGATGAGGAGAACGGTGCGATTCGTCTTCTTTTGCTTCTCTTACAATAACAAACCATGTGCAGCCGTCCGTCCGTCTGGAATCGTTTTAAATTTTGCATTTTATGGTTTTTGAAAGAATTTTTGCTTTCGTAGCTTTGTTCTGCTTCTTGTTCGATGTCCAAGCTTTGTAAAGAACTGGCACCATCTTCGTTCCGAGCATAGGGTGCTCTTGAAGAATTCGTATAGGCAGAAGATTTAAGAAGAAGAATACTTAGTCGGCATATATTCACATTTAATACCTTATTCGAGTAAAAATAAAAAGTTAATGGAAGCAAAAATAAAAAATGAAAGAATGGAAATATTTCAGAGAAAATATTTATATTATGTAGCAATTCGAACACATTTTTTATGAGTATGAAGGAATCGGAAGATCGACTTTTATTTGTTATTTTGTACTAACAACTGTAGTGCTGCTGTCTGGCCGTCTATGTATTTTCCAGTAGTTATTGTAGTGTCCAAAACTATTATTAAAATTAAATTAAGGACTAAACTTTTTAATATTTATGATTTTAGTTCTATTAAGGAAGCATTGCCTATGGGCTGTCAATAAAACGAAATATTGGTACAACAATTATATTATAATTTTATATAAATAAAATAACAATTAACAATAACCTAATTTAATAATAAACCTAATTTAAAATACTAAACAGTTTATGTTACAAAAAAACAAAATTCCTTTAATAAACGAAAAATAATAGCGGGAAAAAAATTCAAACTTGATAGACTTATAGACGTAAGCACCTGTTTTTTTTTTATTGTAAAGGAACCAAAAAGAAGTATAATTCCCTTGTTCCCTCAAACCCTGCTTTCAAGAAGAAATCGATCAACCGATTCATTCTCATCTCCTTTGACATACAAGACTCCATCGCTCAACTCTTCTTACGCATAATCATTTATGAAGGAATACATACAAGGGAACCCGATTTGTATTTATACAAAAACAAAGCAATGGCAATGAGAAGCGAATAACACAAACGATGGTAAACAAAGCCAAGAGAGCGAAGCATTGAGTAATGTATGAACGATCCAGTAGTGGATAGGAAACAAATGCTCAGAGCAGCAATGGAAACACATTAGCATTGGCAATAGCAAAAGAGAAGAGCGCGAAACACTCAGAAATGAGTGAAAACTCGATCCAGTACTGGATCGACCATGGAAAATATTTTTGTTCAAGATTCGCCCTCTTGTTATTCTTTCTCTATGCTTCAACGCAAGTCGTGTATAGTTTTGGCTCACAAGCAGTCAACGCGTTATGAGAATCGCGCCGCAGGTCACGTCGCCATCGACGACGATGATGGCGACGGTGACTTCAACAGGAAGAAGGAAGGAAGAATCAACTCTGTGAGAAAGTTTAAAAGTGTGTGTGTATGTGTATGTGTATGCGCCTTTGTGGGAGTATATGTGTGTGTGTGTTTCTTTTCTTGTTTGTTGACATTAGTTAGAAAGTTTGTTAAAATAATAAAACAGTGGTAACGCATTCAAAACAAGACGCAGGTTGACGCCTGCAGCAACAATAAACAAAGCAAAAAGTATGAATGTCAAATAGTTCGAGAAGAAGAAGAAGCACCAAAATAAGACTAGTAACAACAACAACAACACAAGTTTAACAACTAACATTGCTTTCTTCTCTCTTACGTAGAAAAACATGTTAGAAACATAAAACATGTGTATAATCTTTTCTTTCTTTTATACAAATTATACAATAATACACTTAAATACTAGTATTTATTATATTTCTGTCTCTTTTCCTCTCCCGCTTGCAGTTTACCGATTCCATGGTTGTTGTACGGACTCATTTACGGTGCCCCCGTCGAGGTGAATTCAGTCGGAATGGTATGTTCCATTACGATACTCTTCATGATGTTGTTGTTCGTTGTCATGTCGATCGCTTGCTTCCGATGGCGCATGAATAAAGGACTCGGCTTCACCATGTTTTTGTTGTACTTCGTTTTTGTCGCTGTATCGCTGATGTTCGAATATGATTTCATACGTTGTCCAGTTTAATTTTGCAAAAAAGGAGTAACAGCATCAACAACAACAACGACAACTACACCTACAAGTTTAACTCTTCAACTGTAAAACATCTTTAACAACAACATCTAATAACTGTAAACAACAGCAGCAAAAATAAAACAACAACCACATACTACTAAATAACAGTACTATAACCGTAATACTAACACAACAACAACGAATATTTAGAGAATCATTTTAAACAGCAAGAATTTTTAAATTAAATAAAAACTCCAACAAAAACAACAGCAATTTTTGATTATTATTTTTGGCCTCCCAGTCCAGTTTTTTTTTCTCACTCTTTAATTCTCTCCCTCCTTTTTATCCTTATTGTATTAAAGAACTCTTTTATTAGGCGTTTCCTTGCTCTTTAATTATTGTTAACATGTATTTTTACAGTAAAATTAGTTGAACAATTAAATTTTAAAGTTATGAAAACAAACACAAACAAACGAACAGAGAACTAGCATGGAAACACAGAGAAATGTTTGTATGTATTAAAAAATTGTAACGGACATTTTTTAACGCATAAAATGACATAAAATATAATCGCAATTAATTAATAAAATTAAGAGTTTACACACAAAACAATAACGAAATAAAGTATACATCATATTTTTCAAGTAAAAGTGTTCAAAAGTCTTCAAGTGTTTAAAAAAAATTTTGAGTGTTTAATTAACCACACGTTAAGTTTTTTAAGACTTGCTTTAAACATTATTTTAATCTGTCATTTCAGCTAAAAATTGGCACTTTAAACAGCTTTTTAAACTTTATTTGCTCTAAATTCAAATTGAAACTCTTTATTAAATTTAAACTTTTTTTTTTTAGCAGTTAAGAGTTTAGTTCTATGATTCGTGTTTTTAATTTATTATTCATCATTATTTTTTTTAGTTATTCATTACTAATTTTCAATCACTCACAAACTTTTGCTAAAAATTAATTCAAATTAAACTTTATGCGGAAAAATCTAAACTAAAACTTTTTCAACTTTCAAAAAAAAGAACACCAAAATTTTGAAAAGCTTTATTACGAAAAAAAACTAATATTTATTATTATAAAAACTACATCATAGTAAATCTAAAACTTCACGTTACACGTTATTATTATTCATAGTTTGCTAAAACTTTCAACTCTCTAAAAGCACATTTAAACTACATACTTACATATATACAATATAGGAAAAATTACATATTTAACTAAAGATTTAACTGCATTGCCAAGCATTGAAACAACCAAAACCAAGGCGAAAACAACCATTTATTGGCAAACCCCATAAAGGGAAACACAAAAATTCTCAACAAATTCTTTTGCCATTTGGACAACCTATAAAAGATCCTCCAAATTACCGAAAAAACAAAACCAAAAGGAAATATAAGCCAATCAAACAAACATTTTATTCTTCACACTTCTATAAACTTAGAACTTAGTCTGTTTTGCCTAACAACTTTCGTAACAACAAATTTCTTACAAATACAACAACAAGTATAGGAAAAACTTATGAAAACTTACGATATAAGAATAAAACTTCTAGACAAACAGCTGTTTAGCCTTAGTGACTACATACTTAAAAGAAAAAAGAAAAAAAACAACTAAAATTAAACAATATTCTCAATATATCAAAAATTATTTGTACAAATTCATTGAAAATAAAACAACAACAAAAATTCTAACCTTAAAATTTCTATAACTAAGCATTTATATACCTTAAACTTCACCAAACTTAAAATTTCTATAACTAGGCGTTTATATAAATGCAAGCATATGCAAAGAACAGTATGAGCAACAAGAACAACTACCATTGGAGTGTATTATTTACTTAGTATTCTGCACTTAGCATGAGAAGAAAAGAGACAACTGACAATGTTATCGGACAAAGTATTTGATATTTAGTAGAAATAAAATTATCAGAAAAGAAAGAAAAAGCCCAAGATTTGAAAATAAATTTAAATTGCAAACAAAACCTAGGATTGGAACAGAGCAGAAAATAAGCAAGAAGAACAAAAAACAAATAGAAAATAAGATCAAAGAAATTTAAAGACATTTCTAATAAATATGATGTAATTAAATTTCGAATGGAAGCAATAATTAATATGTAATGTAATAAGTTTTAAAAAAGGTCAGAGCGAAAAGAAGTTAATTTTTTAGGTGATTATGTGCGTTGAAAGAATGAAAAGGAGAAAAAATGTACACAAACAAAAACGAACGAGTTACAAATTCCGCAATAAAAGAAACTCATGCGTCAAGTTAAAAACTTGCAACTTCATCTTGAACTTGAACTAAAATGATAACTAAAAGTATAACTACAATTATAGCTAAAATTATAACTACAATTATAACTACATTTATAGCTAAAATTATAACTACAATTATAACTAGAAATAGCTAAATTTATAACCTAAACTATAATTAAAACTATAAACTCAACTGTAACTAAACTAAATCTAAAACAGTTTCTTTAAAACTTCTTAACAACCAACAAAATACGTATTTAACTTGTTTTTAGAGAACTAAACTCCAAATTTAAAAATTATGAAATTACAAGTCATACATAAATCACTCACAGAGCAACTGAAAATATTTTTAGGCAGAAAAAATGCACTCATCAAATTTAATTCAAATAAATTGCCATATAAATTGAAAGGATTCACTTTGTTTTATTATAATCTTAAGTTTTGTTGTGTTTATATTTACTTAAAATTAATTAAAAAGAAAAAACGTTCTTCAAAGAAGAAGTCAATACAAAATAATATTTAAAAATTCAATTTAATTGATTTAAATTTTAAAAATTGTCGTTAATATGAATGAAGTTTTAAGAATGTCAAAACAATTCATTCTGAATTATTTAAAATGAATATTAATTGAATTCAATTGAATTCATTTCTTTATTTTTTTTTCTTTAGTTTTCTGTTTTTCCTCATGTTTTTCTTTAATACTATCCAATTTTTTAACATACTATACTAAAGTTTGGCTACGATAAATTAACTAAATTAATAATAAACTAAACATTTACCACAAAAACATATCTTCTCTTCAAAAAGTTACAAAATCATAGAAAATGCTTTAAGAAATCTCGTTAAAAAGTTGTTAAAAACCCAAATTAAATAGAAAACTAAATTAAATAAATAACCAAATAACTTAAGATTTTAAAAACATCAATAAAATAAAACAGAAAATTTAAATAACATCAAATAAAAATTCTAATTAAAATAAAACACACGAAAATTAGACAGAAAAATTGATTGAAAAAAAAATACAAAAAATCAGTTGCGATTTCTATTCAGAAACTTGTTTTAAATTTGCTATTTCTTTTTCTCTATTTGCTATTTTCTCTAAAAATTACCCGAAGAAAAAATAAAAATGTTTTAAATTATCATAGAAATAATTTTAAAGGAATTTTAATTTTTAATTTAAAAGAATTTTTTTAACTTTTTTTATTCGTCATTTAATTTAAAATCATTATTTTTAGATATCCTTTTTTAGTTTAATTTTATTATATTCTCATATAATTCAATAAAACTTTTCGGAAAGAAAACCATATTGAAAAACTATAAAATCAACTTCAACTTCATAGCTTTAAAAAGGTGGAAAAACTTTTAAACTATACAAAAAATTATATAATATAAATAAGAATCTGTACGGAAAAAATACAGAACTCTTTGAACTCTCTATTTAGTTATTTAATTAAACTTACTAACTATTGGATCAATAATTAAAATTACAAAGTATTTAATCTAAAATAAGTATTTCTTAAAAAAGGCGACATAAACTATGCTTTAATTCCTGTTCTTTCATTTAAGTTTCATTTCTGCTTTTATTCAACTTAATTAAGTGTTTTCCTAATGCAATAATCTTTTAAGTTATTATAATATATAAATTCACACAAAAATTAAACAAATTCCTTAAGTTTTATTTCATAGTTTAATTATAATGTTTAAATATTTTCGTTGTATAAACAAACATCTGAAATAATAATTAATTATTGATTTAAAATGTTAAAAACGAATTATATAAAAAATACAAAATTCAGTTTATAAAAATTATATAAACTATATAAAGATTACTTATAAATATATGTATGTATGTGTACATATACATATAAAGAACATAGAAGATTCTATACAACCATATGAATCTATTATTAAGTAAACAAATATATAATATATATCATAAGTACGATTATATATAAAGTCAATAAATTTATAGTTAATTTTAAGTAATAATGACGCTTTTAGATCTTAAGATTGTATAAAGAAGAAATTGACAAAATTAGTTTAAAGTAAAATAAATTAGATTAGAAATTAAAGAACATAGAAAAGTTAAAAATTGCAAAACACAAAAATAAATATCATAAATTACACAATAATAATAATAGTGATAATAATACTTACAATAAAAAAATATAATAACAATAATAATGGTAATAATAATAATAATAATAATAATGATAACAATAACAATAACAATTATGAAAATATAATAAATAAAACAATAATGAGAATAACAATAGTAATAATAACAATAATAGACTCCGATCATAGTTTGGATTCCGAGAAAATGAAATATTCTGCAAGCGGCCTCAAAAAATTACTGTGAAAAGCCTCCGAAACGTCTGGTAAAAACATTCAATTAGAAGACCCGTAGCTCTGATAGACTAAATTATTTCTGGTCCAAAGATTCTGGTCAGTAAATAAAAAAATGCCCGATAAAGAAAAGCAATTTAATCTTGCAATATAAAATGTGTGGTGGTCCTTCTATCGAACCGGACAAATGCAGAAGATGTTGATCCCAAGAGAAACTAAGTTCAATAATAATAATAGTGATAATGAACATAATAATACAATAACAATAATGATAATAAAAATAATCATAAAGTAATAAAAATAATAATACATCATAGAACATGATATCAGTATATATCTGAATTATACACAAGCATTTAAACTTAAAAGTTGAACATTTAACAAAACAGAATTTAGCAAAATTTAACAGAATTTAAACTCTAGTAGAATGCAGTAGAATAGAGTATGAAGAATCAATCATAATGATCCAGATATAGATAAAAAGTTACATTTTGAGAAGCTCAAGAAAAGAGCTCAAAGATTTTAGAAAAGAAAGAAACAAAGGAAATGAAAAGAATGAACGAGAGAAAGAATAAGTTTTACTTCAAAAATCTTAATCAAATGATTTAAAAGATATCAGAGACACGTATTTGATAAGATCCAAAATTGATTATCATATCCATGGTCTTAAAAAGTATGTGCAAGCTTCTCATAAGTTTTGTGATCGTTTTGAAACGATATCCTTTTTATAAACGATGTTTACAATAAACCACAAAGATTTTCATAAAAAATATGAATGAGAAAAAGCTGTCTGCCGAGAAAACTGTTTTTTATATCTGGTTTAAACCCAAAAAGAAGTCAACTGGAAAAGATATTAAAAGCAAACCCTTTGTAAACAATTCTTAAAAATTATTGATCAAAATTTTTGAAGAAGAATGAAAACTATTTCTTAAAAAACCCACAACTTTTCAAAGCTGACATAAAAAGCTAACATAATGCATTTAAACTAAAATAAATATAAAAATAAATAAAAATAAATGAAATTTAAAAATCAGTCACCAAAATAAACGACATATTATTAAAATATCAAATATTAAAAATAAAGTCTATTGTAAATTTTAAAAATTACATACAAACACATGCGTACATATAAAATGTAAACACATACAAATAAATAAACAGCTTTATTTTCGAAAGTTTCGAATAAATTACAACAGACGGTTACTTTCGTTGCAATAAAACAACAACAACAAATCACATACACACATATACGATGAAAATCAAATCGGTTATAAAAATTAACAATAAATTAATCTGGATAAAGTTAGTTATGAAAAACAAATCAGAAGAAAATTAATAAATTGCAAAAAATTGAGCTGATCCAAATATTTCAATAGTTTAGCTACGAAAATGCAGTTTATATTTATTTATAGTATAAATTTTTTTATAAGTTATCATATTAAAGAAAATATCAATTTATTTTAAAAATTTATTTATTTGCTTATTCACTATTAAGTACTATTAATAAGATATTGTCTATTTTCTTCTAGCTTCAGCTCAATAAATAATAATAAATAAATAATAATAAAACGGATATAAAATAAAAATTTAAAGAAATAAATAATATAAACAATTTACAACTTTTTATGTTTATTATAAATACTTCGATTAAAAACTAATTAAAACCAAGTAACGTTAAATTCCTTAACTCCTTCAAATTATGTACCTTAAACTTGGAAAAATAAATTACGCTATAGAAGAACTAAATTAAAGATAAATAATAAAAAATAATACTACGAAGAACACTACATAAAATAGTACCTTATCTTAAATATATGTTGTTTCTTACATTTATTGTTTGGCACTGTTGATTTCAAATAAAAAATTAAAAGATATTGAAAATTGAGAACAGAAACCAAAAGCTTACACTGAAAAAAATATATAGTTTATATAGTTTAATATAGAAAAAATTACATTAAAAATAAAGTTTGTTATACAGATTATATACATGCTTATGTAAAGAAAAAACACATACATCTAGTTAGTTAAATTGAAATAAATTAAATTAATTAAAATACCAAAAAAGAATTAAAAAAAAAAAGAAACAAATAAACAAAAACACGCAAACAACGATTTATTAGAGAAAGAAGAAAAACACTAAATAAAAAAGTGAAAACATTATTTTGTTTTAATTTATTTCACACAATACAATAGAAATTTAAATTAAAATAGAAACAATAAAACTAATCATTTAATAATAAAGATATAAAAAATTATATTAAAGACAAGAGTCATTATTTTAACTTAATTTTAGTTATTTTTTGATTAATTTCATTTATAAACCCGTTGAAAAAAAACTTCATTTAAGTTAATTACGAATAATAAACAGTTGAAGTAAAACAACAACAAAAAATTAAATTCGAAAAGAGCATAAATAAAATAAAGCATGAAGGAATACCGAGAAACATTAAAATTGTAATAAACTTATATTTATAATAATGTTAACTAGTTTATATACAGGACACAAGGTACATATTTACAATTATTATTACATGATTACACCGAAGTCATTTTTAAAAATTTGTTTAGCAGGGAAATAGTATCGTTTCAAGCACAGTGAAGGGTCTAACATAATTAGTGGTCCTTCGAGCCGGATCGCCAGATATTTTTACGAAAATTACAATAACTCTTTCACCGGTAAGATTGGACCGAAAAATGATATAACATTAATTAAAGGTATTATAAGGCCTTTCCGTTGGTCCGTTATCCGTTCCGTTAGCTCGCTTGGTTGAGGAGATAACTAACTCCTATTGACAGCACTTTTTGAACCCTTGAATGCTTCTCATAAATTTACCCTTCCGGTTCTAACCGTCAACGCGTAAATAACAATTAAATTAAAAGTTAAACAATTGTTAAATTTTAGCTAAAGTGCAGCTGTTCCCGGATTTTCAATATCATTGAGATGCGTCGTTCCAAGCGGCTTTGAGTAGAATTGAAGGAGTTACAAGATAGAACAAATCCGTTTTTCGACTCTTATTATTATTATTATTATTATTATTACTAACGTTATATTATATAATTAATTTATAATTTCTTTTTTATTGTGTAATTTATTATACAATTTTGTTTTATAATTTCTAATTCAAGGTTCAATATTTAACAACTACAACACAAATTCTTACTGAATACTAAGAAACAATTTAACTGCTTTTGAATATAATCAAAGAATATACAATATAATGTATTCCTTGATGTAATTTTTTTTTTTTGTTTATGAAACTAACTACTATAAGAATGTTTATAAACTATGTTGATTAGAAAGTGTTTATAAAGAATGTTTACTAAAGAAGGGTTTATTAAAGAAATGTTTATTAAAACACTGTTTATTAAAACACTGTTTATTAAAAGAAATGTTTATTAAAAAGATGTTTATTAAAAAACTGTTTATTATAAAAGTGTTTATAAAGAATAGTTATAGAAATAAAACTTATAAAAAATTTCTAATACTGAATTTAAGGTCTAAAATTTAAATTTAAGATTGAAATTATTATTATTACTATTATTACTGTTATTATTATTATAATACTTTTTATTATTATAATTATTATTATTATTAACAAAAAAAAAACAAAAATCGTAGACTTAAAACAGAAAAACATACACACACATACTACGATACTATATATCAAGATTATATATAAAGATACAGAAGTACATAACTACTTATATACCTACATAAAAATTCAGATAAATTAAAATAATTAAATAATTTAATATTAATAATAATTATAAAAGTTATTAATTAATCGAATAAAAGTTGGTTATCAAATGCAACAAAACTTTTTAAGAAATTTAAAAAAGGTAAAACAACAACAAAAACACAAATTGTATGCATAGAATATTATTATTAAAGTGCAACAACAACAACAACAACAAGAACAACAACCGAAATAAATGCGGACATATAAATGAAAAGAATATATATAAACACATATATATATATACAAGTACGTATATAACACATATATGAATACTTTATTCAAATTCTAAAATAAAAAAAGAGAAAAATTTTCGAACATGCATTTTTATTGAAAAGAACAAAAATCAACATTTTTTCCAAAGGAACTTTTTATAAAACTTAAGAGTTCAGCAGAAAAGCAAAATACACTACGTAAATTACACCACACAATTTATGCTAAACGAATGAAAGCTTCTCGGATATTTTGTTCACGTTTTCGTGCTTTAAAGCTCTGGAAATCTTTAAGAATAGTCAATGGAAAAATTCACTTTATTGGATGTTCCCTGATTCGCAGGATATCAGAGAATAGTATAACGGGCCAAATGAGCTCTCTGAGCTCGCTAATTTAAATATATTCGTGCATATTTTATACCCGTTGCTTTATACTCGATGCTTGTTATCCAAGACTACAGGAAGTTTTTTTAAATAAAAAATGTACTCTTTTTAATTTTATTGGTTTTTCTAATTAATTGTCAGGTATTATATTATATATTATACATGGGATTATATTGGATTCATCATAGTTTGATGTTGGTGTACTGATACGCATAGATTCTTGAACATCCGAAATTTCCTGAGGTTCACTTTTGATTTCCAAATCACTGAGTGAAAAGTAGTTTTTCGTCAAGGAAGATTTAGCTAAAGATATAATAAAAATTATTTATTAAACTTAAATTTATTAAAACCCTTTTTGGTTTGAGATGTTGAACGTATCTCGCGAACTTAAGTCTCTCTTCGCACACGGAAGAACCTCTTGATGTTAATTTAGCTCGTTTTTTGGGAGGATGCTCTGTTGGGCACACAGAATTCGCTCCAATCTCCGCTGAAAGGGATATAAAAAAATGTGTTTAAAATGTATATTAGCATAGCAAATGAATAGAATTCGTTTTTTATAAACCTGGATTGGCTGCATCACTGAAACCGGATAGCGTCATTTCGATTGCTTTCATGGTGCTCTCGACCACATCCTGCATCACTCGACCGCAGGTTGATTTTTGAAGCTGCCAGTGTTTGGCTAAATCGATCGAACAAGGAAACCAGTCGCGGCAAAAAGAACAAACAAATCGTTTCAAAGAGTTGTGACTTTTCATGTGGTGACTGAAAGCATTGCATGAGAAGAATTTATGATTGCAAACCTGTAAATGGATTGAAACCAAATGAAAATATATGAATCTGTTTTGGGAAGGAAGCATCAATCCGCTTACGCTGCACATGATGTTGCGCTTTTGATGGAACTTGTACTCATGCAGCTTGCAATCATCCAGGGTAACGAAAAATTTGCCACAATTTTTGCTACAAAAGAACCGATTCAATTTATGCAGCTCCACGTGATCGTCGAGTTGCGTCTTCGTGCTCAACGTTAGCGAACAGACGATACACCGCACCTTGTTTTCGAATAGTTTGCAGAGACCGTATTCTTTGTGTTGATTATAAATGCGAGGTATATTAAATGATTGTTGGCACTGTTCACATGTTTTATGAAAGAAAACTTGCTTTCGTCTTCGTACAGGTTGCTACAAAAACAACAAGAACAAGTATAGGTAAAGAAGATCTTTTGTTGAAAGTTAATTCATTGACTGAACTTACATTTCCGTTCACTATGCTCGTCGCTTTCAATATGAATTCCTTCTCATCCTCCGACTTGTCAACCACGGCGTCAACCGTTATAATATCAGGCCGTTCATCGACAATTTTCATGTTTTCCATTTCAAGTGCACGCAAATCATTTGATTTAGTAGACGACGAGTGCTCGTCCTCATCAGTCTCGACTTCCGCTGAAAACATTATCCACTCGTAAATATTTGACTATATTCACAACCGCATTGATATAATATATGATGATATGATATAACTGATGCTGAGATAAGGTTTCTAAGTTAAAGTACTAAAAATGTGGTACAAACCGTTAATTTTTACACTATAACGTGCTCACTTTATCTAGCCACCTGCTTTCTTTAGGAAGCTTTAAAATTTTTCGTTTATATTTATATTAACTTCTCACCCTCTCAAAAACATATGCGACCCACCAAAAAATTATTTGTCATTGAAATTTTATATGTATGTATGTTTAACTGAAAAAAAAATTTATAGGATGGAAAAACATTTTGAAATAATTTCTCAAAGTCATAAACTTGGTAATTGTTTGATAACTTTTATTTTCTCAAATTTTTTATGTTTTGTAAAATGATAAGCTCTGCAGCTGGAGAATTCGATATCGCTTTGCCTAGCTGACACATGGCTTGTAATCCTTCTCCAACTTTATTCAACCCCTCCGAAATTGCATTTTGAAACTTCAAGCATTCATCTTGAAAACTGTTATCACGTTCATCTTTTCTTTCTAACAGTTCAATGATTTTCTGATATAACTGATCAGGGGAACTTCTTGAGGTTTTCTCATACACCAACGACGATGATGTGCTGGGAGTAAGATTTTCAACATTGTTAGGAGATCGATTATTAAAATCTGTGTCGCATTCAAACTCTTCATTTGCATTGCTTCTAACTGTTAATTTATTTGCCGAATGTTTTTCCACAATAGATTGTATTTCTGGCTTCATCTTACAAAGGAATATGAAATTAAGAGCATGTATCTTTTAGCAAAATGCAGTGCATTACATACCATCAAGTCCAAACATGAAACGTCAGATACACTTTTAATGGCAATGCAGCCAATGGCATCTAATGCAAGTTGTTCCATTGAATTCACGTGACCCACGGAAGTAGAGGCTTTAATTTTCGGCTTTTGGGTTGGCTTGCCTTTCCGCGCACGTTAACGCAGTTGACAATGATGCAGTTTTTCAATCTGATACAGAAAATTTTCAAATTATTTATTCATTATCATCAAAATAAGATAAGGAAAGCCCTACCTACAAACAGAAAATTTGAAGTTTGTCGTTGAAGTTCAAATGTTTACTACATCCGTTCTATGATTTCGTGATTGATTTTTGTATTTCATTAACACTTATTCTGAGTAAATAGAACTCGAGGAGTACATTTGTTCGGTTTATATATTTCTCTGCAAACTTACTGGTAATGTTGAATCATTATAATTAATATTTTTAGACATATTTATCTTTTGGCCATATTTTTCGAATTTTTTTTTGTGTATAAATACTATACTTCTTTAGTTGTATATAAATGAAAGTGTTAACATAAAATAAGGAGTAAAACTATATTAAAAGATTGGTAATGAAACTTCAAAGGAATTTAACCTACTACATATGATTCCATAATTAGGAAAGTTGTCTATTGTAAGTCATTTCTGGCTTAGAATGCTCAGAATGGGAACGTTTTAATGGACACACAATGTACTAAATGTACAGACTCAATGTACTAAATTCTCGAACGCAACACTTTTTCTTCCGCTTTTTAATGACATTTAGACATTTAGAACGAATGACAGCGAAAGCAACACATGCTAGTAAAGGAATTTTACATTGTTAGTGAGGGTCCTTTAAATGTTTCTCAAACTCTAGTTATAGGGCCGTATTCCACAAGTCACGATGAAGACGAGATCGGTGACTCTCTTTTGTGTGTTTCGCTAACTTTCGTTAGTGTGTGTATTTTACAGTACATATGCTTTTACTCCTTCCTTAATATACCGTCATTATTCACTGATGTTGGTTGTAACATTTTCCCCCTTTTAAAACAATATAATTCCTAAACTAAAGAGGTTCGACTGAAATTTTAAACATGGTTATACTTACGATATAGGATTAAGGACAATCACAATTATATTAAATAAAACAAATCGGTCCACTTCCCACACAGCGCATTTGAGCCAAAATTAAACCACACTTTTAATGATCAATTCATGCATGTAATTTGACGCTGTTGTTGTTGGTGGCGGTGATGCTGCTGCCGCTGAGAACAAAGTTTCCTGTTGCTCATTTTCCTGCAACTGCTGAAGATGTATTCGATGTCGTGGTTATCGAAAGGTTCCACTTTGACCTCAATATTTTCTTCCATTATTTTGCTATATAAATTGCTGAAAAATTAAATTAAATTAAAAAATCCGTGTACTCTATTAAAGATTAACCGCCAGCAGCAACGTTTAACCATCATAAAGTAGCGTTTTTTTAGCATTAGCATACATTCCACCCGGCAGCGATAATATATAAACCACCATAAATCATTGGTATATTTCATTGCTCTTCTATATTTCTCTGTACTTTCCTATTTCACTTACACTTTGCTGTTCACAATGGCTGCGGTTAAAATTCACAATAATAACTTTTTGTTGGTTAAAGAAAGAAAGAAGAACGGCCAATATTGAATAATAAAATGTACATGAGTGAAAACGCTCTGTTTTTTGTTAAAAGCAAATTTATCAAATTGAGCATATTTTATTAAATTTTTCTTTATAATTGTATAAATTATTATACGGAGAGTTTTAAATATGACCTGGTCAATAATTATGAGATGTTTACAAAAGTTATGTCAATGATAATGGCAAATATGTGGTGCACTATTGTGTCGAAACTTGGGTATTGTTTGCGTGATTTGTGTCAAATGTCAACAGTAATTTTCTCCGGTATAAATCGCCTTACGTGGCTATGTTAAATATAAAATGTGAAATACGTCTTTGACCTAAAATGGTATTAAGTTATTATATTCGTATAAATATACAAATTAATATATGTAAAATCAAAAGATATAAATTATTTGCATTTTTAATATCGTAGAATTTTTGTAGATTATTCTAATGTAGCGGTACATAATTACATTCTTATTAAAGAAACGTCAACCACGTGAGACGATTATTTCGTATAATTCATCTTGTAAATATGGCAACGCATTCATAGTGTAATTGTAAAATAACACTCCTGTTTTGACATTTCATTTTGTACGCTATTTTTCGAATGTTCGATCACTTTGACAGTTCACGATATAGCGATTCAGTAGATCGTTAAGCGTTGCTGTTTGCAGTACATTTGGGATAGAGTACAGGGTTTTTCGCTCTAATTTTTTTTAATCTAACTTAATATCATAAATACATACATATATATAGCACGTATATAGTTGTACATTGTTATGTTCAAAGAATGGAAGAAGATATTGAGGTCAAAGTGGAACCTTTCGATAACGACGACATCGAATACATGGTTCATCTTCAACAGTTGCAGGAAAATGAGCAACAGGAAACTTTGTTGGCAGCGGCAGCAGCATCACCGCCACCAACAACAACAGCGGTAAATGCCGAGGATGAATTGATCATTAAAAGTAAGTAAGGGTGGTTTCATTTTGTGCATATTAAGCTAGCTTCAAATTACTTTGTAATTTTATCAACTGACATTTGTTTAATTGTATTTGCAATTTCTGTTTAAACATTTAAATAAGTTTTGAACCAAAGGTAAAAACTTCACGTTTTCTTGTGCGCATTAATTTCAACTTCAGAATACTTGACGGTAGCAAATACGGTAACGAATGAGTAAAACAAAAGAAGAGCAAAAACAGATGTACTGTAAAATACACACCACCGAATATTATAACTAGAATATGCGAAGCCCAGCCAGCTAGCAGTGTAAAATTCCTTTATTAACTTTTGTTTCTTTTTCTCCCATTCATACGTAAATGTCAGTGAAAAAGCGAGGGTAAAGTGTTACGTTCGTAAATTTAATTATAATCCATTCTGAGAATTCTTAGCAAGAAATGACAGACCAATTACATAATTATGGGCTCATTTGTAGTAGAATAAATTCCAATGCTCTTTCATTAACCATAGTTTTACTCTTTATTTTGGCTTCAATAGTGACCCGCCCGTTAACGTAAAGTGTGTTGTCGTTTTTGTTGTTGCTTGTGATTCAGATTCAGAACCATCAAATCGTCTCCCATCCCCGCTGGTTTCTGACATATATGCCTTATAAAACCTCCCTTTAACTCCTTAGTTATAGAAGATATATAGATACGTTATATAGAAGTTCAAAAGTTCAAATACCCTTATATCTTGTTATATTTATATACCGTTAAAAAGGCAAGTTAGATACCTTTCATTTATGTAAAGTAAGATTTTATTGAAAAACACATATTTTTGGAGAACAACCGATCTTAATATTTGTAGTACCCTTTGTATTAATTTTTTTTAACTAAAATTTGTAATTAACCCACATAATTTTGTGAAAAATAAAAAACTAGAGGTTAAGCTTTCCATATATATCGATGCAGGATGTTAGGACAAAACTAAGGAAATTAAAAATTTTTTAAAAAAGCACGAAACACGCTACAACAACATCACGGTGGGTGTTACCGGGCGGATTCCTGTTTGTTCCTTTATTTCAATACACTTAAAGCATAAAATGGCAATAAAATCTTTACTTTGTGTCTATTCAAATCAAACTAATTGTGTTCGTTTTTATATCTTCGAAAACTATGGCAAAAAGGTAAATATATATATATCTCTAAAAACATTAATTATAATAATTTAACATTACCAATATGTTTGCAGAGAAAAATATAACTAGCATAAATGTACCCTCGAGTTCTATTTACTCAAAATAAGTGTTAACTGAATACAAAAAGGACACAAAAACTATGAGACATCGAGCACTACGAGTAAGAAATATAAACTCCATTCGAAATTCAATGCAATCAATGACGAAATCATAGAACGAATGTAGTAAACTTTTGAACTTCAACGACAAATTTGAAATTTCTCTGTAGGTAGGCTTTCCTTATCTTGTTTTGATGATAATGAATAATTAATTTGAAAATTTTCTTTATCAGATTGAAAACCAACCCAATCCAAAAGCCGACAATCAAATCCTCTGCTTCCGCGGTCCACATGAATTCAATGGAACAAATTGCATTAGATACCATTGGCTGCATTGCCACTAAATGTGTGTCTGACGTTTCATGTTTGGACTTGATGGTATGTAAAACCCCGCATTGTGCTAAAAGACAGATGCTCTTAATTTCATGTTCCTTTGCAAGATGAAGCCAGAAATACAATCTATTGTGGAAAAGCATTCGGCAAATAAATTAACAGTTAAAAGCAATACAAATGGAGAGTTTGAATGCGACACAGATTTTAATAATCGATCTCCTAACAATGTTGAAAATCTTACTCCCAGCACATCATCATCGTTTGTGTATGAGAAAACCTCAAAAAGTTCCACTGATCAGTTATACCAGAAAATCATTGAACTGTTAGAAAGAAATGATGAACGTGATCATAGTTTTCAAGATAAATGCTTAAAGTTTCAAAATGCAATATCGGAGGGGTTGAATAAAGTTGGAGAAGGATTACAAGCCATGTGTCAGCTAGGCAAAGCCGTATCAAGTTCTCCGTCTGCAGAGCTTATCATTTTACAAAGCATCAAAAATTTTGACAAATAAAAGTTATTAAATAATTACCAAGTTTATTACTTTGAGATATTTAAAAATGTGTTTACATCATATAAATTTTCTTTTTTCAGTCAAAAATATTTGATTTCAATGACAAATGATTTTTGACAGGGTTGCACAGGTTATTGAAATGATATGATTGATTATGTAACCGATTATGTAACGATTGATGACATGCGTATCAATTTCAACATGTGAAGTGAAGATCTTATATTCATACATACATATTTCTTTTTTAAGTTTTTACTACTAGTTATTTGCTTTTGTTAAGAAATTCAAATTTTTTTGTTATAAAACTGCATCTTTGTTATTAATATTTTCCGCTTTAATTAGATATATAAAGGTATATATTTATATTAGGGTTATGTAACATACTCCGTATACATATGTAATAGAAAATCTCGGCTGCGCCAAACCGCTAAAGTGAAATTAAGCCAAAATCTCAATGTAATATTTTCCTTATACAAAAATTATTTAATCGAGTTTAATATGTTGAACCGATTATTTTAATTCAAGTTTTAATAAACAACTCTGATTGAAATCATTCCTTCATAAAAAAAATTCTAAAAAACCGCTAAAGAATATCCATAATTTTTATAAACGAAAAATTTTAAAGCTTCCTAAAGAAAGCAGGAGGCTTTGAAATGTGAGCATAAGAAAGTATAAAAATTTACGGTTTTGTACCACATTTTTAGTAGTTTAAATCAGAAACCTTATCTCAGCATCAGTTATATCATATCATCATATATTATATCAATGCGGTTGTGAATATAGTCAAATATTTACGAGTGGATAATACTTTCAGCGGAAGTCGAGACTGATGAGGACGAGCACTCGTCGTCTACTAAATCAAATGATTTGCGTGCACTTGAAATGGAAAACATGAAAATTGTCGATGAACGGCCTGATATTATAACGGTTGACGCCGTGGTTGACAAGTCGGAGGATGAGAAGGAATTCATATTGAAAGCAACGAGCATAGTGAACGGAAATGTAAGTTCAATCAATGAATTAACTTGCAACAAAAGATCTTCTTTACCTATATTTGTTCTTGTTGTTTTTGTAGCAACCTGTACGAAGACGAAAGCAAGTTTTCTTTCATAAAACATGTGAACAGTGCCAACAATCATTTAATATACCTCGCATTTATAATCAACACAAAGAATACGGTCTCTGCAAACTGTTCGAGAACAAGGTGCGGTGTATCGTCTGTTCGCTAACGTTGAGCACGAAGACGAAACTCGACGATCACGTGGAGCTGCATAAATTGAATCGGTTCTTTTGTAGCAAAAATTGTGGCAAGTTTTTCGTTACCCTGGATGATTGCAAGCTGCATGAGTACAAGTTCCATCAAAAGCGCAACATCATGTGCAGCGTAAGCGGATTGATTCTTCCTTCCCAAAACAGATTCATATATTTTCATTTGGTTTCAATCCATTTATAGGTTTGCAATCATAAATTCTTCTCAAGCAATGCTTTCAGTCACCACATGAAAAGCCACAACTCCTTAAAACGGTTTGTTTGTTCCTTTTGCCGCGACTGGTTTCCTTGTTCGATCGATTTAGCCAAACACTGGCAGCTTCAAAAATCAACCTGCGGCCGAGTGATGCAGGATGTGGTCGAGAGCACCATGAAAGCAATCGAAATGACGCTATCCGGTTTCAGTGATGCAGCCAATCCAGGTTTATAAAAAACGAATTCTATTCATTTGCTATGCTAATATACATTTTAAACACATTTTTTTATATCCCTTTCAGCGGAGATTGAAGCAAATTCTGTGTGCCCAGCAGAGCATCCTCCCAAAAAACGAGCTAAATTAACATCAAGAGGTTCTTCCGTGTGCGAGGAGAGACGTAAGTTCGCGAGATACGTTCGACATCTCAAACCAAAAAGGTTTTAATAAATTTAATTTTTATAAATAATTTTTATTATATCTTTAGCTAAATCTTCCTTGACGAAAAACTACTTTTCACTCAGTGATTTGGAAATCAAAAGTGAACCTCAGGAAATTTCGAATGATCAAGAATCTATGCGTATCAGTACACCAACATTAAATTATGATGAATCCATTACTAACGTGGCTATTAAAGCAGAGCCTGAAGATTTTGAATATGACAAGTTTGTAAAAATCAAATCGGAACTATTGTCGGATGATGAAGATTATACAAAACGACAAGGTGATCACTCGGATGCCATGAAAGAGGATGAAATTATTACGCCCACTCATGAACAAACCGCCAACCAGACGGCCACCGTTTCAACATCTTACAATACTGCACGAGCTCTTCCTGTAACAGTCCCATCAACAAATTGCACAATTCTTCCAATATCACCGAATGTTAAGTTAGAACATCCACCAAGCCCACAAACCACGCCCACCATCATCAAACCTTTACAACTACAAAACCAAAATATAAAACTTCAAAACATTAACTTGAAGGGCTACAAAATATTTAAATTGGCGCCAAATGCAAGGCTTCTGCGTCTGCCAGCAGCAACAACAGTAACCGCAACAACAGTAAAAATCAAGCCAACAACAACAACAACAACATCTACTGCGTCGAACACCACCAATTCGGCACCAGCAACACCTTCAGGCCCCATTACTTTAAAACTCAAATGTAATCAAAAACCTTCGTCATCTTCAATGTTAACGAGTTCCGTTGTCATTACTTCTATTCCAAATGTAGATCAATCCACCACCGTGCAGCATCCTCTTAGTGGAGTGTCTGAGACGATGAGTGGCAGTGTCGCCCCCGCCACCATGGACACTAGCGGATTATTGGTTCCGCGTACAAATAATTGCAAAAGTAGATTCGAGCTCAGAATGATCGAGCGCCAACCACAGAAGCGCGCAATAATTGATAATTTAAAGCAACAGATTCAAAAATGCATCGATCCATCGGCATTGAGTACAAGTATTTTTGCTGATGAGGGTGATACTAAGAATACAAAAACAAATACGAATAGTACAATGCCACCAACGGCGGTGACTAATAATCAACCAATATTTATGAAAGAAGAAAAAAGTGATGATACATTTGAAATCTTAGATGTGAAGAACAAAGTTGAGGTTATAAAGAAAGAGTGTTTATCTGATGGTAATGAAAATAACGATGGTGATGATGACAGAGATGGCGATGGATCACTAATCATTGATGAAACTGGGTATATAAACGAATCGTCGAGCTCTTGTGATCCAACAGAAAATTACTCACCTTCACTAACAATAACAACGTCGGGCGCAGTAATGTCAACACCAACACAATCAGAATTATCTGCGGATGACCCACCAATATTTTTCATAAGCGTCACCAGTGACTGCGATCCAGAGCTACAAGAAGCTCGAAAAAAATACCGTGACTTTCGTTATCAGTGGAAATGTCCTCGTTGTACCCGAAGATACTCTCAAAAGTATTCATTTCGAGGTCATTTAGTGAGCGTTCATGGTTTTTGTAAAGAGGAATTCAACGCCCTGGTAGCTGAGGTGAGACCGTATCCCATTTTAAGAAGTTTGGGTAAGTTTTTGAACTAAGTCCTTCTTATAGTTTTAAGAAACATTCTACAAACAATAGAAATTAGAAGAGAAAATAATAAAATTTAAATAAATCCTAATTTTGCAGAGGAACTTAAGACATTATCAACTAATCAACAAGAAAAACAGCAACTACAGCAACAGGAACCACAGCAACAGCAGCTACACCAACAGCTATTAGAGCAACAGCAACAACAAGAACAAAAACTACAGCAACTAGAGCAGCAGCAACTACAGCAAGATCAACTACAGCTTAATTCTGCTGAATCGGACGGTGAATCTAACGAAAGCAACATCAACGTTTCACCTCATCAAATAGATAAAAAAATCCAACGAAGGAAAAAAACTCATAAGAGTGACAACAGCGACGGAGACAATAACAACCAAAATCGATGGAAACACACTTGTCCCAAATGTGGACGAAAATGTTCCACTCGCACCGCTCTGAATGATCACATTTTGGCCAATTGTGGTCGCGAGCCACAGTATCCATGCTTCAGATGTCCGAAGCGCTTCTATTCGGCGAGTACGCTACATCAACACATGTCAATTCATACGGGAGCGTTGCCACACAAGTGTAACTTCTGTGAGAAACGTTTTCGAACTCGTGGCCAAGTAACGGTGCATCATCGTACGCACACCGGTGAGCGTCCGTTCGAGTGTCAGGTGAGTACACAAGGAATTTAAATCTGTCTCTCCCCTATTTCCCCCACTCTAACCTCCCCCTTTCTGTCACAGGTGTGTGGTCAATGTTTCACCCATCGCGAAACACTCATCTCGCATCTTTCGCGTCACATCGGCATGAAGCGTTACAAATGCTATGGTTGCAATCAACAGTTCGCCTGTATTTCGGGCTTGAAAACACATCGCGACGTGCGTTTCGCATCCTGTGGTAAAGTGAAGCTAAACACGCGTGCGGTTGGGCCACGCGTGCGCGTCATTAAGGGCAACGTGATCTTCGAGCCACAACCCGAAATCAATCCTTATCTACGCACAGAAGATCCCGAAGAAATTTTGGCAGAAATTCAACAGAATGCGACCAGCTAAAAAGTTGCAGCTGTCGTTTTTGTTATTTTTATACTTATTTTTATTGCTAGATAAGACGAAGGCGTTCGTTTGAAATTGAAAAAGGTTAATTATTGAAAAGAAACTAAAGAAGCAATGATACATTATATACATAAATACAGCAAATTGTCTCGATTGATCAATTATAATTAAAATATAATTGCAAATACATAAGATTAAGATTTTGTAAAACAGAAAAGAAATGATATTTCCGTGTGATCATAAAGTTTGTTATTTCTTTGTTAAAAGAAGTGAAACACCGAATTGTAAATTACATGAATTATCAAATTTGTTTTCTACTGTGTAATTTTGAGTCTACGATTACATTACGATTACGATCCACATATATTGAAATAATTCCTAAGTACGGGCCGTTATTGAGTTTGTGTCCGCAATTTTTACTCAGTTGTTTTTTCCAATTTACTATTATTGATATTACAAAATATTGCGTTATTAAAAGAACCGAGTTGTTTATTGAGCTTTACATGAAAAACATTTTCACATGCACACAATTATTTACAAAAACTTATAAACGCTTTTTCTATACAATTATTAAGTATTTTAAATGAGACCTTTTTAATTTCTATATATATATTGTACGATTATGTAAACTAAAATAATTTACAATAAAATTGAAATTTTTTATTAATTGTACTTTATTAATTGTATTTACTTAACAGTGTGAACTGAATAAAAATATAATTATTATTTTATTTATTTAAGATAATATGATTATTCATATTACATACATAGTTATAAAAATTTAATAAGCTGTAATTACATTATTGAGTATACCATAACAATACTAGTTTAAGAAGTTTAGGATTTTATTGTTAGCTACATAAACGGGATCAGTCAGGTTAATAGCTGGGTATACAATGTTGAAATCTGCGTAGACGCTTCTAAGTGGTTCATGTTGGAGATACGTTCCTCTGCAAAAGCTTAAGTGAAGAAATTCTCGAAATCTTCTCGATGTACGAGGAGTGTTGATGTGAATGTTACCTAGCAAATAAGCCGAGTCGATGGCACCATATACCAATTTCAAAATAAAAACAGCATTAAGCATTGACCTGCGATTAACCAGTGCGGATAAATCTATCAGGTTTAGCCGAGATGCATATGTGCCAAAGTATCAGCGAAAAGGTTGAGTTTCGAATGGATGTCTGTGAGCTTGGTTGTGGTGGTGATTTCGCAGATATCGTTTCCCATGTATAATTGTCATCATAGATAATACCTGATAATTAATTAGTAAGAATTTGTGTTGTTGTTGTTAAATATTGAACCTTGAATTAGTAATTATAAAACAAAATTGTATAATAAATTATACAATAAAATAGAAATTATAAATTAATTATATAATAAAACTTTAGTAATAATAATAAGAGTCGGAAAACGGATTTGTTCTATCTTGTAACTCCTTCAATTCTACTCAAAGCCGCTTGGAACGATGCATCTCATTGATATTGAAAATCCGGAAACAGCTGCACTTTAGCTAAAATGCATGTGTTTAAAAAATTGTTGTTTACGTGTTGACGGTTAGAACCGGAAGGGTAAATTTATGAGAAGCATTCAAGGGTTCAAAAAGTGCTGTCAATAGGAGTTAGTTATCTCCTCAACCAAGTAAGCTAACGGAACGGAAAAAAAAGTACCAACGGAAAGGCCTTATAATACCTTTAATGAATGTTATATCATTTTTCGGTCCAATCTTACCGGTGAAAGAGTTATTGTAATTTTCGTAAAAATATGTGGCGATCCGGGTCGAAGGACCACTAATTATGTTAGACCCTTCACTGTGCTTGAAACGATACTATTTCCCTGCTAAACAAATTTTTAAAAATGACTTCTTTTCGGTGTAATCGGTGTAATAATAAATGTAAATATGTACCTTGTGTCCTATATGTATATGTATAAACTAATTAACATTATTATAAATATAAGTTTATTACAATTTTAATGTTTCTCGGTATTCCTTCATGCTTTATTTTATTTATGCTCTTTTCGAATTTAATTTTTTGTTGTTGTTTTACTTCAACTGTTTATTATTCGTAATTAACTTAATTATTATTTAACGCAGTTTCCGCTTGGGATCACCATCTTGTGCATTTGTCCGATTCGATAGAAGGACCACCACACATTTTATATTGCACGATTAAATTGCTTTTCTTTATCGGCCATTTTTTCATGCACTGACCAGAAATTATATTGGTAATAAATAATAAATATAAATAAATATTAATTTAATTAATTAATAAACCAATATGTTTGCAGAGAAAAATATAACTAGAATAAATGTACCCTCGTTCAATTTACTCAAAATAAGTGTTAACTGAATACAAAAAGGACACAAAAACTATGAGACATGGAGCACTACGAGTAAGAAATATAAACTCCATTCGAAATTCAATGCAATCAATGACGAAATCATAGAACGAATGTAGTAAACTTTTGAACTTCAACGACAAATTTGAAATTTCTCTGTAGGTAGGCTTTTCCTATCTTGTTTTGATGATAATGAATAAATAATTTGAAAATTTTCTTTGTCAGATTGAAAACCAACCCGATCCAAAAGCCGACAATCAAATCCTCTGCTTCCGCGGTCCCCATGAATTCAATGGAACAAAGTGCATTAGATACCATTGGCTGCATTGCCACTAAAGGTGTATCTGACGTTTCATGCTTGGACTTGATGGTATGTAAAACCCCGCATTGTGCTAAAAGACAGATGCTATTAATTTCATGTTCCTTTGCAAGATGGAGCCAGAAATACAATCTATTGTGGAAAACCATTCGGCAAATAAATTAACAGTTAGAAGCAATGCAAATGAAGAGTTTGAATGCGACACAGATTTTAATAATCGATCTCCTAACAATGTTGAAAATCTTACTCCCAGCACATCATCGTCGTTGGTGTATGAGAAAACCTCAAGAAGATCCACTGATCAGTTATACCAGAAAATCATTGAACTGTTAGAAATGATGAACGTGATCATAGTTTTCAAGATGAATGCTTAAAGTTTCAAAATGCAATATCGGAGGGGTTGAATAAAGTTGGAGAAGGATTACAAGCCATGTGTCAGCTAGGCAAAGCGGTATCAAGTTCACCGTCTGCAGAGCTTATCATTTTACAAAGCATCAAAAATTTTGACAAATAAAAGTTATTAAACAATTACCAAGTTTATTACTTTGAGATATTTAAAAATGTGTCCATCATATAAATTTTCTTTTTTCAGTCAAAAATATTTGATTTCAATGACAAATGATTTTTGACAGGGTTGCACAGGTTATTGAAATGATATGATTGATTATGTAACCGATTATGTAACGATTGATGATATGCGTATCAATTTCAACATCTCGTACATTTATACTGAGCTTTATGAAATATACCAAAAGTTTACCATAAAAAGTGAAGTTCTTATATTCGTAACATATTTCTTTTTTCAGTATTTACTACTAGTTATTTGCTTTTGTTAAGAAATTAAAATTTTTATACCCTACACCTTAAGGTAAGGGTATATTCACTTTGTAACGAAATGTGTAACGCATAGAAATAGAGACGATAGGTATAGAAAAGTATATATATTCTTGATCAGCGTGACCTACTGAGTCGATTTAGCCATGTCCGTCCGTCTGTCTGTCTGTCTGTCTGTCTGTTGAAATCACGATCACAGGAGAACCGGTGAAGATATCGTCATGAAATTTTGCATAAACATTGTTTCTTGTGGTGTGCAGGTTGGTATTGAAAATGGGCAAAATCGGTCCACGACCACGCCTATTTTTTATTAAAAATGTGATATCAGCGTTCGTTTTTGAGCTATTACAACAAAATTTCATTCCTGGGTACAGAGTAGCATTATCCGTTAATATGTCAAATATGGGCGTGATCCGCCCACTTTTAGGTTACACAAACAAAAGAGGGTTATATTGTTAAATATATAAACTTCCTGAATAAAACTTTAGATAACAACTTGTTTTACAAAAAAACATTATTACATGAAAACTGGGTGCGGTCCGCCCACTTTTACACTACATATACAGTATAGCAGTATGAGAACAAGTTTATTAGCACGGAAATAAAGTTTAAATGAACACAATTATATAACAACTAAGCTAGTTTTATTTGTTTTGAAAAAGGTAATGACCACGCCTACTATTTATACAGAGTCGTAGCTAGGTTTCATGGAGCCCGGGACGGTTAATCAACTTATAGCCCCAAAAACTCCTAGAATTCAATAAGTCAATACTTGATTTCCACAACTGCCGCCCCCGACATTGTGCCGCCCAGATTGGACCGCCGCCCCCGCCCCACCCTAGCTTCGGCACTTTTTTCAAAACTTTTAGGTGTAGGGTATCTAAGATTCGGCCAGGCCGAATATAGCTTTCTTACTGGTTTGTTATAAAACTGCATCTTTGTTATTAATATTTTCCGCTTTAATTAGGTATATAAAGGTATATATTTATATTAGGGTTATGTAACATACTCGGTATACATATCTAATAGAAAATCTCAATGTAATATTTTCCTTATACAAAAATTATTTAATCGAGTTTAATATTTTGAACTGATTATTTTAATTCAACGAGAATTCACCTTTAGAAGGAATTCATATTGAAAGCAACGAGCATAGTGAACGGAAATGTAAGTTCAATCAATGAATTAACTTGCAACAAAAGATCTTCTTTACCTATACTTGTTCTTGTTGTTTTTGTAGCAACCTGTACGAAGACGAAAGCAAGTTTTCTTCCATAAAACATGTGAACAGTGCCAACAATCATTTAATATACCTCGCATTTATAATCAACACAAAGAATACGGTCTCTGCAAACTGTTCGAGAACAAGGTGCGGTGTATCATCTGTTCGCTAACGTTGAGCACGAAGACGCAACTCGACGATCACTTGGAGCTGCATAAATTGAATCGGTTCTTTTGTAGCAAAAATTGTGGCAAGTTTTTCGTTATCCTGGATGATTGCAAGCTGCATGAGTACAAGTTCCATGTTCCATCGTGTTCCATCATGTGCAGCGTAAGCGGATTGATTCTTCCTTCCCAAAAAAGTTTCATATATTTTCATTTGGTTTCAATCCATTTACAGGTTTGCAATCATAAATTCTTCTCAAGCAATGCTTTCAGTCACCACATGAAAAGCCACAACTCCTTGAAGCGATTTGTTTGTTCTTTTTGCCGCGACTGGTTTCCTTGTTCGATCGATTTAGCCAAACACTGGCAGCTTCAAAAATCAACCTGCGGCCGAGTGATGCAGGATGTGGTCGAGAGCACCATGAAAGCAATTGAAATGACGCTATCCGGTTTCAGTGATGCAGCCAATCCAGGTTTATAAAAAACGAATTCTATTAATTTGCTATGCTAATATACATTTTAAACACATTTTTTTATATCCCTTTCAGCGGAGATTGAAGCAAATTCTGTGTGCCCAACAGAGCATCCTCCCAAAAAACGAGCTAAATTAACATCAAGAGGTTCTTCCGTGTGCGAAGAGAGGCGTAAGTTCGTGAGATATGTTCCACATCTCAAACCAAAAAGGGTTTTAATAAATTTAAGTTTTATAAATAATTTTTATTATATCTTTAGCTAAATCCTCCTTGACGAAAAACTATTTTTCACTCAGTGATTTGGAAATCAAAAGTGAACCTCAGGAAATTTCGAATGATCAAGAATCTATGCGTATCAGTACACCAACATCAAATTATGATGAATCCATTACTAACGTGGCTATTAAAGCAGAGCCTGACGATCTTGAATATGGGGAATTTCTAAAAATCAAACCATTTTATCTCATGATCTCACAATCTCTTCCTGTAACAGTTCCATCGATAAATTTCACATTTCATCCAACATTACCAAATTTAAAATTAGAACCAAGCTAACAAAGCACGACCACCACCAAACCTTTACAGCAGTTGCATTTGCATTTGTTTTAAAAATTCTTGCAGTTTGTTTACTTAAAAGCCCTAGACATTAAGAAATATTTTTATACTCTCCTTGAGCACTGCAGTGCTCAAGAAAGCGTTTTGCATTTACTTTATTTTGAGTTTTAAAATGATTTTTCTTCTGGAATTCTGCACCAATCCCGACAAAAAAATATACTTAGAAGTCTAAGGAAAGGCTCTCTTTCTGGTTATTGTGATAATTATTTAGCTTTCTTATATATTTTACTTAGAAACAAAATTAATTAATGGAAAAAATTGGTTATTTTCGTTTTCCTCGAATATTATAAAGGGTCTTCCAATAAGAGGTGTAATTTCGAATAGCTATGGTCCTGTAACGTGGTCGTGGTGGCCATTTGGCTGATGTTGTTTTTCATTATTAACGGCATACCTTTCTCTTTATTACGGAATAAACATGCGATAATTTATCTAAAAAAATTGCATTTTTCTTTAAATATCAAAATTACATCTCTTATTGGAAAACCCTTTACAATATAATAAAGACTCGTCAGAAGCTAAAGGACCTTGGTTGGGAGTTCTTATGCGTTCACCTTATAGTCCGGACCTGTGATTACCACCTGTTCCGGTCTATAGCGAATGATTTTGCTGGTGAGAACTTCGCCTCAAGGGAAGCATGTGAAAATCGACTCTCCCAGTTCTTTTCCATTAGGGACGACGGTTTTTACGAGAGATTAGATTTTATGATCGTAAAATTACCGTCAAAATGGCAACAAGTTGTCGATCAAAACGGTGCATATTTGACCTAAATCGGATCGTTATAACTATGATAAAGCCTCCAATTCCATGCAAAAATAATGCATTTCTTTTTACTACACCTAATATATTCAAGCTCTTAACCATCTAATTTCAAAAGACTATAACTCCTAAGGTGGCGTGGCCGGAAAGAACGTTTGTTGTAATCATGCAAAATTGTACACATTTGTTCGCAACGGTAAATCTGTTCCATCTTTTTCATATTACATATTTACATTTGACCGGGAAACGATAGTATATAAACCACCCTAAAACGTTTCTAAATTTCGTTGCTATCTGCACGCACTTGAAAATCGTTAACATTTGTCTGTGCAAGTTTTAATGCGAATACGGTGAATTTGGAATCTAGAATTTAATTTTATTAAAAGGATTATAAAAATGAGTACCAGTGGCGATTCCCAGCAAAATGTTGCCGAACTGATGCTGCGTGACGAAGATGAAATGATTTCGGGTGGTAGGTGTAGATAGATAATATATGAGAGAAAAATCAATGTTTATTCTTTTTTAGATGATTCCGATAACAAACAAAGCGGCTCCAATTATATGCTGCGCGAACAGGATCGCTTTCTGCCCATCTGCAATATAATAAAAATCATGAAAGTTACAGTGCCGGAGAATGGAAAAATTGCCAAGGATGCACGTGAATGCATACAAGAGTGCGTTTCAGAGTTCATATCGTTCATTACCTCGGAAGCAATTGAGCGCAGTATTGCAGAAAACCGTAAAACAGTGAATGGCGACGATTTGCTATATGCATTCGCTAATCTGGGTTTCGATACATATGTGGAGCCGCTCTCAACGTATTTGCACAAATTTCGTGAGGTAAAAAATCACTGAAATTGTTGGTTTGGCCTAAATTTAAATATTACTACTCATATCTTTGTTTTATTTCTCCCGAAATTAAATGTTCCTTTTATAAATTGCCCTCTATTAATGCAACATAATAATAATCGCCATGTTCCACATTTTTCACTTACAGTCCACTAAATCCGATCGCAATCTATATAATGAAAGTACATTGCTGCAAGACGACTCATCCAGTGATATTCGTAAGCCCTGAAAACTCGTAATATTTATTCGTAACCTTATAATCCAACCACCCAAAAAACAACAACCAACACATACAACAACACGCACCACCACATCAACCAATCATCCACAGCACCACCAACACTAACAACTAAGCATCATTGTATCTAAGCAATTATTATTGTTAAGTCCTCTAAAACTAAAAATCTTGATATGCATATATTAATTAATACTATATATTGAATGATTGTTGTATATAAAAATGTTTGGTTAATATGTATAAAAATAAGTTTTTCATTTCGAAAACCGAAAGAAAACAAAATAATTAAAATATGAAGTATAAAAAAGGAGAAATAAAGAAATAATAAAATTTCCAGCATCGAACGGCAGCTTCAACAACGAGCAGCAGCAAACAACAACAACAATAATAACAACAGCAGCGGCAGCTGCGAATAATAATGCTACCACAACAATCTATGAAATAAATGCAAACAATGAAATCGTTGCCCATACTCGAGAGATATCAATTGCTGCAGTCACACCGGCGAATTCTTCACACCATCGCATGAATACACGTCGTTCGACGCGGTTGTCACGCAACCAATCATCATCATCATCCATGCCAACTGTGACAACATCGACGAATGATATTCTGAGTGGTGAGCAGTTGGTTTTCTACGAGAGCAACGACCAGCAGCAGTCTCAATTATCGACGCATACAAATTATCTGAATATATAAGAGCCAAAGGAGTTTTCTATAAATTCTTTTAATTAAATCTACTTTTTGTTGTTGTAGTCTATTTTTAATAGTTTTGTTTAGCTTTTAGGTTGTATGCGTTAAGTAATTTTTATTTTAATTATTTTTTTGCAATTCTTTTTTAATACTAATGATAAAAATAAACTGATATGATGTGAGAAGAAATTGTAGTTTGATTCCGAACAGGAGTTGTTTGGCCGAATAGCGCACAACTGTGCGGTATCCGGTAACGGTAGTTAGCACTGGTTAGTGCCGTCATAGATCGACTTTTATTCTTTACGGATGCTAGGGGGAATATGCGGCGAAATACAGCTGGGTTCACTAAACTCGACGCATGTTGTGGTTTACCGGATAACAAGCAGCTACCGTATCGTCCGGCCTTGTTTCATGCTTGTATGTATGTACATTTAACGGAAAGAAAATTGCAATTTCAACATATTTGAATTCAGCGAACATCCTATTCATAGACATTTACTGATAAACCGTCTCGTTTCGCTTCATTCTTCTTGAATTCGATTTCAAAACAATAATAATTTTACTTCATTACATATGTTTTTATTTAGCTGTATGTTTACATTTACAAGTACATAACATAAACTACTTTTACTATACGCGTTATTATAAAATGAGTTACTGAATAATACAAGGAAGAAATAATAAATGTAATTTCAAGTTCTTTTATGTTGTTGCCGAAGGCAACGCATAAAAGATACAATAAATATATTCATCACTGAATAAAGTGGAAAAAGCATAACTGTATGAATTCATAATTAATTATGCTATATAAAATTCATATACATTTACCGAGTATTTATATATTATAGTGGATTTAATCTTACAGACATGAATACGAAAAACAAGCACGCTATGCGGCTATGTTTGTAGCGCTGCGCTACAGTCGCCAACGATCACTCAACAAACTAACAACAAAAAAGTTTTTTAAAATATATTTTAACAGAGGAATAATCTTTTAAATGACCTTCCAATTTCTCTTTCAATTGTAATTTTCCAAAAATGTACGAAAAGATAAGCTAAGATTTTGATTTAGTATTTTTTTCGTTGTTCCTTGTTACAAAATATTTACGAGAAAACATTTAATTACAAAGGTAACGCTTACAAATGGTAACTAAGAATATATATAAATATATCGTAATATAATGTGATATATTCAATGAAAACATGAAACTTATAACTATTAAAATTATATTTTTTATAGGCCACAAGTAACGTTGAATATAAAACTTGTTTAAAAGATTTAAAAAGAAAATAAATAAACCACAAAAAAAGAATATTTGTAAACAATAAAATAAAATTAAAATAAAGTTGTGGCGGGTGTAATTTTATATATAAAATAAATTAAAAAACCGTTTCCTTTGCTTTCGGAAACAATTATTTATTGTTATCGATCAGCAAGGATCCATCATTGAAACTTAAAGCTTAGCTTAAAGTTTAGTGTGTATGAATAACTATGAGCAAATATTAATTCATAGTTTCAGTGATTAAATATAATTTAAATGTACTTCAAGGATTTGTGCATTAATTTTAATATCAATAGGAATTCCTTGAATGCGTTAGTTCATCATTCAACGACGCCAGCCGGCTGCATCTTAAAGCCTTCCCTCGTCGCACTCTTCTTCCAACATTCTATTTAATAAATCACCAATCATCAGAACTTCATCGCCGGTAAAATCAGCCGCCGCTGTCGAGTCATCTTCCAGTGGTTCTTGTTTCACAAAAGTAGCAGAAAAGTCATTGAATTCATGTGGATGATGGTTCAACAGTTGAATATCGCTGCAATCTGTTGATGTTCGTATTAGTGTATTTGCAATTGTTGCTGCTGATGACGATGACGTTGTCGATAACAGATTGTTGTCGCTGACTTCTGGTGATGTGGTTGTTTCAGTTGCTGTAGTGAAGGAGCCTGTGTTGGTGAAAATATTGTTGTCCTCATGACCCAGCGCTAGCGTGGGTACAGCTGCAGCATGCAGCTTGCCATTGTTAATGCAGTTGGGCTCAAAGTGCTTGACGCAGATCTTGTATACGCAGTTACTCGGCTGCGGCAACAATTTCAAATTGTGCAGCCATTTTTTGCATAGATTAGAATTATCGGGAAATGCGAAGAGCACCGGCTGTCCAGATGATGATGTGCTGGTGTCGTGTATGGAGGTCAAGCAATTCAAAACAATGCAACCCAACGATTGTGCTACTTCTGATGAATGATGACCCCCACTAGCGCTGCTCTTGCTGGTTGTGCTGCAGGTTTTAATTGCAGCTTTTTTATTAGCTTTTGCTGTCAAGTGCAGAGACGGCTTCACGCCTGCTCGGAGAGACATGCCATTGAAGGAATTTGCGGTGAAGTGAGCGCTGCAGATTTTCTTGTCAGTATTGCGGTAGAGGACCTCGTCGATTTGTAGAATTCTACACCACGTCTTATAGAGATCACCTACGAGGAATTCACTGTCTTTTTTACTATCCATACAAAATTATTATAATATGTAATATAAAATATAAAATAATAAAGAAAACTCTTTCCAAATCGAAACTTCAATTTGATTAATCGCAGAATCAAATACCTTTTGGGAAGTTATAAAATTTAACGCCATCGGTGCTGGAACGTCGACCGCAATGTGGTAAGCAGCACTTGACTTCCATTTCCGCCGGCCGCATCACCTCGTGGATGTTTGTGTCGCTGTGCCCCAAGTTAAGCGTCGGCACAGCCCACACACGTAAACTATGGCCACCGATACAGTAAGCCTCGAAGTGAGCGCTGCAGACGCCATACGAACCGTCAACGTATTTGCGGGGATCGATTTTTAAGTTGAAGCACCACTTGGTGAACAGCTCAAAGTCATCGGGGAATTTGGTAAATATTTTAATATTGTCTACGTAAGAATTCGCATGCGGGCAACCGGGTACGCTGCACGTACTGCTTTTTGTAGCTGATGCTGATACTGAGGGTGCAGCTGGTGGTTTTGGTTCTCGCGGTGATCGTTGAGTGGAAGATGCTGCTGTTGGAAGATGCAGTGTGGGAACCGCGTGTGGTGCTAAATTTCGTCGAATCATGTAGTGTGGCTTAAAGTGAACGCTGCACACCCGGTGGTGCTCACTCTGTGATGGATCCAAACGCAAATTTTGCTGCCAAATCTTGGCAAACTTTCTCTCCTGAGGTAAAGGAAAGAGAAGCACGTCCTCTGAGCGACAACCTGGAACTGAACAATCCATCTGCTTCTGCTGTTTTTGTTTCTGACGCGTGTACGCTTGCACGTTCATGGTTGCGGGCGATATGCTTGGCTCTACCGATGGCGCAGGTGGTCTATAAAGGGTTGCGATGTCATGGTGTCCTAGATTCCGTGTTGGTACCGCTCCCCTAAGCAGGAACTTGCGGCCGATCAGTTCGGGCTCAAAGTGCCTGCTGCACAAGAAGTGCCGCTGGCGACGATGTGGATCATAGTCCAATTTGAGGTTGTGTTCCCATTGCAGTTGCTGCTCAGTCTTGCGGGGAAAGCGGAACAGCTTCACCCCATCGCTACGTCGAAGTCTGCAATGCTTCAGGAAGCAGCGTAACTTGTTGCAACACAGTTTAGTGAGCTCCAGCTGAGTTGAACTGTTTAGAGATCCGTCCATGCTAACATCGCCTTCAAGCGGGGCAGCGTCAAATGGTTCCGATTTTATCCTTGGCCTTGAATCCAACATTTCCATTGTGCTGCTGATGTGAGAGATTTTCAAGTTTTGATGTTCTTCGGAGAGATTCAAGAAAATGTTGTCATCGAGATGCCCCAAATTAAGAGTAGGCACCGCGAATTTCTTCAGAACATCGTTGTTCAGACCTAAAACACTGCGCTCGAAGTGCTGCTCACAAATTTTAATCATTTTCGAATGGACATCGCCAAAATTGTAGTTGATTTTCGTGTTGAAAATCCATTTCTGGCGCAACTCTTGGTCCTTGGGAAAGGAGAAGAGTCGAACCTCGCAATCGTTTATCTGAGCGCGACCACAGAGTGGAACGTGACACTTAAAGTAGTCTGTGATTAATTCTTTATGTTCGCCCACTTGCGATAGATGCGAGGAGATTATAAAGTCGTCAGAATCATCTTCCAATTTATACTGGTCGGTTTCAGAAGTGGAGCTGTAAGGAGCAAGATATTAAAATTATTTCTTGGATGCTTCATACGCGTAACTGTTTCGAAAACTCTTACCATTCGGGCATCATGAAGAGTGTATCATCATCAATGGCGTCGCTATCAACAGACGGTCTTTCATTCAAACGCAAATCACGTGAGTCCTTATTACCGAGATTTAAAGTAGGCACAGCCCAAGCCAGTAAACTGCCTGCTTTGCCAAAGCAGTATGGCTCGAAATGAACCTCACAGACGTTATAAATCCACGGTCGTTCAGCATTGAATTCCATCTGCAGATTGAACAACCATTTCGCCAGCATGCGTTTGTCGGTGGGGAATCGAAAATGTCGCGCCTGCTCCTGCAAACGCCGTCGACCACATCCATGAACGCAACAGGCGAAGGATTCACACAGCGAACGCGCATTTCGGTAGATGTTTCGCTGCTCATGACCCAAGTGGAGGGTCGGAATAGAGCCAAGCTTGAGTTGGCGACGCGTACGTGTGAAGCAATGCTGCTCGAAGTGAAAGCTGCAGACTCGTGTCGTATACAGTTCATGCGGAGATGGAGAGAGACGACAATTGTGACACCATTTATGCTGCAATAAAGGATCCTTGGGGAGCATATGCAGCTGCACGTAGTCCTCGTTAGTGCGACGTTGACAGGTGGGCAAGCTGCAAGTGAGATTCGAGGTGCAGTGCTTCGTTATCGCACTGTTGGCGGAAGCAACTGTTGTTTGCAATTCTGTTGAACTAGTTAACGAGCCGCCACCACTGCCGCCATCAGTAAGGGAGGAATCGGCGTTAATGCTCTCAATTGAAGTTATTTTAAAATTAAAACTTGGTGGAGCCACCGCAGGTTTCCCAAGAATTTGTAGTTTTCTTTCAGCCTTCGACCTCGATTCAGCTTCCCAACTTCCATCCTCATCATCATCCTCGTCCTCAGTGTACTCAGGTTTTTGCTTTAGTTTCTTACCATTGGCATTAGCGTAAATAGTTGCCGGTTTTTTGGGGCCTAAATGTAGCGTTGGCACTGCCCATTGTATCAGTCGTTGACCAGAATAACAAGTTCTGGCAAAGTGGCGGCTGCATACTTTGAACGCCCAGGGACGGCGCGCATCAAACTCGATTTGGCTGTTATGCAGCCAGCGCTTGCGGAGCAGCGGATTATTTGGTAGCTTATGTAGTACCACATTTCGCTGGCCCATGCGACTGGAACAGTCTTCAATGCGGCAATACTGAGCTCCTTCTTTAGGCGTCGAAGTTTTTTCCATGTCCGAATAGTTTATGTTCTCGTAATTACTGCAGAGGATCTGATCTTCTTCTTCTATCAGAGTGATCTCAAATTTATTCATATTGTCGCAATCACTGTTTTCGTGGGAGCCTGGTTTTATTTTCTCCTCAAATTGTTGCCATTCACTATGCAGAGATGTTCCCGCGAAACTTGAATTCTCGACGCAATTTTTAACTAATTGATCTAAATCATCAATGGACTCTTCCAATTCTGATGTTTCTATGCCTTTTCTATATGTGCGAGCCTTAAAATTTTCTCTTTTAGGCACCAAATCAAATTTCTATAAAATATAATGTAGAAATAAACACATAATCCGATTCTGAACTTTAAGATGCGATTTAAATACATCTTTAAACCTATGAATGTTTCTAATTAAGTCTATGAACTTTCCCCCATTTCATTGTTCTTTTATGCGTACCATTTCTATACTTGACCCCGACACTGGTACTACTAACAGCACATAACTGTATCTTACCTTGATCTTCTTCTCTTCTTGATCTCTTACCTTGATTTGTTTATCCAACTGCTCAACTTCTATGTTCGTCGTTCTTTCTCTTCTCAACATCGGTGGTGTTTCATATTTCTCTGCAAATTTGAATCCCCTGCGTAAAGAAGTATGACATCCTGGCTTCTCATCAGCGTCAATTTTCTTTGTCTTTTCGTTCCATTCATCTGCTTCAACTTCTTTTTTATCTTCCAGTTTAATTACTTCTTGTAATTTTTCGGGTGGGTTTCTATGAATATCTAGTTTGTTGTGACCCAAGTGTAGCGTGGGTATGGCCCAAGAACGTAATCGCTTGCTAATACAGTGTGGTTCAAAGTGCCGACCACAGATTCGAGCATAGACGCCATCATTGGACTTCAACTGAGTGTTGTAGAGCCACATATGAAAAAGTTGCACATCGTCGCGTGGAAATTTGTAAAATACTGCACCCGTAGCTTGCTGAGCATTCGGACATGAAGGTATACAGCACAGCTTGTCTGCTACGTGACCCAAACAGCGGACTTCCAGAGTAGCCAAGTCGGGATTCGGTATAATAGTTGATGGAGGCGTGTGCGGCGGTAGGTTGAGAGTAGGCAAGGCCCAGGGACGTAAACGTTTCGATGGCTCGATGATGGCATGCGGCTCGAAATGAGCAGTGCAAACTTTGTAGAGGTATCGTTGGTGTTCAGCGACTTCGATTTGAGTGTTGTGAGACCATTTTTCGTAGAGGTCACGATTGTATGGAAAAGTATATAGTTTAATCTCACCGTGGAAAGTGTTACGATTGCAAGCGGGTACGCTGCATTGCATGCCACGAATACGAGTTGAGTTGGACACCTCATAATATATGGCGGCCAATTCTTTTAGTTCTAAAGCAAGAGCATCATTTGGATCATCTTCCGTAGTAGGGTTGAGTTGCAGTATCTGTTCGTAGTTTTTATCGTAGGCTATTTTAAAATGCAGCATACACAGTTTTGCTGCAGCAGTGGCTTCCATTTCCAAGGTTTCTAGCCACATTGATTGAATTTTTGGATGCTTTGGCATGCTGTAGACGTTTATTTCTCGAGAAGTCCGTCGGCAGTCAGGAATGCAGCACTTCTCGTCTAACTTCGCAGCGAGTTTCTTACGTTTCTTCGGCTCATACGGTGTGGTTGAGAGCATATCAGGTCTTATTTGATGTATACTGTCCACGTCACTGTGGCCCAACTTCAAAGTGGGTAAAGAGCCAAAGAACAATCGTCTGCCGGGTCCATAGCAGTAGCCTTCGAAGTGTTCGTTGCAAACGCGGTAATAAGTTAACACTTCGGCCGAAGGTTTGAGCGCCAGTTTTAAGTTGTGCATCCACTGATCGAAAATCTTGCGATTTTTAGGGAAGCTATGAAGGCATACATTATCAAGTTGCTTAGATTTCCCACACTGCGGTACGCAGCACGACACGATGGGCTCCGGTCGCTCAAATGTAACTGGATTCGGTATGATATCCGCAGTGTCCGTGTATCCCAGGTGCAGAGTGGGCAAAGCTCGCATACGCGGACGGAGATTTCGTGCACCAAAACAACGCTCCTCAAAATGTAGATTGCAGATTCGCATGTGTGCCATGGTGCATTCTTCAGGCGTTAATCGCAGATTGTGACACCAACTCGGCAGTATTTCATCGTCCTTGGGAAAGGGAAAAAGTCTCACATTATCAGACAACTTTGTACGTCCACAGCCAGGTACACTACATTCTAGTTCCAAATCAGTAACCGTTGTTGGAGTCGCGCAACTGAGTAGAGCTTCAAGTCCATGATAATGAATATTTTCATCATTGTGTCCCAACTGAAGCGTGGGTATTGCACCCACACGCAAACGCATGCCCGCCGATGCCAAGCAGTGTTCATCAAAATGCGAGCTGCAAATACGGAAGCCGTAGCGTGCCGCTTGGTATGCGTTGTGCTTACAATTTTCCGCCCACTTTCGCAATAACGAGCCTTTCCTTGGATATCGAAACAGTTGCACGTCATCCTCTTTGGACTTCAAACACGAGATGATGGCACAGTATTCGCTGCGCACGAACCTCATTTCACCGCAAGCTTTCTCCTCCGGATGGTACTTGTGCAATTTGACGCTGGTATAGATATGATGCTCATGGCCGAGGGCCAGTGTTGGAAGCGCCCAAGCCTTAAGTTTCGCCTGACCCAAGCAGTCGGGTTCGAAGTGTTCGGCGCAAATGCGCAGATTATCCGCATCGCCTGTTGCCTCCATGCGCAGATTGTAACACCATTTTCGCAACAACCAGTTAATTTTCGGAAAACGATAGTGCTGTACACTGCTGTTGTGTTGAGTTTGAGCTTGCGGACAACTGCTGACGCAACACTTTTCCACACCTCTGTGGCGCTTCGTTGAAGACAACGAACTGGACTCATAAGCCGGTTGTTCAATATGTCCCAACTGAAGGGTGGGGAGGGCACCTGGCGGCAAGGTTTCGCAGTTTGCAATGTCATTGATCGAAAAGTGGAGGCTGCATATTTTACGGTGCATACATTGTTGAGGTTCCAGTTTAAGATTTGCACACCACTTCGCAAGCAATACCGATTCGGTGGGGAAGTCAAATAGTTTGCCACCTGCTTGTTCGCAGTTCAGAGCAACGCACAAAAGTGCGGAGTCGAAAGTCAAAGTCTCCGGAGGATTTGTGTAGGAGGGAGGAAACGCATATCCGAGGTTTCGGGTTGGCACCGCTCCTGGCTTGAGCTTGTTGTCCACTACTACTTCAGGCACAAAATGGGCGCTGCACAACCGACTGAAATTGCTTTCTTGTGCAGCATCTAATCTAAGATTGGCACACCATTTCTGCCATAGGCTCCCATTGCTCTTTGGACAAGCGAATAGTTTTAACAGCGGGGCCGTTTCCGATGAGTCTGGTTGCTGACAAACCCCTTCCAAACTACAGAAGTGATATTTGTCTAAATCACGTGGATTTCGGTGCTGCGGGATTTCATCATGACCCAGATAAAGCGTTGGCACCACTCCCGGCAGATAGGTGTTGTTATGGAGCGCTTTGGGTTCAAAGTGTTTAGCACAGAGCCGGCATTTCGTTCGAAGATACTTCGCAGTGTCCTCAAATTTTAAATTATCACACCATTTCCCCAGCAGATCAACACACTGAGGGAACCCAATGAGATTTCGGTAATTTGTAACACTGCTGCAAGAAAGTACACAACACTGCTGTAAGTCATCGGCGTCTTGGGTTTCGTCCAGTTGCTGCTGCTGCTGTGGATTCTCAAATATAGACTCTGCGTGTCCCAGGTTTAGTGTTGGTAGAGCCCAATTTCTAAGGCCATGTCCAAAAAAGCAGGCTTTCTCAAAATGAGCGCTACAAAGCTTGCGTTTAGATGAGCTCTGAATCTCAAACTGTTCATTTGTGAGTCTTAAATTGTACAACCATTTTTGACGTACATCTTCAGCTGTGGGAAAACGATGTAAGCGCACAGCGGCGTCGGTACGTCGACTCTTGCGGCAATGAGTCAGGCAACATTTTTTCCAGTGTTGTTTGATTTTCGGATTTTTAATTATACTGTCAAGATCGTTATGCCCGAGATTTAATGTCGGTAGCGCCCAACCCGCCAAGTGAGCTGTTCGGCAGCACGGTTGCTCGAAGTGTAAGTTACAAATGCGGAGATTTTTACTCTCTGTTACGGAGAGGTGCAAGTTATTAAGCCACTTTTGCAACACATCAGGATTCTTGGGAAATTTATAAAGCCTGATGCCAACATCATCATCCCTTTGCTGACGACAATCAGACACACAACAGATCTGCGACTGTGATGACGCAGGCAAGTCTTGTACGGCGGGATTTTCATAAAGGTTCTTCTTATCAGTGCCAAGTGAAAGGGTTGGTATCGCCCACGTTTGCAGTTTTTGTTTGCCAAAGCAGTAGGCTTCAAAGTGAATGCTGCATATCTGACGTTCCTTGCTACCGGCAAAATCCATACCAAGATTGTGACACCAGCGCTGTACATTTAAAGCATTGTGCGGGAACCTCCACAATTTTTGCTCTGATTCAGTATTGGAGCTCGTACAATTTGCCACACAACAATGTTCCTTGTCTTGATCGTCTTCCGTTTCCTGCTCTGGGTTCTGATAAATTTCCAAATTTCCTTCATTATTCAACTCCAATGTGGGCAAAGCCCAGGGACGTAGTCGCGATGTTCCTAAGCATCGCGCTTCAAAATGTAGCGAGCACACTCGGAGCAAATAACGACGAATCTCATCGACCTTTACACCAATGTTATGACACCATTTAGCGTACGTCTCCGCATTTTGAGGAACTTTGAAGAGTTTAATGCCTTCATTATTGATGATATTCGATTGACAACCGTTTACGCTGCACCACAACATACGCCAACGCGATGAATTTCGAATATTTTGGTATATTTCAGTCAGGTGTTTGTTTTCGTTAACGTCTCCAGCACTGAAAGACGGCCGGCTGTGGCTCTGACTTTCGTAGCCCCTCATAAAGTGTAACGCACACAACTTGGCATTGTTAGGCAGTAGCGCCACTTGCAGACCTGCTTTGCACCAATGTTGACGCGTCTGCATGTTGTTAGGCACATCAAACAATTGTATTTGGAGTTGCTTAAAGCCGTGGCAATCCATTAGACTGCACAACGTCACAGTTGCTTCTGCATCGCCCTTGAGTATCTTTATGTTGTTCTGATAGATCTCAACATCGGTGTGTCCCAAATGCAACGTTGGAATGGCACCTAATCGAATGCGAAAGGCTACTTTGCAGTAGTCTTCGAAGTGAGCACTACAAACTTTAGCAGTATGTCGCAATTTTGATTCTGGTTTGAATTTCAGGTTATGCAGCCACTTATAATACATGGAATTACTTTTGGGGAAGCTTATCATGTGTACATCGTCATTTAAACGTGATCTACCGCAATTTGTCACACAACATTTTACCACCGGCGTGTTGATGGCTGATGCCTTAAGTGATGATTCTGGTTCCTGCAGTTGCAGCGTCTGATCGTTGTGTCCCAGCAGCAAAGTTGGCACCGCACCCACTACTAACTTATGTTTTCCTACCCAACCATCTTCAAAGTGTAGATTACAAATCTTTAGTAGCTTGCAATCGCCCTGCTTTAGCTGCAGGTTATGACACCATTTCTCCATTAAAGCACCATCCTCTGTGGGAAACTCAAACAATTTAACGCCATCGTTTAATGTGCTACGTCCACAGTCTGTGATACTGCAGTTGAAATTGTCTGTCACCGCTTCGTTGGCGTAGTTATCTTCAGCGTCATGACCTAACTGTAGCGTTGGTATGGCTCCGAAATTTAAAGAACCCTGAGGCCCTTTGCAATTGAGCTCAAAATGTCGAAAACATACCTTATAATTACGTCGCAACGCCAAGTAAGCGTCTTGTTTTGTGTTGTGTGCCCATTTTCGCAACAAGGTGCTTCGTTTGGGGAAGCTGAAAAGTTGTTGTATAGACGCTGTGGCTCTACAATC